>RCWM02000218.1:1200000-1754001 GCA_003667255.2 Euschistus heros | reverse complement strand
CATCTTCACACTTCAAGAAAGGTTTTATAATAATAAAACTTACTGATTTTAAATTTTTGTTAAAAATACAATTAATTTGTAGATTCCGGTAAAGATTGAAAATTGACCGAGAGGAGGTGGGTGCCATTCCGCAATAGTTGCAAAGGTACAGCGTTTTATATGGTTTGAAATTAATAATAAAATTAAATTATTTTCCATTAAATTGATATTTAAAGAGATCAATATATAAATAATAAAAAGAGGTGATGCGACATATGGATACCGGTAATGTTCGTAAACCGACCGAAATTTCGCTTATAATATGTATAGTCAATATATTGGGATATTTATATAGTCTGGATTACCAACTCATACATTACAATTAAAAATCAGGCGTGCAATTATGTTTTATGAAACCTACAACCATCTATACTGTGCAATGGCACCAGGTTAAAAAATACAGCTATGCGTAGATATCTAGATTTTATAATTCTCACTGGAACAGAGACTGGAGAAATGACATTTATTCCTAAAATCCTGATAATGGCTTTCTAGAATTCTAAACGCTAATGATCTCATAATATTGGGAGACAAACATAGAAATAAACTTTGTTCGGAAGCGATGTGAATTTATTTTTTCCTCTATGCGTGTTTTCTACAATAAGAGATTTCTACAATATATCGACAAAAAAATAAAAATAAAAATAAAAAACATAAAATAAAACTTTAATAATTACTTAAAATTATCTGAGTTCTTAACTTATGAGAGCGGATGAACCCGCGACGGGGATGCTAGTTAATAATATTGTTCTTAAATAGCCAGTACATGTATTTTCAGTTGTTCTCTTGTTCAAATTTCACAATAGTTAAAATTTCTTGGCACTACCTCAGCTTCTTTGAGCAAAATAAGGCAATCCTTTCTAACTTCGATAGTTTCCTTAACGATCTCTTGAGCCACTAACGAAGACACTCTAGTAATCTTAATGACCCGTGGATTCGTTATTACCAAACAAACAAACAAAAAAAAAACCCACTTTGAGCACAGAGTCTCTGATCTCGAACAATTAATCTTTAGCATAATGGCGCCAGGCTACCGACGTCAGTAGTGACCCAACGGAGGAATCAAACTGGGTCAGGACTTACTACCTCCTTCAAGTAAAACAACAAACAAATGTCTTGTTTTTTTATTTATATTCACCTTTTTATTAATGTAATAACAATTTTAAATTTCTAATATGTTTATTAATTATAAAATAATTATTATATCTTATGTGTGAATAAGTGGCTAAGTTGCATTTTGACCAAAATAAGTTAAGCAACTAAAAAGAATCTTGGAGATTTTTCTTCAAGGTGAATAAGTTTTTCAGTAAGATGTTCAATTGAAATAAGTATGCTTTAAAATGAGCATTTTATTAAAAACATTTATTCACTATAAAGGAAAATCTAAAAGATTCTTTTTAATCAGTTAAACTCATTTTGGTCATTATTTTAAAATATTTTTCTTCAATAGAGTGAAGTCTACACGACACTAATAAGGTAAGGAGAGTATTTTAGATGTTAAGAGCATAACATACAGAGTGCCTGGAGAGGAAGACAGCTGACCGACCGCCATATTATCAGAGTTTTATAAGCGTTTCTCCTCCCCCCTCCATGACACTTCTTATTTTTTAAGTGTTTCACATTATTAAAAGTATCCAAAACTCTTTTTTAGCGGAATAATGCTTTAAAACACCTCTGAAAAGGATAAAATAAAAAATCATGCATTAAAACTTTTATTTATATCATTATATTTTCATATGAATACTATTTAAGTATCTGAAATAGTATTAATTTTTACTTTTAAAATTTTAAGTTCATACCAGACTTAAAGGCAAGGAACAGCTCGTCGTTTCCGATACATACATACATACATACATACATACATACATACATACATATATACATGGGTCTAGCAGGAGGAATGACTATGACAGGCCGGGGAGTTGAGCTTTCCTAACCAGCACAAGCGTCCGGTCGTGCGGGTCAAACGATAAAGCCACGTAAGAAAAAAGAAGGAGCAAAATAACTAAAATTTAATCCTGAGAATTCTGAGGGCAAAAGAATTTTAATATGAAATGTTTCATTCAAATCTAAAATTGTAGTTATTTAAACAGTTGAATATTTTTATTTTTTGGTAATCATAGAAGTAGTCACGAAAAATAAACAAAACTACGTTTTTCTTGATTTCTATATTTTTCTTCTTTTTTTTTTTCTTTTTTTAAATAAACATGTTAGAAAGTTATTAAAAATGTGTTAATAATTGATGTGAAACTCGAGAACTCTCTCTTGCTTGATCCCAAAACGGATGGCCACGGAGAAAATACCCCAACACCAGAAAATCTAATGATATTATGAAACATAAGAATTTAAAAAAAATTGCTATATTCAAATTAATTAATTTTAATAGTTATAAGCAATAGCTAAATTAGTTTTTTAAAAATAAAATGGAGTGATTATTATAAATGGGAGGTTTATAAAAAGTTTTCCAAGATTTTTAATTCCAACTCTCATTCTGACTGAACGTATTCAGAGAATCGCTTCAGTGTTTTCCCTTAGTGGAAAAGCCATGTACTTAAAAGTTCTTGATCCCTTTTTCAAAAGAAGTCCAGGAGTGACTGACAACATGATATAAGGTTCAGGAAAACAAAACCCAGTAACGAGAGGCATTACATAACAGGAAAAACAAATAGAATAGTAAATATGCAATTGATTTATTTTTTGTTTTGTTCTTCTATTACCTGAATGTAAATACGGCTTAAAAGGGCAAGTCATTGCCCTATTATTTATTTTTATTTTTACAGATAGATTTAAATTGTTTTAAACTTTTATGCCTACTAAAATTTTAAAATATAAAATGTGTTTACATATAAACAGCAAATTACCAATTTTAATACATCATTGTATTATTGAAATTTAGATGGTGGGAACAAACATGTTAAGGTATTTATATAAATAGATTGGTAAAATGTATATTAACCCTTCCATTCCTTCTTAGCTACAGTAAAGAGGACATTAACCCTTTAACAGGCAGGCCTTAAATTTTTTAATAGAATTCTTCTTTTATTTCCTTTCAATGGCTATAGCCGCGCTAACCCCCACTCACGTATCATGAAATTCAAGATTAAATAAAGGATATTAGACAATAATGAGTAGGATAATGCGTCGGACATTACGTCATTTATAGTGCAACAGGCCTTAAATGTGTGTATCCTCCAGGATACATTGCCTGTTAAAGGGTTAACCAACAACAAAAACAACTATATTGAGGAAGGTTTACGGCTTGAAACTCAAATAAATATATAAACAAACAACTATGTTGGTAATAAACTCCCCGTCAAAAGTATTGCAAAACCCATGATTCTCCAAATTTTCTTGGTTCTAACCTTAATCCATACATGGTTTATATTCATATTAATAATATTTATTAAACGTAAGACTTAAGGATTAGACATATCAATGTTTTTCCCTGTTAATAACAAACGATTGAAATTCAGATTATTTTTTTCAAATTTCCTTAATTTTATGTTTATCATTCATTTCGTAATTTACAAGTATGCCGAGACTAGTGGAAGCAGTCATTGAAGCCAGAGGGGGGAATATGTCTTATTAAATATAAATTATAAATTTATAGTTAAAAATGCAAAAAATGAAAATTTTAAAAAGTAAATTTTTTTAACTAAAAGTTTAGGAATGTTTATTATAGACTTCAGAACCTTTCTTTATTATGAAAAAAAAATTCGTTTTTATAAAATTCAAATATTCCAAACTGTTGCAATACTTTTGACGGGGAGTTTCTATACGAGTGTTAATGGTATTTTTACCTTATACCTTATATTATCATAAGGTATTTAATTTACTTTTAAGAGTTCCTTGTTGCATTTTTCGAGATTTTTATGGCAAATTTCAATTCCAAAATCAGTTCTTTAAAATTGTGAACAATTTTCATAAAGCAAAACAGGTTATTTGAAAAATCAAAAATACCATACTATTAATTATTTTTTCTATCCGTTGTTACTGAATTCCGCCATTATATTTATTTGAAATCTTAACATTGGCTGTCGACGTAACAATACCATACGAGCCATGAAAAAGAACTGAACGCAGCGATATTAAGTCTAATAGGGTTTTTATTGGGCATAAATTCAGTCTGTTACTTTTGTTTACAATACTTAATACCATAGAAGTTCGCAGTAGAAAAAAAAAGAAAAAAAAAAAAGTGATTATTACATTACATTAAGAAGGACACCTAATCTTTATTTCAATATCAACATTAGAAAAATTAAGTTATAACCCAGAAAGAACGCTATAGAGGCGTTCTAGAAACACTTACAACTTCAATTGACATGATAAATCAAAATAATTTGGCATTTTCTGAAAGTTGTCTAAATAATATAATAATATAATATAAATAATATAATAATAGGCTTAAATTATTAAGTTTTCAATTATTTTGGCTAAAAGTTTCCAATTTTTTAAGTGTTAAAATCCTATCTACTTTTATAAAGGGATTAGGATTATCAAAATTTGAATTAAATAAAACACAGCAGTATTTCAAAAATATTAAAAAGCAAATACAACTTCACGAAATATTAAATTAATACGTTTAATATCTGCCTCTTTGCGTCCCCTTTTATTTATTAATCCTAATCGTTTCATATGCCCTGGTTGAAGAATATGAGAACGTGAAATCCTAAAAAGAATAAACTTTTAGTCGAGTAAATGAAAAAATTAATAGAGTAGAATTTTCGGCCTGTCAGTGATAATATAATTAGGAAACGAAAAAAGGGCAAAATAAGTCTTGTCAAACAAAATGCTGTGAGTAATCCATTCAAGACTTAAACTACGTCAAACATATAGTAGCTACCAATTTACCTAAGCACATAAATCATTCGGCGAATATTTAATGTAGTATAGTAACAATAAGGCATTAAAACCTTGATGTAATGAAATATTCTGGAAGCTGGAATTAATTTAATTAATTAATTTAAATATTTGCTAAATAATTATCTGGTATCAATTATCTAATCATTAATACATCTTGCAATCGATTTTTAAGTCAACTAAATCATTAATTGACTAAGAAATGAACAGGAAGATTTAATCATGATCCAATTAGATGGTGGATTCGAGGAAATTAGTTGTCAAATATTAAATGATTGCTCAAATTTCGCAGTCTTATTTCCTAAATTGCAACGTTATTACACAAAAGAAAAAAAGAAAGAAAAAAAAAAAGAAAAAGAAAAAACAGTTTTTGACACTTTTAAGAAAATATTCATACTAAAATTATAGGGAGAATAGTTCAATCAAGTTGAAATTTGAAGTTATTTTTCCTTAATATACTAAACTATACTTTCAGCTAAACTAGAAAGTTCACACGAACATTCTTGGAAGGTATTTTACAAGATACAGACAATAACTAATGTAAAATCAGTTATTGACACCCAATGGATATCTTTTAAAATACGGACAAAATTTAAAGTATTTTTTAATAGTTGAGTTGTAGGATTTAAAAGAAATTTTATTAAGTAATAACATAATTATAACGCATTATTATTAGTAATTACAAAATTCTTATTATCAAAAAGTAATAAACATTTATATTATTCCTAGTCTGTACTATTTTATATTAGTATGACGTATAATCTTTACATAAATGCAGTATGGCGTAATAAATATATTATGCACAATATGGTGGAACAGTAGTAAATACGAAATTCAGGTCAAACCTTGTAGATATGTGAGCGGATAACCAGCATAGCAGTTACATTACACGGTAAATTGACTATGGAAAATGCATTTGGCCAATGCGGACCGATAACGCGAACAGACTGGACTGTAAATTGTAGCGGTTCGAAAAACAATTGACGGAGTCTATTCACGTCCGCAGTCGCTATTTTAGAGAGAAAGATAAACAAAAAATTACCATCTACTATTTGTTTAACGCCAGCTGCCGACCCTGGAAAAACAAACACAACAGCAATGAATTTTTCAAGAGGAAAGGAATCGTCACAAATACTCAACAATTAATACCAACCCCGATTTTTCGGTAGCTTAATTTAAAACAATGGACGAACTGGAAAGTTTTCCGGATGAACTGTTGTTCGATGACAATTGTCTAATAGCCATTGATTTTTTTTGTTTTCATATCATTTCTTTCCACCTCATTTTTAAAATCTGTTAAATACAACGATCAATGTTATACTTTATAGTAGTATATCACAGTACCTTTCAACATTTTCAATCAGAAAATAGATAACGTGAAAATGATAAGGCAAAAATATAATTTTTTTCATTTGGAAAATGAGGTGAATGCTTGATAATTATTATTTTCGTTTGGTAAACAGAGAATACCCAAGATATTACTAATTAATGCTAAACCACCAAATACAGAATCCAATAAACATAATTCCTAAATAATCACATCGACGAGTCACCTATTAAATATTTTTCAAAATAATAGAAAATATTACTATAAGTCATTTCTAAACTTGTGAATCATAAAATTATGTCAGGGACACATTTCTGAGTTTAGGCTCAATAGAACATTTACAAAGAAATGTAAATCTCTCAACAAATCTACACTAATTAAAAGATCTTTTCAAATATTCTTTTTTTTTTATCCATCGTTGGAGGAACAACAAAAAATCTGTCCCAGTTAATGCAACCTACATTCTCGTTATTTAGTTCAAGATTATAGAAAACCTCCTCATTTTTGGTTGGTAAAATTTATGAAGAGTGAGCTTATTTACTATTGAACCTCTGGTTCCAAGAATTAAAAGGGAACTACAGAAATATTGTCGAATCTCTAACTGAAACTATGAAAATCTTTTTAACTTGGGTCTATATCACCGTCTTTAACAAAAAAAAAAAAAAAACACTAAATAATGAAAGGCAATATCGGCCAGAATAAGCTTGCCTTAACATTACGATTTATGGATAGTTTTACTAGTTTGCATTATCAGTTTAAAATTTCGAAGTAATCAATAAGAAAATCCGATCCTTTATTATGTGAAGCCATAATATTTGCATTAAAAGACAACATAAAACTAAGTAAATTCAACTACCCCTTCCACTTCTCTAACCCCCTATCCATCCAGATCCACAAAAACTGTCAATAGCCACATTTTAGTAGTATTAGGTATGAACAGTTTATATACATTAAATTGTATTGTTTTTGTACAAACTGAATTTAAATTTTCTATTACATTTTATAAATATCTTTTAATAACATGGAACATGTTTTATCGGTGATCTAATACTAGATCAAAAGCGATATAATTTGGGAGAACAAGAGGGCGCTACGCGTAGTTTGATAGCTTAATATTAGGAAAGTAGGAGCAGTTAGGAGCTCAACCTTGCTTAAGTCAAATTGCAAATAACAATTTACAGTAGAGTAGATGCTTGTAAAATAAATTTAAAAAGTCATGTTTGAAACATCTTTTTTTCAAGTGTAGGAGCTTTTTTGAGAAGCTCTAAGCTCAGTTGGTGTTGCTCGGATCGAAAATTTGACGATAGTATACTTGTCAAAAATTTAATAGAGAATATGTTTTCCTTTATGGCATTTATTACTGCCGTTAAGGAGTTATATTGGTTTGAATGAAAAAAATCCACGTTTGAAATTCCTATTTTTCCCAAGTTTATTTATTTCAAATAATAATTGAATCTTGATTTAATTTAAATAATTATAATCATACAGGCAGAAGAAAAAAATTAAGAAGTTAAGCATAGACGGTCAAGAGGACTAAGCTATTAAATTGAAATATATATATATATATATATATATATATATATATATATATATATATATATATATATATATATATATACGAGGGTGAATCAAATATAAACGGTAATTTTCAAAATTATATTTATTGAATAATATTATACAGAAACTATACCTTCAACATTTTTCAATGTAGTCTCCTGCATTATCTACACACTTCTGCCACCGATTTGGAAGCTTGAAAATTCCCTGTTCATAAAAAGACTGAGGGCGAGTTTTTAACCATTCGCGCACGTGCTTTTCGACGTCTTCATTGTTTTCAAATCGTTTTCCTCCAAGTGATTCTTTCAGGGGCGCAAACAAAAAATAGTCACAAGGGGACAGGTCTGGACTGTAAGGAGGGTGTTCGAGAGTTTCCCAGCCCATTTCTTCCAATTTATCCCTTGTCAACAATGCGGTGTGAGGCCTTGCGTTGTCATGGAGAAGGATGACATCTCTAATGGGCACACCTCGTCTTTTGTTCCGGTAACTGGTTTTTTGCTGACTGTAGCACCTGGCAGTAGTAAGCCGCATTCACTGTTCGTTGATCGTGAAGAAAATCAATGAGTAGAACTCCCCTTGAGTCAAAAAAAATTGTTGCAAGAACTTTTCCGGCTGAGAGACGAGTTTTGGCTTTCACTGGGCAGCCTTCATCCTTCCTTCGCCACTCCTTACTTGCCATTTTCGATTCGGGGGTGTAATGGTAGACCCACGTCTCATCACATGTGACGATGCGCCTCAAAAAATCTTCACCTTCTTCTTACATAATCGATTTGAAAACAATGAAGACGTCGAAAAGCACGTGCGCGAATGGTTAAAAACTCGCCCTCAGTCTTTTTATGAACAGGGAATATTCAAGCTTCCAAATCGGTGGCAGAAGTGTGTAGATAATGCAGGAGACTACATTGAAAAATGTTGAAGGTATAGTTTCTGTATAATATTATTCAATAAATATAATTTTGAAAATTACCGTTTATATTTGATTCACCCTCGTATATATATAGCAAGCGACAATAGCATTTTAGTAAAACTAATGAACCTATCTGAACCAAATTTTAACTACATCATCTTCATAGTTCTTGAAAGATTTACAATTAGAAAATTTACTATAATAATAACTTTATTTTCCGCAAGAGTTTCTTAATAGTCTTTATCCATCTTGATTACTATTATATAAAAGGACAAGCCATTTTTCGTTTGTGATCACTAACCGCGAATATTACTGAACAAATCTGTACTAAATATTAACTACATCATTTTCATAATTCTGAGAAGGTTTAGCAATATTAAAGTCTACTGTTTTTTAATTTATATTTATTAAAAAGGTTAATATGTGGAACAAACAGTGCAGTATGAAAATTGACCGATAGGTGGGGAGTGCCATTCTACCCGAGAGGTTAGAAAAGAGCTTGAAATCGATGATAAAATTCGATTAAACTACCAAGAAATTATTTAAAAAATAAATATGGTGTGCGTATGTGGATCTCAGTGAAGTTGTATATATATATAAAATATAGAAACCACATACCCATCGACGGTCAATGGGGCAACCTTTAAAACATGGTTCGTTTGCTGAAAGGCTCAAGAGGAGCAATCTTTATTTTTTTTATTTAATTATTTGCTTTTAAAATATTATTTTATTTTAAGGCTCTGAAGGCTCTTCACTGTACTTTTTTTTTCTTTTTTTTTTTTAGGGATTTAAGGTCCCAAAATAAATAAAGAACTTAATTATTATTATTAAAAAGACAAAATATATGAAGCTTTACTACAAACTGTTAAGACTTTTGTTTCAGCAACTAGGAAACCTATATATATAAATATGTAATTATAAATAAAACTAAAATAATTTCAAGAATAATGATCTGATAAATTCAGATAACAAGTAAACACGTGTTAATATGCCAAATTCTATCTTAACAACTTTTTCAACGTCAAAGGATATGTCAAACTCAACGCTGTTTCTGGTAGATGCTACACGAGTGGTATACACTAGTAACGTGGTCGGTCGGCATGGCGTCCTCTCCTCTTTGTGTTCGGACGAAAGACAACAGTCCTCGGAGCGCTCAAACGTATCCAGTTGTTACACGTGTGCAGAGCTGATAGTTCGCGAACATAGCGAATATCTGCCTCAATACTAGGCTATTTAGAATGGGTCAACTATCAACGAAAGAGGATAGTTGGTTTTATTAACTTAATATATTGCCAGACATAAAAAATTTAAATTTGATTAATCGGACTCAGTTCCAGAAATATTTATCGACAGAGTCCTTTCAATTTAAGTCATGTCCAAGAACCGCCAAGGTTCAGCGGAAAAGGTTCAGTAGTTCAATAGAATAAGAGGGTCTAACGAATCGGGAACGTCAAAGGGAAAAGGATGCCTTTTTTAAATTTAAATAACGTTCCTCAACTCAAACGACTCTAAAACGGGTCATAAAAAAAAGGGTGAGGGTAATTACTATAGCTCTTCTACCCGAGATAATTAAGAAAACAAAAATAAACTGCGGTTTCGTTTCACAATTTTTATCTAACTTCAAAAGGCTATAATTCATTGATATGACACATAAAGCTCTACTTCATTCTCCTTATATGCTAATTCAAATGACTAGTCATATAAAATATTCTGCAGATCACAATGCTCAATAAAATACCAACTTGAAAAGAACTTTTTTTTTTTTTAAATAATTGTTTATTATGTGAGATTGAAGCAGAAGTAGAACCTGCAGAAAACGAAACATGAACTTACCAGTGATCAATAGTAATTCTTTTACAACTGAAATGCTTGTGAGACGAATGCATGACAGAAAAACGTATCTAGTTTCACTATATACAATCAGATTATACATTAACACAGAAAAACAGAGATAAGGATAAAAACAGTTTTATTTAGTCGTAACATACGAGTACCGCACCACTGGTTTCTGAGGAAGCTACTTGTGATCAATGGTTGACCGTATATAATAGTATAATACCGCATAAGACTAGATATCGGGAATGTGTCGATTCTCGATTCCACCGATTCTTGAAAAAACAATCGATACCATGAATCGATAGTTGATGATCATTCCCTAAGAACCGATCGATGATACCGGCATTGACGATTGTCTTGAGAAACCTAATTATTTAATTATAATAGATTTATTCTATTAAATAATGAAGAAAAAAAAACTGTTATAAAGTTAATAATGACTAATTTTTCATCGAACTGTTTAGGTATTCTAAAGAGAATTTTCTTACCAGAGAAAGTTCCGAACTCAAATCTGATTAAACGTAAACAAGGATTTCGAAATTTGGATTCATTTTTTTTGTACATTGTCTGGACTGTAATTTACCTTATATATTATAGAAGATAATACATGCTGTCGGGTGTTACGTAATTAATTTATAATAATTATTGTATTTCCAATACATCTGATTTGCTCTTATTATCGGATTATGCTCTGAAATAGTAATTTATTTTTGAACCCAGGACGAGAATCAATTTGTATGTACCGGTACCTACATACATAATATTCTCTATCGATAACAGATAAATCTTAGAGCCGACACAAGAGGCCTAAATGATCATTTCAGAATGACTAATTTTTGTACACATCCCCATAAATCTGAATTGTCAACTCGATCGGAGAACATTAAGGATTTCTTATTAAAAATATATACGACAAAACTGAAAATATTTCCACTATCATATTAAAAGGAGGATCGTGTTTTCAAAATTTTATTGTTTAAAAAATAATATTTTAGAGCTATGCGAAAATAACCAACAGAAACAAGCTGTATTTAAAGCGGTTTAAAATAAATTTTGTCTACTTTTGGCAATCAATTGGTCTATAGTTTCACCTAAATAATGTTACATATATACATCCCCTAAATAATATATATATATATATATACATATATATATATAAATTTTTTTTATAAATAGTATATATATATATATATATATATATATATATATATATATATATATATTTTTTTTTCGAAAAGTAATTACTTAATGTTCAACGTAAATTTTAAAAAAAACTGCTAATCACTACATACAAAACATATACGTAAATAATTGCTCTATGAGTATAATATACACTTAAAATATAGTGTTTTAGTTTAAGAAATAAAAGCAGAATTTAACAATCTAATCTGGCTTAAGGTACAAACCATAAAAATTGATATTTGGAAGTGATAAATATATTTTTGGATACATATTTCGGTAATAATTGGTTTAAAACACTAGCCCTTATTAGCTTAGTGAATAGATTTTTAGGTCCAAAATTTAAATAGAAGTTTCAACCTTGAACGATAGGATAGGGCAGTAAAGCAATGAAGCATTAAAATACCAGCAAGTTTCTTGGGACGGAAAATAAGGGCGAGGTAGGTCACCTTTGTGGAAGCTGCTTGCCCTTGTATAAAGGGCTAGTAGTCCCTCCGATCTCGTGCATGTAAATATGTCTCATAGCGACTTAGGTAGCAAGAAAAAACATATCTAAATAAAAATGGTTTGCATTACAATTAATGATATTTTCTACACTGAATAATAAAAATGAGGGTTGAAATAATAATTTACACACACACACACACACACACACACACATATATATATATATATATATATATATATATATATATATATATTTTTTTTTTTTTTTTTTACTATATCCTATATACGTAGTAAAGAGGATTTGAAGCATTTCAAAAGAGAAAAATGTATTTGTAGAAAAAATCACAAATTTACCAGTAAATATTACAAGATTAAGCAATAGTAGTAGATAATAAGAAATGAAAAGAGCTACAAACTTTGCTACTTATACGACGAAAAAAAAAACATATACATATAAACTGAGTTACAAAAAAAAGTGGGACACTTAAAAAATATTCATTTAAAAGTTATTTAAATTTATTTTAAAAACAGTGAACAACGATTATATAAATAAATAAATAAATTAAAGGTTTTATCGAAAACTGACAACATTCAAAAATTTAGAAAGCTGAAATTTCATGTTGTTTTTTTTAATATTGATGAGGTATAGTTGACTGTTAAGTATTAGGAGTAGATAGTTGGGGTACGCAGTCATAAAGATACACAGCAATTAAAAAATAAGTTTTTTAATTTTTAATGCCAACGTTTTAACTTGCATTGCAAGCCTTCATCAGGGTTTCAAACTGAGAGAAACTGGGAACAGAAACTCCTTTGTTTTTTTTTAATTTATTTTATTTTATTTTTTTACTGATCATGATAAAACTAGCATGTTTTCCTTCCACTTGCAGCCAATAATGCTTCTATCCATAGGTTATATCATATGATAAAATTCCGAATGACACGGCTAATATTCACTAATTATTCTATTAAAGTGGTTATTAGTTAATGAGGGTCTAAGGAACAGAAACTCTCGATCGAAAATGTCTTCCTAGTTCGTCCCAGGCGTGTTATATTGTATTAGTGTCAGGACTCCAAGCAGACCAGTCCATCACTTCGATTATTTCTTTAGGTATTCCATAACAAACACATCTGGTCACGTGAGGTCTTGCAATATCGTGCTTCAAAATTTACGTTACCCCAATTTACTAATCATGAAGTAACCCCCATCGATGGTGTAAATGAGAATACGAACTCCTGGAGTATGTCTGTTATGTATGATATAGCATCCCTCTGAAATGCACAATTCGGTTTTACCATTGAATAATTTGCCAGCCCATTCGATAACTAAGCCACTCAAAAAAATGTGTTGGAAAAAGACTGTAGCTTCAGCGTATCTCTTACCATGCCTTCTCCATCCTCTAAGGCGTACATGTAGTGAGGTAAGACAAAAATCTATAAACAGGATCGTCCTCAGTCCAATGCTTAATTCCTAGATAGTAGATTAAATTGGGGCTCCCGAGCTAATTTTCTGGCTCTTAATTCATAATCTATTAGCCTCCCCCTCAAAGCTTGTGAATTTAGCTCTTTTCCACGAACCCTCCAGAGCCGCTGAGCCAGCTGAAATTCAGTTGAGTGAAGATCTCAGAGGCTCTGTAAAATCAAATATAGATCTAATATGAATACAAAGTAAAATAATGGGGCGCACAGTGCTTCGAAAATAGAGCGAGGGTGGACAAAATTCGCAAACCCTTAAAATCCTATAGAAAATTACACGCTGAAGAAAAAATTTCCTATGAACATGGGTCCGGAAATACACTTAGTTATGGCAAAATAATTGTAAAAAAAAGGTTTTTTTTTTTTTTTTCCTATTGTAGCAAAATGAAATTCTTGGAGCAGGTATTTAATACTAGCGTAAATGTTGAGTTTCGAGATACATTGGGGTGTGATTGAGTTAATGAAGAAGATATATAGTAAGCGTTTTTGTGGTTTTTTTTTTTGTTTTGTTTTTTGGAATTAAAGTAAAATTCTTATTTTTTTAAAATATGTTTTTATTTCAACAGTAGGCACCTACCCAGATCAAACCCAAATGGTTTTATTTTCATTGCTTTTATTAACACTACTATCCAGCATTGTGAACATTTCAAAACTAACCGAGTAAATTTTATCGCTTTCAAATTTCATTTCAAAGGTTTGGAGGTGGCAAATTTTATCTTTCACTGCTTTTTCTCGTCACGCATAGATCTGCAGTTCCTTTTTTGAAAATTAATTTTATGGGTTTGCAATATATGGTCGACGATGAACGCAGATTTACCTTCAAGCAACATATCCATTCTTCACTTCTACCAATTTCAGAGCCGCCATAGCTATTAAAAAAAGATATTCATCAGTGCTTGATGCATTTTTAAACACTTCTTTTTATAATGATTATGACCGAAACTGTTATTGAATCCCCATTTACATTTAAGTTGAACTCATTACTCTATCTCTAAACTTTCCATTTTTAATATGCTCTTTACTGTTAATTGCAGGAGTTCTTGTAAATTTATTCAAGCGCTAACTTCACCAGCGATAATATTATTAGAAAGTAGGGAATGTTTCGTAAAAGTTAATGAATAGAAGCTACGAAAGCAGTCTTCATGCAAACCATACCGTATTTTCTATCGGAAATACAAAAATTCATGCATAAAGGTGTTATCATTTCGTTCTTCAACCAAAATTGTCCAGACATCTCTGCAGCAAAACGTAATTCAACAGAAGTGTTCATAACAAGATCCTTTACTCGTATTTATTTATTTTTTTTAATTGGAAGATTCTTCGAGAAGAGTTTCCGTTCTTCCGCGTGTTCGGTTTGGTCCTGGTTTGACTGCACTGATTTCGGGAATAGTTGGCAATTGAAGTTCCTGCTAAAGTCAAGAGGCATATCCATGACGAAATATATTACGACTCCTTTCTACCATATTCAATATTTTAATTGAATTTAATGAGAAAAAACTGACAAAGATGTTTCTATTTCCAATTGGTGGTTAGTAGTGGTGGTTCAGAAATACTGGACCTGTTATTTTGTAACAGGTATGGGCTCACTGAACCGCGTCCCTGTTACCGATGTTCAGAAGTAACAGGGACGAGATACTTGCGTACTCACTTCAGTACTGGGAACAACATTCATACCTGTTACCTTCGTACTGCGTACTGTCCTAGGCTAGTATTTTTTTCTTGTCAACTCTACCTGTTACCAGATACTCGTTTTACCTAAACCAGTATTTTTACTTCCACTCTTATACGGGTATTTTCTAGTAAAATGTCAGCCGGTCTTCATTGTATTTTGACACTCTTACATTATTTTGTATTTTATTATTGTTAATTTTAATAATCATTAAAATAAACTTAAATATGAAATCTATACATAAGCAATTATATTATTTTTATGGGTCATAAATCAAATAAAAAATATGAATGCTGTTATAAAACATCTAACATCTTAAATAATTATATATTTTATATAACCTAAGGAGATTTAAGTGTATAAGGAATATTAATTAGCAATATTATCTGCTATCACAATTATATTTAAATAACCATGTTACATAATTCCTTATATTTGGGCAAAATTTCACATTTTGGCCTATGCCACATTTTCAAGCCCTAAAAACATGAAAACATATATGGATAATAAATATGAAAATTAGTTATGACAATATTTAACCTGCTATCTATTCCATATACAATTCTGAGTCATGTACAATCATTTTGATTTGGTCAAAGAATATAATATTGAAAAAATTCGGATTATTTCTATTATTATTTAATGTTGGTGTATTATTTGTATTGTCTATTGAATCTATATTATTCCTTAAATGTTCTATTGTATATTTGCTATTTTTATTGATTTAGAAATCAGTTATTTTCTTTTAAATGTTTCTACCTTTTGTTTGTTTATTTTCTTTTAAATTATTTCTGGATGGTGTGGCTAAATGGTTTATATTTATTTTATCCTCTTTTTTATTTTTTTTGTATTTAAGTTCTAATACCAATATTAGTTAATTATGTTTTGGTATCAAATTGTCTTCCAGTATTTTGTATATATATATTTTTTTAATTTCTTTGATATATTCTGTCTGTTATGGCTATTGCTTTGAAAATTACAGTATTTATGGTGTTTAGGATGTTTGCCTATATTTTCCATTTATTACCAGTCTTAAATTATGGTTAGCTTTGTGTAATTTTATTGGTCCATGAGCTACCAGTGTGGTGAAAGTGTTAGGTGCTATATTATTCTTTTCTTTTTTTTGCCATGAATCCAGATTTTTCTAAATTATTTAGGTATTTAATGATATTTTTGGCTAAATTATTTCCCGGATCTGTTCTTATTGTTCTATAAATATTTTTATCATTAAGTAAGTTAATAATTTTGTTATAATATTCTTCTTTTTCCATTATGGCTAATTGTTAAGTTTTATCAGATCTTACGTATATAATGTTTGGATTCTCTTTCATAAGTAGATTTAAATGATTAATGTCTTTATTAATAATGAAATCCAATGCCGAAAAATTATTTCTATTTTTATATTTATCTATATAACTGTTGAGTGATATTTTATTGTTATTCTTTAAACAGTTTTTGTGGTTATCTGTGGTATTATCATTGTCTATGATGGTTTCTAAATCTGCAATTAGCCTAATTATTTCTTTGTTAAGTTTGTACTTGTTGATATTAATATTTAAGCAAACATTAGCCCCTAATGATAAAATGTTTAATATATTAATTGGAATATTTACTTTAGTCTTATTAATAACTGTATTGCTCATGTAAAATCATTCATATTTAAATTCTTTCCACGTGTTATTGTATGTTTTAAATCATGTTTTTTATGTTTAACGTTTTAAATTGTTATGTTTAATGTTAATTCAATCAATCCTTCTTTATACAATTAAACAATTAATTTTAATACTAGTTCTACCAGTGGTAAAATAATATGCAGTAGTGATTGCAATTTTTTTTTTTTTAATATTTAGGTAATAACTGTTACGTTTACCATGAATTAGCAATACTGTTGTTTCATGTCTAAAAAACCAAATTATTTTTTTTTGTTTTTTTTACTTCACATCTTTATTATTTTTAAAGGATGGGACAAATTTAAAATATAACATTTATAGAAACAATATAAGCATAGTATCATCCTATCGGATGTTTTAATGCATTCTAGAAGTGTTAAACCAATACTGCTAAAGTAGTTTAATATTCATAAATATTTAATAAATCTAATAGCTTAGTCATATTGATTATATGAGATAGCTTATCCCATATAGCTTTGATTTTTCCACTGGTTAATGAAGTGCATATAAAAATTTCAATTACCCTTTTAATAAAAGATACCACGAAAACCTTTAGTTTTAGAGGTGATAAAGTATCAATGAACTATACAAAAAAATAAAAATTAGCAATTTTTTTTTCAAAAATGATATCTTTGCAGCTATTTTATTTCTAAGATTATCATCTTCAAGTACTTGTGTAATTAATTTTTTCAGCAAAAAAATAAATAAAAATAAGTTTGGTGACTGCCCCAAATACTTTGTTAAATTATTTGGCTATATATTTATATTTTTATATATATTATTAAACAGGTAGTTGAAAATGTAAACTTTTGATTACAGCCGATATTGAATAGGTAACAGATAGGCCAGTAATAGGTATGCTAGAATATCAGTGTAACAGGGTAAACCAGTACGAGTATGGAGAGACGCTGACCTTGAGACAAGTAACAGGTATTTTGTAACAGGTATTTGTAACAGGTATTTTTTTGGACCAGTATCGGTTGTCCCTGTTACTGAAAATTATCGGTTTAGAACATCTCTAGTGGTTAGACTCTTCCACGTCCTTAAACGAATGTAGTTTATAAGTGACTACAGCTGTTTGATCTGATTTTTTGTGAGGGAAAACATAGTTCAGCAAACTGGCCATTGTCCTAATTTTTGCTTTCTCAAAAAAAAAAAAAAAAATTAATAATAAAACAGTCCCGGCGCAGTTAAAATCCATGGCAAATCAAAGCCTATATACCAAGAAACTAGAATATGCAGAAACTACAAAAGGATATTTGAGGTTTTTTTAAATGCCTCTTCAAAGTTTGAATAATTTCTAAACTGGCCAACGAAACTTTACACGCATGCAATGAATATAATAAGTGCTCAGCTTACCAATTAAACTAGAATATTTTAATATAGATACCTTGACCTGTATATTGCATCGTTAACAATAGTTATTTTTTATCCAATGAGACGTGAATGGAACAAAATATAACTTGCGGCTAATATGATATAATTCGCAAAACGAAAATACTCCTGAAGTTTTTCGATTGTGTTGACTTAAACGAATATGTAAACAATGAGACAATTATACTAAACAGTTGTCTAAGGTATACTTAAGAATACCAAATGGTAAACAGCTCGATAAAAAATACTTAGATTTTTGATTTTTGTCCATTGACGAAGCACTGTGGGGCGTATCGAAAAAAATGACCGTTTTATCAAATTCAAGAGTTCAAAAGTCTGTAAATATCTTAAGGCTACTTATTATTTACCAATACTTGATAATCCATTTAGAGCATTCTATAAGCTTGTTTAATAACACTGGACTTCTTCAAAAAAAAAAAAGCCTCAGTTCATTTATTTATTTCAAAGAAGAAACATGACAGTGTCCTACGAAATTCTCGTAATTTTAAGACATTACTGGGGAAAAAATTCACAGCCGCTGAAGCAACTCGAGAAATTATTTAATATGAAGGGAAAAGTGTCCTTGAAGAAAGAAACAGCGAGGCGTTGGTTTGAAAAATTTAGAAGTGGAGATAAGACTTTGGAAAGGAAGAAGGGCTCCGGGCGGCCATTAATGGATATTGCTGAGGTTCTGAAGGAAGCTACTGAGTCAAATCCGTCCACAAGCACTCGCGAACTTCCCAGGGAGTGTGGTGTGTCGAAATATACTGTTAGTCGCCATCTTCTCTCCATGGGGAAGGTGAAAAAGACCTATAGACTGGTCCCTCACGAACTTATTCCTCAACAATCAGCTAAGAGGCTAGAAATTTGTGAAAATTTATTGGAAAACCCTTCTGATATGAGATTTTATCGGAGGATTGTTACCTGTGATGAAAAGTGGGTTTACTGGCGAAATCTGAATGCCCATAAGCAATAACTAGATCGCGGTCAAACTGCTTTACCGGTTGCTGCAAGAGAGCAATTTGAAAAAAAATCCATGCTTTGCGTTTTTTGGAATTTTGAAGGTGTTATTCATTACGAATTTGTTTCTGATGCATGCTCTATGAATTCTGAACTCTACTGCAAACAGCTGAAAAGATTATATGCAAAGTTGTCAGAGCGTTATCCTGCTCTGATCAACCGAAAAGAAGTTTTATTACAACAAGATAATGCTCGTCCACACACTTCCCGTCGAACCAAAGAAAAGTTTACATAACTTCATGGGTCTAAACTCCTGTCTGACCAGACCTTGCACCTTCGGATTACAACTCGTTTCAATACATGGCCCATTTTCTTCAAGGGAAAAAATTTGATAATTTTGCGGAAGTTGAAAATGCTGTCCAAGAGTTTTCTGACAACCATCGCAAGGAATGGTATCAGCGTGGCATCGAGCAATTGGCTAGCAGATCGGCAATGACTAGGGATCGGATTCGTATGTATTTACATATTTTTTTCTAGGCAATTTTCAGACGGTTTTTAACTAGAAGAGTTCATACTGACATTTTTAAAGCCGTTTGAGCCTACTTTTATTTCACATATTTGGTTGTTATTGCATATTTATACACATTTGATCGAAATAAATACATATTTCCACATATTTAATCAAAATAAGTACATATTTCCACATATTTTTCAATTTGGGAATATTTTCATAATTTGGAGGTGGTTGACAGGGACTATGAACGACAGACTGTAGGGCTGTGAATCACAGTGGGTACAATAGTTCAGTAAAATAAGGCTCCAAAAGGACGTTAAAAAAAAACAAAAAAACTGCCGATCTCTTATTCTTAACGAATCTTCATGTTTTTTGGGGTCCTGAATCCGAATCTGAACTTAGCTACCACAGCAGCGATCGGCTGATAATTCAAAAACGGCCAAAATACCGGTTAATTTCCTTTTTACCTATAACACAAAAACGAAGCTTTTTTTCGAAATAGTCTGCAAATATTAAATACTGCTGGAACCAGAACCTAAGAAATGAATAAACAACTCAAAAATTGGACCATTTTTCACGAAGTTATGGTCTTGGGAAAAATGATAGAAATTGGCCACCTTGCGGCTTAATTCCGACACTATTTGTCCAATCTCAAATTTCTTCTGTTTTTTATTTCAAAGCTGGTTAAATTTACTATTAGATCCTATATATTTATATTCAATCTCGTGAAACACCTACGCTAGCAAGTTAAATGTGTGTTTTGACAATTATGACAAGTTCAGTGGGGTAATTTAATATAAATTACATATATATATCACCAAATTGTAAATTTAATCAACTTTGAGATGAAAAAAATAAATTTGATATCGGACATATAGTTTTGTAGTTATAGTGAGAAATATACTTAAAAACGTGATTCACAAAAGAACAGGAATTGTAGCGTTCTGGTATGTGTATTTTATAAGACCTAATTTAAACTTAATGTATGACGCCTAATAGTATATTTAATCAGATTTTAGAAAAAAAAAAAAAAATTTAGATCCGACTAATAGATTTGGAGATATAGCCTAAAGAGTACAGATCATCGTCGCTTTACGTTCCAACATTTGAAATTGCATGTGGTTGCAAACAATTTCGCAGAGAAAAGTTTATTGTAATATAATTGTAAATTTAACACATCCTTTTTTATTATATACTGTAAAAATGTTCTTTTGTACTATAAATCATTATAGCTTGTAAAAAAAATTCTTTTGTTCCTAATAATTATTATAAATTGTAAAAGTGTTCTTTTGTTGTATATATAACAGGAAAAAAAAAATTCCATTTTCATAAAAAAAAATTAATATTTCTTTAAAATTAAATATTTCTGAAAATATTTTAAGAAAATCACATATTTAACGAAAATAAATGCATATTTTAATTAAATATTTGGCATTTTTAAATACATAAAAATCCGATCCCTAGTTATGACGGTAGATAACAATGGACTAGACATTGAGTATTAATTGTATTTTATATCAAAGAAGTAATAATACAAATATTTGTTTAAAAAACGGCCTTTTTTTTTTTTTTTTTTTTTTTTTTTTTTTTTTTTTTTTTTTTATTATAATCTAATAGGAATTAATATCCCAGAACCTTACTATTGCTATGCGGACTGTAGTTTCTGATTTACCGATAAAATCAGCTGCATAGCGGCGATCTTAAACCCGCGCTATCGCCTTGCCATTTTTTTCCTCAGTAATTTGCGTTTTTTTAATCTAAATGTTTAGTAATTGAAAAAACAGTGGTAAGAATTTCAGAAAGAACTAAACAGTTACGAATAACTATCAGCGCCGGATATAGAGTCAACTGTATGCAGGTATTACAATTTTCACAATTTTTCCAACATGTATTAATTGGACGGACATATTAAGTCTGTTATAAATCCATTATTTTAAGAAATTTATGATGCAACAAATTAAAAATTTAGTTCATAATTAAATTTATATTTCATCTCTAACTCGAGGAAGGATAATAAGTAATATTTGTAACAATTATATCTCCTTTAAATTATACACATTCAGTTATATTTTGATAATTCACCGCTGGCGGAAAACGTATACAGAATGTTTATGTAACTAAGTGGTTATGGATTAAAGGAAAACAGTAGAGATTGTACAGCCATTTTGTCCAAAAGTTATTACTTCGACATCAATTTAGATTATATTTGAGCAAATATAACAGCAAATATTCCTAAACTTATATTCCAGCTAAACTTATATTGGTGTCACATTGTTCTTTTAGCTTTCAGGTATAAGTCAACTGTTTATTATGATGTCCTATTGAATTAATATTAATTCATATATACTTTTTTTTTTTAATTTCCTAACAAAACAAAATAATATCCTATTTTTGTATCAAGTGATTTTCTTTTTTTTTGAGCATAAAACCAACACTTACTAGTTAAAGGAACAATAAATTATTTTTTGAAAAACAGTAATAAGTTCATAAAAAAATATATAATACAATAAAAATATTTAGGTATATTCCAACTTTTTTTCCTAAAATTTCATCTTATCGCTCATCCCCTAAAATGTTATCAATGGAGAGAAAAAAAATAAATAACTGTAAAAAATGAAATTTTACAGTAGAATCAAGAAACCGAAATGAAATACTTTCAACCAACAGATATAAGTGATATTCATACAATCTTATGGATTGACCAGACTACACTTCAGTCGACGTTTATATCAATGTATTAGTAGTTGCAGCCTATGGGCGCACTTCTGATGTATTATATTTTTTTATGTAATTTAGCATTTACGCCGTTGTTTTACCGGACGAGCGATATATAGAGTGCAATAATCACTAAGTAACATGGACTTAACAACTAAATTATTATTTCCTTTAGACATGGTTAGATTTATTAAGTGATAATTTTTTTTATTAATTTAATTTAGTATAATATAATTTTTCATTCAAGCTAAATGTGTTTAGTCGTTATGCTAAACCCAAAACATTTAACCTACCTATCCTCTTCCCCTTTCCCCGATGGATATATTTCAGATATCTACTCAGGTGAGTACGGATGTTTGATTTCTTGTCTTACGTCTTCGAAACTTTTAGTATATATAATCTATGTAACAAAGTACTGATGTGTCAACAATTTTATATGTTTTAGAACCGAAGATAAATGTTTAGCATTTGAAACTAGTAATCTAATAAAATAATCCTAATAGAAGTTGCAATTAATTCATCAATCTTCCAATATTGTTTTTAAACATTATCGAAATAAATGCAAAAAAAAAAAAAAAAAAAAAAAAAAAAAAAAAAAAAAAAAAAAAAAAAAAAAAAAAAAAAAAAAAAAAAAAAAAAAAAAAAACGAGTAAAAATATCAATAAATGAAACTTAAATTTCTTATTCAACACTTTCATTGACAGCTGTAAATAATAAAAAGAACTGTAAATATAGTAAAAATTAGAAATTATTTCTCCTTTTTTTTAAATTTAATTTTTTTACGAAACAGCTGAAAAAGAACCACTACCACGTAGATATCATATTCAACTTCTTGTGCTGCGTTCATTCCTTCTTCTCCGCCAGTAATCCCTCATTCAAAATGACCGCTGAATGCTTCTCTCCTCCGTCCATCCTCCACCACCCTTGCCTTGTTCTCTCTTCCACAGACACCTGGATGTTTTTAAGAAGGTTCTAGAATCTTTCTCCAGGCAGACCCTATCATTAATTCCATGTCACATCAGTTCTTGCTTCATCTGCTTAACATAACCACTGTGGCTTTTCAGGTCGTATATACTATCGAACATCTGCTTACTTCTTTGGATCCATCCTAACCATGTACCAAAAAACTTACGTCGTTTCCTCATAACTATTTCTAAGTCCTCTGACCTTCCGTATATTTCATTACGCGATTTCGGTCTGTAACTTTCTTGTGATATTTTTGGTTCATAAATTCTTCTTAATATTCGCCTTTCTATCTTCATTAGCTTTTCCAGGCTTGAGAAGTTTGTTTTTTCTAATTCATACAAAACAAAAATTTATTAATATTCACTTGAGATACGCATGATGGTATAGAAGGATCAATACAATTAGGATTGATGAATTAATTGCCACTCAATTCTATTGAGATTATATAAATAGAAAAATAGTTTCCAATGTTAAACATTCATCTTCAGTTCTAAAACATACAAACTTTTTTCCACACATCAGTACTATGTTACATAGATTATATATACTAAAGTTTATAAAAAAGGTAGGACAGGAAATCAAACATGGGTATGTTTAAACCCCCTTAAGCGGTTTAAGAGGTATCTAAAACAGAGATGGACTTCTCACTGAATTCGTGACAAGTAGAAGGGGGCAGGTAGGTTAAATTTTTGTAATTTACTAGGGGATTTCCCTTATGACTCATTGGATTATTCCGTTCCTATGGGAAACAAATTTAAAATGGGGCTATTGAATATGTTTATCTGATTAGTTAAAAAAAATCTGGATCGGTTCTAAACGATTTTATTATTTCTAGTGATTCAAAAATATTTAATTTTAGGCTCTTTTCTACTTGATGTAGTATTTTTACTCCGGAGTCTTTATTAAATTTGTGGTTATTTTCATTTAGATGGATAGCGAAATTGGAGTTTTGGGTCTTATTAGCGTATCCTCTTAGAGCATAAAAAGTTGAAAAAATTTTGTATGTTTTAGAACTGAAGATGGATGTTTAGCATTCGAAACTAGTTTTCTAATAAAATAATCTCAATAGAAGTGGCAATTAATTCATCAGTCCTAATTGTATTAATATTCAGACTTTTTTTTTTTTTTTTTTTTTTTTAAATAATTTATTAGAAAAGAATATCTTTTAGTAGGTTCCTAGAGACTAAATACTCATATAATACTACTAACTCCAATGCTCGTTTATATTAATACAAAACTTACATGTCGCTTAACTTGCTCTGATTCAGGTTAAATCGACTTATTGTGAAGTACCCCAATACTAAGAATACTTCTTTACTTCAACTTCTTTCAACAAAGTTCCTTACGAAAGCTTCTTTGCTAAGTTTAACTCTTGAAATACAGTTCTATTATTCCATATAGCTACTGGTTTTCCCTTCACTTTTTCACTATCCCCTTAAAACTACATTAACGTTGCTTAATTCTTGAGTATTCCCTTAGAATTGTATATTCTTCAGATATTAATAACAACCAGAATGCCAAACATGAATTTCATAAACAAACATTTAACAGCTTTTTGCGTGAAAGGTTTCAAACAGCAGATTACTAACACCGTTTTATTATTTTACTAAAGCCACAAATCAAATCTGAAACGATTTGGAACCTATCATGGGGGGGAAAAAAAAAACCTATGGTACTATGTGTCTAAAAAAATAAATTAAGTGAGATACCATTGGGAAAGTATTAAATTATAAACCAAAGAGCTAAAAGGGATGACCTAGATTCAATCTGCGGGTTAAATGTCTGTACTAATTTGAATTTATGTAAATATTAATTTAAAAAATTATATAATTACTAATTAGCTATTTAATAACCAAAATAATAATTAGAACTAATGCATACTAAAATATTGAAATTAGGGTGAGTTATGGACACGCTATAAATCACTAGTTACGTGAGCTGTGATAAGGAACTACGCATTTATTTGTTATCTCATCAGGTAAAATATTTCTGGAACGGGTTTAAGAGTCATTTACAAGTGAATTCCTCCTACTTATAAAATGTATTTTTTTAGTAAGAGTGTTTTTAAAGATACGAATTCTTAAGGAATTAATATTGACTTTTTTAATCGACATATATCTTATGATGTATCTGTTCATAAGAGTTTAAGTATGTACCTAATTGCATTTATTATCGTCATCTCTGGACTGGTCATCACGGATTAAAAAAACAAATGCTGAATTTGGAATTACTGATTCGATGATAATACAATAAACGGCAGTTTACGGTATTCGAACCTCGTAAGTTTTAAAAAAAATGTTAAAAAGTTTTAAACAAAGATGTTAAGATATAAAATGCTATCTTCATTTGTCACTAGTTATTCTTACTTTTATATTTTAATTTAAATCGGATTATTAATTTTAGGCCTATATTAGGGAAAATCAGGTTTTCTAAGTCTCTAATTTTTTCTATTAAATAATTATCTAATACTTAATGATATCATTTGTTTTTTAAAGCTCGATATTTTTCCTTTAGAGTAAAACGAATGTAAGGAGTTTTCAACGTTAGTTTACCCTATAAAATAAAAAAAGAGGTACAACGCATTTTTAGATGATACATATTTATAGAAATATCCAAAAGAAAAGAAACTAGTTCTCGAAACCAAGCACATTATCGAAATATAATACCATCTTCCCCATAATAAAGGGTCTTGGACAGCATAAGGATATAAGATATGTTTTAAAAAGAAATCAGAAAAGAGATACCAGCAATCCCTTGTATCTCCTGTATTATTCAGTAAGTAAATAGTTAATGGGAGAGGTATAAAATGTACCGTCTGGGAGCAGGAAACCTCTCCTACATTCTCAATGCATTCTTTTCGTAGGACAGGATATATTGCACTGTTTATTCCTACTGACAACTATCCCTTCGATTTCAAAAACCAAATATTAGAAAAAATATATTATTTTTTATTACCTATTTAATAAAATATTAAACTATATAAAAACAAAATCTAGTAAATGTAATAATAACAAAAGCACATAATAATTTGACAATTACTGAAGCAACTATCTATCAGTAGCATTTTTATATAAGAAGTTTTATATAAGAAAGTCTCGAGATCATCTTTTTTTCAGACGCCACAGAAGATTATCAGAAAATAATTAGAAGCATGTCGAGAGACTAGCGGATTTGAGTGGTTACCCCTTACAAATAAATAGTAATAGATAATAGTAAATATATGGATCTGGTTTGGGCTAAATCAACAGCATATGGAACATTAAGATCCTTAAGTCCAGTAAAATAAGGGTTTGCCGAAGAAAAAACTGCAGAACTTTTATTCTCAACGGATATTTATGTTTTTGGGGTGCTGAATCCGAATCTGAAGTTTGCTACTACGGCAACCATTAAAAACTTTATTTGTATTTATTTTATCTATAACCAAGCTTTTTTCGAATAAAGTATACCAAATATGTAGCTGGAACTAGTAGTAACTACATAACGAAAAAAAGAAATCTGAAATCGGACCATTTTTCGCAAAGTTACGTTTTTGGGGGAAAATGGAAAAATTGGCCAACTTGCCATCATTCCCACAGCTCCGCGAAAACACGTTTGTCGTACTCTTTTGGCTATAACTCTGAAACTATTTGTTCGATACAACATTACTTTTTTTCATCTTAAAGCTGATTAAATTTACTATGAAAATCTATAAATGAAGTTTTAATCAAACCCCGTTAAATGTACATGCCAGCCCGCTAATAAAAACGTACTGTTGGAAAATCCAAGTGTTTTTTGGGACATTTGTCGTTCTAACTCCTCAAATATTTGTTCGATCCCCAATTTCTTTTTCTATCTCAAAGCTGATTTGTCCGATTCAAAACAGTTTTTTAGTAGCGGACAAAAAGTTTCAGAATTATAGCCAAAAGAGTACGACAAACGTGTTTTCGCGGAGCTGTGGAACTGACGGCAAGTTGGCCAATTTCTCCATTTTTTCCCAACTTCGCGAAAAATGGTCCGATTTCGGATTTCTTTTTTTCATTATGTAGGTACTACTAGTTCCAGCTAGAATTAATATTTGAAGACTTTCTTCGAAAAAAGCTTCGTTATCGTGTTATAGATAAAAAAACAAAAATAACGGGTTTTTTTGGCGGTTTTTTGCGATTTTGAATATGAAGCCGATGGTTGCCGTGGTAGCATACTTCAGATTCGGATTCAGCACCCCAAAAAACATAAATATCCGTTGAGAATAAAAGTTCCGCAGTTTTTTCTTGAAAACGGCCTTTTGTAGCCTTATTTTATTGGACTACTTTATGGATAAGATTATTGGTGAAAAAGTATATTCAAAAGGTATAAGGATTTTTCGAAGGTTTTTGGATTGTATAGATTGGATACGAGATGAATTGGATGGTTTAGTGGTTAGCTCAACTCCGTACGTCCAACTAGGTTTAATCACAGTCATATGATTATTTTGTAATTAATTGGGAGGTTTGGCGTTTGTCTAGTAAATGTTGAAGTAGTCTGTAACGATAGGCAGTTTCTTTTCATTTTAGTCTATATTTATATTTCATCTATTCATCTGGGACGAATAATATGTTAAGTATTTAGCAATTATATCTCATTTAATTAATAAACATTCAGTTAAATTTAGATAATTAACCGTTAACGGAAAACGTACCCTAGATTGTTTATTCAACTAACTAATTGGTTATAAATTAAAGGAAAACAGATATGATCGTAAAAAAGATATTACTTCTACATCGATTTAGATCATATACATATATTTGAGAGGATGTGTACGCAATAAATACAAGTTTACAATCAGTTTCAAGTAAACAATTCAAGTTTAGGATATGGAGTTTACTATAAAAGGATAGGTATCTGGTTTGGTCTAAATCTGCAACAAATGGAGCAGTCCAGTTTGATTGTTTCAAAGAAAGTAGGGGAGGAGCATTAAGGATTTTTCCAAAGAATATGGATTGCAAGGATCGGATACGAGATAAATTGGATGGCTAAGTGGAAGTCTAATGTCTAAAATGTTCTGATTACTGTCATGTTAATGACTCGTTTGTAATTAATAGGAAGATTTGAACGTTTGCCTAGGAAATGTTGAAAAATTCAAATATGACGAGCAGTATGAATAGTGTTATCAAAATGAAAAAGCCATATCGAAAAACCTATTCCCTCTTGATTCCGTTATTGCACTGAAAGCAACGAAAAAACAAACAACTTTAATTGATTATCTAGTGGGGTATTCCAATCCAAAATTCAAATGCGGGGCACATAGGCGACCTATATCAAATCAAGCGTATACGTGATTCGTAATTGAACAACGCTTGAATCAATTGTGCGGTCCGGCTTTTCATTCCATTCTATTGTTTTTGTTTGTTTTTTTCACTATGAATCCCTCTGAGGTAAATTTATTAACATTGAGAAAAAATAACTTTAGACGTCAAACCAAATAACAACAATTTAGAAGGCAATTTACAGATATATTACACAAAAACCGTAAAGTAGTGATTGTTTGTTTAGTAAATTAACTGATTATTTAATTTATTAATTAGAATAATTAATACTTTCTAGCTAAATGCATTTGTTGATTCAATTATTTTTATTGGTTTGGCATTTTTCTGATTTTAGTTTATTTTTTTATTCTGAAATAAATAAATGCAGAACCTCGCAAATCCGCCTCTCCGGGTAATCCGTCCCTCCCGTGGGGTGTACAATATTTATGCGGATTCTCCAGTAGTATAGTAAAATTGTACATTTTGGTGTGCAAAAGATTGAGTAGTTTAGATGTAATTATATATTGTTAGTGCTTCTGTGCTAAAATCGAAATATTGGACCTACAAGAGCCGCCGCTCGAAAATTGGTACCGTCATAGCGTCTAAGCTTTCGACCTTTCCGACGTTTTACCGAAATATCTACAGTACAGTAGGTTCTAAAAAAAAAATCTTATTATATTCAAAAGTAAACTAAATTTTCTGCGTTTTGGACAGAAAATAAGTTTTTTGTCATTAACGGAACTAAGATACAAGCTCTCATATTTTAAGAATTTTCTCTTTTCTTCCGAAAAGGAGGTGCACATTGTTTTACTCTATGGCCCCTGGTTGCTCTATACGTCCTTAAAACGAAGTTCAGAGCACACTTCACTATGAACTATTTTAAAGTTGAGTAAGTTTGCTACAAATCTCACAAAATATAGTGTTACTACGGTCATTGTTTATTACGGTCATATAAAAAATATGACTAAAACATATTATATTAATATATATAATTCTATCCACTCGTAAACTCCTAATATCCTCCCTCATCTTCCCCCAATTTGACTATGGATGTGTGATTTATGGTGGGCTCTCGACGACTCTTGAGAAAAGATTAAAGCGAATCATGAATTGCTTCAAAAGGTTTGTCCTCGGATACTCAAGAAGCTCTTATGTGTCCCATCTCTACACCGAATTAAATTGGCTTTCCCCTTCCTTCCGTAGAGATTACTATCAACACCTATCACCCTCCTTTTATCCATAACATCCTACATTTCAAGTCCTCAATCCAATCACTACAAACAAGATCCCGTACCTCTGATCTGTAAACCACATTCTACAGAACGACTGCATTCCAACGTTCCCTTCTTGCTCGTTCCGCTATTTTTTGAAATTCTCTTCCTCTCTCCATTCGCAACGCCTCTTCTCTCGGAATTTTTAAAACACACCTCTTCCACCACCTTATCTCCCTACAGATGGATGCTATTTAATCATATGGGTGCTTTATAACGAATGTCATACCAGCATATTAATTAAATAAAAAACTTTTTCATTTCTTCTTATGATAATATTTTCACTGTTAAACAAATTTCATGTTTCGATCAATTTTGCATATAATATTTTTTCCTTTACCGAATGTATATATGGTTTTGTGAATATATGAATGTATATATGAAAATTTTTTCACTGTCCTCAATTATTTTTTCTTTATTATTTTGGCTGTTCCCTCTCAACAAATATTATTTTTCGTCATACTTCACTAGGTTTAAATCCAGAAATTTTATGTTTCAATCAACATTGTAAATAATATTTTTTTTCCTTTACCAAATGTATGAATGGTTTTGAGTGTATATAAGTATGTTTGTTTATATATTGGTTTATAGATTTTTTTTCTTTAAATTATTTTATTATAAACTTGTATTTACTTTATGTTATCTTATTTCATTATTTTATTTAAAATATCTTGGCCAGATGTGATTTACTTTTTATAATTCATTTGTTGTTATTCTTAAGGGACTTAGTCCCAGAATAAAATTTATTTTCTATCTATCTATCTATAACGCACGTCTTTATTCCCTTTATTTTTTTAAAATGTTAGTACATAACTTCTGATATTATTATAAAACACTTTTTACTACGGAAAACAGGTTTTATTGAATTCAACCTTTAGGTTGATTTTTGTCTCTGAGGGATCGGATTAGCGAGAGTCTACTTGTTGTAAAATTCATCTAATAATATAAATGCTTAGCTCGACTTACAAATATTTTAGAATAAAAAAAAAAAAAAAACAATTATTCAACTTTGTTCACATACATTTATTTACAGTAACCTGAAATTCAAGTCTGCTATCAAATCACTGCATACAAGATCTCGTCTTTCCGATCTCTATACTCCATCCCACAGAAGTACTGCATTCCAACGTTCCCTTCTTGTCCGATCCTCTACTCTTTTGAATTCCCTCCCCCCCTATATCCGCAATGCTTCTTCCCTTGGAACATCTCTTGGAAAGAAGATGGTGAAAGAGAAGTGTTTCTCTTTCACCATCTTCTTTCCCTCCAACCCGACGCTCTCCAATTATAAGGATGTATGTACTATGTATGTAATCGTCTAATTTATTTACTAAGACCGTCAGACATAAAACATTAGCCAAAATTATAGTTTGACTATGATAATGTTTTGATTTCTTGTAATGCTAATTTTTGAGTTTCTATCTTTTATTTTTCTTTAAGTTTCTGTTTAGTTTTTTTTTTCTCTTCTGCAATTTTGTTTACAGCATTAACCTCTTTATTTGTATATTTATTTTTTCACTCTCTTTTTATTAATAGTTTTTTTCTTTTTATAGTTTTCTCTGTATTTTTCATACATATTTGTATTCAATTTTACCTATGTTGTTTTATTTTTAACAGCCTCTCGGCCAGTTATGATCTTACTTTGTATTATTTAATGTTATTCTTAAGGGACTTTGTCCCAGAATAAAGTTTTTTTTTCTATTCTATTCTATTCTACATTCAAACTTCAACATTGGCTTTTGTTCCTGCTACATTCTAGACTGTGCGTTGCCTACTTGCATAACCGTTGTCCAAGAATAAATATTAATCCAACATTGAATCCAAGACCTAAGTGATACACAGGTAATATTGTTTTTCAATGAATATGTAATTTCAAAATGAATTGTTAAATTTTCAATTTTGGAATGAGTAAGAATATGTGAAAATGTTAGAAGATACCTCAGTCCAATCAACTATGGTATTAGTTAAACTAGACAATGCACCATACCATAAAGACTATTTATGCCCTTCCGCTCAGTGCATAAAGATAAATTACAGTTTGCGGCCATTTTAAGGGGAACCTAGCTCATTAGTAGGAAGAGATCACTTTACCTCAAGGGAAATCAGCTTTCCCCTGCCTCCTATATTTTCTGTCCTTTGGCACCCTTCTCCAATTTCTACAGCGCCATTTTACTCTTAAAATTATGCACTCTATTAAGCTATCAAATATGAAAGATGTCTACTGTTATACCCCAGAGAAATTTCTATCCGTATAAAAAAATATTAAATATTTTTAAAAACAAATTAAGAACGTGAATGATGGTGGCTGTGAAAACCTAGATAAGTCAAACTCGTTTTTATAAGAGCTGAAAAAAAAACATATTTTTTAAAATGAAAAATACAATAACACTTTAAACTGGTAAATAATTATTTGATTACTTTTTGTTTTTTGTTTTCTAAAGAACAATGAATCTAGATTTATCCTGAAAAAAACTCAAGCCATACAACATAGGTAAAAGTTAAAACATAATTATCATTATGTTCGCGTATCAAACAAATTATTAATTATATGCTATAGAATTCAATACGAGGGAAATAAAAATCAAGAATTAGATGGTAGGATGATGCAGAAAAGGACTCCAAGAAACTATTATTTTTTTTTTTTTTATATATTTATAATAAGAAATTCATAACTGTACTAAGAAAATGCATTATATATGCAGTAATTATAATGATAAAAAATAATTTTTAGAGAAAAAAACAAAACCAACTTCAAGATTAAATCTACATATACAAACTTGAACTAAAAAATAAAAAATAATATTTTAATTGCTTCAAAACAAAAACCATTAAATGAAAATCAACGAAATTATCGATACTTATATACCTATTCACAATTTATGACCAGTTATCTTTGGGGTCTGTGCCAGCCAAGAAGGGCAGTTTAATCCTGCCTTTACAATAAACTTTCGAATGGCCGGAGACAGCGGTGTGGCGGTGATGAAAGAGTGGGAGGATCTTTACGATTACAATTTCTTTTCAAATTCTGTTTGTTTTGGTTGGCACCCACTCCAATAATAACTGATTATAGATTGTGAATAGGTATCTATATAAGTATCGATAATTTCGTTGATTTTCATTTAATGGTTTTTGTTTTGAAGCAATTAAAATATTATTTTTTATTTTTTAGTTTAAGTTTGTATATGTAGGTTTAATCTTGAAGTTGGCTTTGTTTTTTTCTCTAAAAATTATTTTTATTTTTCACTTTTTAGTGGTGAGTGTATTTTTGTTTATACAGTCAATTCTCGATCTTCAAGCTTCCCTGAAAAATGGTTTGACTTACTGGACAAAGACTTATCGAGGTTATCATTCACTTACCTTCATGTAATTGGGAAAATTGAACACAAAATCGGAGTTGAAATCATTACGTATATTTTTCATTAATGGGTATGTGTATGTTGTTTGTACATACATATAAAATCATTGATAAAAAAAATTAAATACCTGGTACCAATTTATCATATAACTTTCAACTGAAATGCGGCATATAACTTTTTTCTGAGGGCGCCTAAAAGTAGACTTACCGTCTTCCACCAGTGGCGATCTTTTTTTTATTCTTTAGGACGGTTGAAAGAGAACTACGCGGAATTCGGAATTCACTAGCAACCAAAGCCCAACTTCTTTCTCCTTTCTGCAATTTGCAAATCAATTTTAACTTTTCGTTAATATTAACTGTTGTTTTGATTTTTCTTAAAAAGTGCTGCGTTGATTTCAAAATATTTTTTATGGGACTACCTCTGAAGTATGCCCTACCGATCTAAAAAATAATCAACAAAATTGATTCAGAATTGACGGAGGTTCTCAACTCGTCTTTACTTATTTATTTTTTTTGTGTATGTTAGGCGATTACTCCGTCAATTCAGAATCAATTTTGATTATTCTTTTTTAGATCGCTGGGGCATACTTCAGAGGTGGTCCCATAAAAAATATTTTGAAATAAACTCAGAACTTTTAAAGAAAAAAAACAAAAAACAGTTAATAAGTGGTTTTATGAACTGTTATTTTGATTTTTCTTAAAAAGTGCTACGTTGATTTCAAAATATTTTTTATGGGACCACCTCTGAAGTATGCCCTACCGATCTAAAAAAGAATCATCAAAATTGATTCAATATTAACGGAGTAATCGCGTAACACACACACACACAAAAAAAAAAAAATACAGACGAGTTGAGAACCTCATCTTTTTTGAAGTCGGTTGAAAAGTAATAACATGATTAAGACTTTTAGAGGGACTACCCATTGGTAGCAATCTAATTAAAGCTATAGAATAGAAGAAGATATCAAGGCCACCTTCTTTTCAGTCACCTCGGAGGATTGCCGGGAACGGAATAGGAAGCAAGTTGAGGCACAAATGGATTTGAGTTAGTATTCAAGAAACTAGTTATCTTGGGGGGAAGAATTCTTGAATTAAATGGAAGAAGATGTTTCAGATGGCTAAAGGTAGGACGGACCAGCAGCAGCAAAAACTATTACTATCGGTATAGAAGGACCCATCGATTATTATTTGCCGATCGATGGATTATTTGCCAATTCTGTCAGTATTAATAAACATACCTTGGCTTCGGAGGTATAAAACACTAAGTCGATTTTTTACCAAAAATACTTTACTACGTATTCTTATTCACCTTTTTTTACTTTATCAAAAGGTATAGAATACTGTGCCCTAGGCCAATTAATTGTAAGGCGTGTTGCACACAAATTTAATAAACAGTCAAGGAAACTAACTTTTTCAAAAATAAAACCGATTTAAACTGTTCTCCAAATTTACGGAAACGTGACATAGTGTTGTCTATAACTCCGAGGTACAGACATCGTCCCTACAAATGCAAAGTATGGAATGTGAAAATAGACAGTTTTTGCATTAGATCTTTAGCGATTCGTTACATTGATTTGGCATAAACAAATAATCTATATAATCGACCCCTTTACAGATTGAATTCATGTAGGAGAATTTGCTAAAGCGTATATCAGCCCTAAAGCAATTGATAAATCAATACAAAAAATGTGTTTTTTCACATTCGATACCCCGCCGATATACGAGTATGCAATTATAATATCAATAAAAGAAGAAAATCAATTATCAATCATTAACCAAATCATTCGCTTTATTAATATATGCTAGCGCCCATGAAATAACTGAACAAGGAACGATTAAGCTCTAATCAAGAAGATTAAAAGACCACTAAATGTAAACAGAGAAAAATTATTCTTATATAAAGTTTGTGATAAAATTATGTTAAGTAAAAAAGTTATTAATGGTTAAATTAGCTAAGAGTAAATATTTGGAGAAAGGTATATAACAATGTAAAAAGTATTCTTGAAAAAGTTTTATGAACATGGAAAAAAGAAGTTTCAGATATTAAAAATGATATCTGAAATGGTAGGAAAAGAGATAAGATTGATGTAAAAATATTGGTCTTTGATGATGATCTAGCAATAGTCACTGAAAATGAAGAGATCGCCAAAATTTATATTGAAAAATTACAAGAGATTGCGTCAAAACAGGTTCACAAATTTCTTTCGAAAAGACAGTATATATGTCGACTAGAATACAAGCAAAGAACTAAACATTAACATATGGGTAAATGGTAAATCGTAACATTAGGAGGGTAGATAAGTTTAAATATTTAGGTGAAATAATTCAATAAAATGGTTTAGATAAAGAAGCAAATCTCCAACAAAAGGCCAACAAAATGGAATTTGCCTTCCAAAAAACTAAGGATACATATAATAAAAAAAATCTCTCTATTGAGGCTAAATTGCGTCATTACAAAACAGTTGTTAGTCCTGAAAGCTTATATGTGACTGAATGCTTGTCTCTTAACAAAAAGGGGGAAATTGAAAATATACAAAAGGAGAGAAAAATATTAAGGAAAATATTGGGACTAAGAAGGACTGAAGGTTTTAAACTAAAAATAATATGAAATATATAGAAACATTGAAAGGTTGAGTGATGCAATGAGGAAACTTAGATTGACATTTTGTGGGCATTTGATGAAAATGAATGAAAGAAGACTAACAAAGAAAATTTTCCAACACAGCTTCCAGAAACGGAAAAAGAATACATGGATACGAATTATATAATTATACGAAAGGAGGATATGAGGGTGGCAAATGTACAATGGAATTCAATGTGGGATAGAGACATATTTCGGACAGTGGTCAACAGGATCAATTTTCCAGAAATGATTAAAACAAAAATTAATAGACGGTGGACAGATGAAAAAAAAAAAAAATTATCTCAAAAAGAAAAGGAAACTAAAAAAGAATACTCTTCTTATCAATAATTCATTTCCCAGGAAATGGAGAATTATTTTTTTTCATAACAAATTTATACATTTTAAGGATGAATGTAAACTCAGGTTCGAAGTTTGTTTCAGATAAGTTTATTCGTTTATTATTACAACATGAGATGGAATAAAATGAATAATTAAGAAAATAATTACATATCTCCCAGATTCGGCTCGATCTGAATAGTAATTTACTTCCATAAATTAGAAGTTATTAAAGCAACACCAAGGTTTATTAGGCTTTGACGGAAAATGGAAATCATCTTTGTGGTTACAACAGTAGTTTAAAGGATGAAACAGTATTCCGTTTCGTTGGTCCCGAGAAACTTGGATGCAGGTTGTTTAACTGGCTCAAACGTAGCTATTTCACTAGGATAGATGTCTGTCTAATTAAATTAATGTCTAACTGGCACTAACAATGCTCTGCAGTAAAGTCTTGTATCCCGAAGTTTTTACAGTTAAGTACAGGAATGATTAGGATTTCATCTTATTACAATTTATTTTTAATCTCTTCGTAACAAGATATTAAATTCGCCAGAAGCGAATATTTGAATTTGAATAAAAAGAATTACTTAATCGTAAATAAGTCTTCTTTAACAACAATCAGTCACAAAATATGGTCAGTATATTGTCTTTCGATAACAAAATAATGTAAGCCCATGGTGTGAACCACGTGGATATTTTTGGGGTTGTATCACATTATGTTTCGAACATATTTCTATTTTATAGTAGATTAAGAAAATAATGTAAATACATTATTACTATATATGAAAGTTGTTGTTCCTTTTATGCATGTTACAGAAGCAGGAATGTTGTTTTTTTTTATTTCACCAATCAGTAGTTATTACAGTAATAATAACTTTTATAAAACCTTTTTTTTTAATAACTTTTATAAAACTTTTAATAATAATTTTTTTAAAAACCTTAAAAAAAATATAGAAATTAAAAAAAAGTACAAATAAAATATTAAAATAAATTACTTTTCGGTCAAATAAATTTCAATATTATTTTTTAAGTAAAGAACTAAACTAGACTTTTTTTTCCAAGAACTTTAATTTTTAAAAAACCTAAAATATTTGAATTTCGGATTCCTTAATAAACCTCCATAATATAAAATTAATTAAATATGTTTATTATATTATATTAATAAACATAGTTATTATACTAATTAATATATTTATTAGAGATCCTGAATCAGCAAATTTTAACTATGGAGGACGAGCGTGTATACTGTCAGGTACTTTTTCATTCTTGGATTCGGCCTAGGCGGTTTGACATTTATTTCAAATCAGTTTAAAATAATATCCCGTTATATTTGATAATATAGCTTCATACAGTTACAAGGTAGGATTTATGAAAGAGATACGGTGCTAGCTTGATAATTAATTTTTTTTTCTTTAATTTAAACATTTATGAATGATACGTAACGAATATTATCTAAAGAGTATTCTTCATATATTGATTCGCACCTGTCTTCAGACTAAATACCGAGGGAAACCAGTACCCATCGGTACCTCCTCCTGACATTATTTCAGGGTTTTTTTTTTTACTTAAAAAGGTCCCTCCTCATCCGGGTCCTTTTCATCCTTCGGTACGCATTGTCTCAAATTTATTGTAGCAATATTTCGCATGAGGGTGTTGGGATGGTCATGAAGTTTTTTTTTTGGTGAGGTCCAGTACTGTAAGGTATGTGTCGGTCAGTAAATAGTGATGGAATATGGATATAGCGTAATAAGTCGCAATCTTTTTAAAACCTTGGGTAGTTTACTATTCTCATGGATAAATTTTGAACGATTCCTAATTCCCTGATGCGTTATTCTTGGCACTTTCCTAATGTGTTAATTGTAGTTTTGAGATCAGGGATTTCGGCATCCATAATGTTATTAAAAAAATTCAGGAGTTAATGATCCAACTCAGTAGATGAATTCTTAAGTATCAATATGAATCTCAATGACAATATTATTGAGTTTTTTAATACAATATTGCAATCGTTCCAATGAAAACGGGATGTCAAAGAATGGTTGATACAAAGGTATAACAATAATTCTCATGTGTCCCATCTCTACACCGAGTTAAATTGGCTTTCCCCTTCCTTTCGTAGAGATTACTTTCTTGGTATATTCCTCGTCCAAACTTAACATCCTACATTTCAAGTCCTCAATCCAATCACTACATACAAGATCCCGTCTCTCCGATCTTTAAACCCCATCCTACAGAACGACTGCTTTCCAACGTTCCTTTCTTGCCCGTTCCGCTATTCTTTGAAATTCTCTTCCTCCCTCCATTCGCAACGCATCTTCCCTCGGAATTTTTAAAGCACACCTCTTCCACCACCTCATCTCCCTCCAAACAGATGCTATTTAATCATATAGATGCTTTATAACGAATACCATACCTGCATATTAAATAAAAAAACTTTTTCATTTCTTCTTATGATAATATTTTCACTGTTAAACAGATTTCATGTTTCGATCAACTTTGTATATCATATTTTTTCCTTTACCGAATGTATATATGGTTTAGTGGGTTTATTTATATATTTATATAAAGATTTTTTTCTTTAAATTATTTCATTAGAAACTAGTATTTACTTTATATTATCTTATTTCATTATTTTATTTAAAATACTTTGGCCAGATGTGATTTACATTTTATAATTCATTTGTTGTTATTCTTAAGGGACTTTGAGTATTCCTCAAATATTATTTTCGTTAGGATTGATGAATTAAATGCCACTTCTATTGAGATTATTTTATTTTAAAACTAGTTTCGAATGCTAAACATTCATCTTCAGTTCTAAAACATACAATAAAATTTTCAACACATCAGTACTATGTTACATAGATTATATATACTAAAGTTTTTAAAAAGATAAGACAAGACATCAAGCATAGGCACTCACCTTCGAGGTAACTAAAACACTGAATTTGTAAGAAGTAAAAGGGGGCAGGTAGGTTAAGTTTTAGATTTACAACGGGGTTTCCCTTATGACTCATTGGGTTTTTCCGTTCCTATGGGAAACAAATTTAAAATGGGGCTATTGGATATGTTAATCTGATCATTAAAACAAAAATTTGGATCGGTTTTAAACGATTTTATTATTTCTAGTGATTCAAAAGTATTTAATTTTAGGCTATTTTCTACTTGATGTAATAATTTTACTCCCGAGTCTTTATTAAATTTGTGGTTATTTTCATTTAGATGGATAGCGAAATTGGAATTTTGGGTCTTATTAGTGTATGCTCTTATATGTTCATTTACTCTTTGATTTACTGATCGTCCGGTTTTTCCCGTGTATTTTGCTTCACAGTCATTACATTTTAATTCGTATACGCCGCTTTTTTGGAAAGGGTCTATTTTGTCCTTCGGTGAAGGGAAGTATGATGACAATGGCTTATCTATTTTAAATGCAGGGTTTAAACCTAATTTTTTTAATTCTTTCCCGACTTTAGCGGATATTGGGCCGTAGTATGGTATCAAAATATATTTTTTAGGGGTAGCTTTATCCTCTGGGGGTGTTTTGTATATATTATTCATAGTTTTTTTATGTATTTGTTTTCTTAAAATATTATCCATTGTGGTTTTACTGTATCCGTTGTTGTTAGCTATAGTGTGAATCGTTTGTATTTCTTTGTTAAAATTTCGTTCATTTAGCGGTATATTTAAAAGCGGTATATCATGCTATGAAATGCTGCGAGTTTGTGTGTTAATGGTCTCCTGGCATTGTTGTCTATAACTACATCTGTGTGTGTGGGTTTCCTGTATATATTAAATTCGTGTTGTTTATTGTTTATGGAGATTTCTATGTCTAAAAAATTTAAAGTTTTATTGTTCTCTAACTCCAGTGTGATTTGATGGAAGGGTGGATTTCGTTTATTTCGTTTAAGAAACTATTGATTTGTCTGGTCGTCCCAGACCATAGGCAAATTATGTCATCAACATACCGATACCAGTATATGATGTGTTGAGCTAATTTTGAATGAAGGATTTTCCGTTCTAATTTATCCATAAAAAGATCTGCCAGAAGGGGTGAAAGAGGGGACCCCATTGGTAACCCTTCTTCCTGTTTATAGAATGTATTGTTAAATTGAAAATTATTGCACTTTATTATTTTCGTATGAAGTGCTGTTAAATTACAGGCCTTGTTCGGAGGATTCCTTTGAAAAAGTAAATACTAACCGAAATTCTGTGCTATTTTCAATATTTTGAAGTTTCTAAATAATATCAATATCGTTAGATATTTATAAGAGCAATATTTTTAAATTATTAATTTATGGATTTTCCCACGCCTGGTCTCCCAATAACCCTTAATTACTAACACTTTAATGAGGTCTTGTTATCCTTCACAAAAGTGAAATACAATGAATTCCTCACAATCACAATGTGTAGTCACCTAACATAGGATTGTTTCAACTGATTACTCCTTTGAGTATAGCCTTAAAGAATGAAAGGGGATGCCTAATTGTTTCAGCTCTTTGATGTCTGTGTATGGTTTCCTCCCAAAACATTTGTGACCAGCATTCAGATGTTAAAAATACGCATTGTATATTCCAACGCAAATCAGCAGAGAACATTTAAGCATACAATGACATGGAACAATCTTCTCCATAATCAAAATAACTTGTTTTATTTTTGATACTAAAAAATATATAGTGTTTTTACATTTTTGGCTAGCGCTGCAGTACGAGTAGTCACCTTAAACTGACACCAAATTGAATAAAATATTTTGTATATAATTTACAATAAAGGAAAACCAAAATATTCATAAATAGGTAATTCTCAAATTAGGTAAATTTCCATGTCTCTCGAGATCTGCTCCAAAAGAAACAATAAAATCATATTTTTGCTAGCATATATGCTTATTAATACATTCAGTTTTATAAAAATGTCTTGTAATGCATTTGACTATATTATTTTCAATATTAGGTTATCCTTTTAAACTTTACTACCCATCATCAAAAATAAATTACTATTTTAGTAAAGGAGGACAAAATTAAATTTAATAAGTTTGTAGTATTGTATATATCTTCCCTAAATTCTGAACTGAGAACGTTATCCTTAATTAGATTGTAATTACCGTGGATAAAAGTTAAAACCGGAACATCGTGCTAGTTAAGGAAGAGGGGAAGCTCATCCTAACTGTGTTGAAGAGTGGCAGCCCTACTTGTGCAATTACTAACTTCTTCAAGGTGGCAGTCATCAGTGACAATTGGTTTTTCAACGAGAAAGGGCGGTTAACAGGTACGAGCCTTTTAAAATGTAACTATCATGAACACTTTCATAATACATAATTATCAGCCTATCATATTCATATTATCTCATTACATAAACTAGTAAACAGGTCAGTTAGAGAGCACACATTTCTTTAAACACTAGAAGTAGAAATACTAGTTACAGCGTACGATTTCAAGTTTAATGTTATACGATATGAAACCTAAGGCTTCGTTTACGTTACACCATTTCACCCTACAGTTTCTCAATTCAGTTGTGTCTTGTCTTCATTCAGAATTGAGGAGTAGCTCGGAAAACTTTTGACTGTTAATTTTCAGCAGAGATAAAGCGTAAATCTGTGCCAAGAATAAAACGACATTCTTACTAAGGGCAAGATTATAAGAACAATATAGTCTCAAAACGTCGCAAAAATAGTAGTTTTATTTATTGTAAGACCCTCAAGAACCTTTTTAAACAAACATCTATTAGTAACAGTCAAGAAATATATCCATATATACATAAAACGGCAAAATATAAAAACATAGAAATCTTATTTCAGCTATTATAGTAAGATACCTAAATTAATAAATGAAAGAAAAGCTTCTTCACGTTTATTTATGAATTAATATTTTTGCAGGTAAAGAAATCTACGAGCAAATAATAGATTCTTTTCTCATAATGAATGGTAATCACAACATATGAAATTAATAAAGAACATTATCTCTGACAAATGCCCAAGAAACAGAAAAAATATTAAGGTAATAAACAGAAAATATATTTTTAAGGTAGCAAGGAAATGAAGAATATGATAGGAGGGCGATAATAGGGCAATATATCACTGCAAATTGAGACCAACGGTCAATCTACAATAAAAAGGGTCCGTCCATCCTACCTTGTTAGTCTCGCAATACCTTTACTGTCGTTGAGAAAAATTAATCTGAAGCTCACATGACAAATTCTAATGTAGAAAAAACGGCTATCATTTTTTTATAATCAAAAGTGTAAAATTTATAAAATTAAAATTATGTTCAAAATCGTGAAACTTCTTTACGACGGACATTCACCCGTCCCACGGATTTGTAAGCTGCGAAAAAGAACTGCTAACTTTCATCCAAATAAGTATATTAATCTGGATGTTTTAAAATTGTGCTTTATATATGTATCTCAATATTACTACTGTTTAAATTGTATAAACATAAGTAATAATGTTTAAACGTCTGACTACCTGACTAGAGTTGGTGAAGAATTTCTAGGAAATCAATCCTGTGTGGACAGGAACATTGCCATGAAGAACCCAAACACCTCTGTACAAATTTCTCCGCATTTTCCCTATGATAACTTCTCGCAAGCAGTGAAGTAAGGCTGCATGATATTAAAGATCTGCAACGGTATTCTTTCCCTTAAAATCTATTAGCAGTATTCCTCTACAATCACAAAAAAAATAGTCTTCATTCTTTGGACGCGAGTCATCATCAAAACTTTCTCTCTCTAACTGACAAGTAGGACTTTCCATAAACCAATCCCATAATACAACTTGGACTCTGTTCACAAAATAAGTAAATGACCGCTCGATATGCGATCTGAAACAGTGTGATAAAATACCCTAAGCAATGGACATGCATGGCTAGGCCGGGGTACGAAGTTAGAGGATCTGAGCACGCTGAAGACTTATGGATCATACTACGCATCTAGTTATATTTTCAAACAATAGAAGAAAAAAAACTAGTTGAAGATAAAGTACAAAACAAAGTAGATATTTCCAGAATTGATTTTAAAACCTGATAAATTAGGCATTGTTTAGTTTGAAAACATAAAAATATTTTTTAACTGTACAAACATATCTAGGAATATTCCTAAAGCACATAAGTTAAATTTATTAAACGCAATGTATTTTATAATTAAAAAAAAACTTAAGTATTTACATTACAGAGAATAAAGAACATTTCCTGCCTAATATTCAGGAGAATTCCTTCATTAGACTAGAACTGCAAGTTAAATAAGAATGTTGTCCTATTTATTATTCAATATACCCCTGTACTAATATCAAAACCAGCAGATCTGCATTATACATTCGGATGAATACAGACATTATATCGTAGGGTGAGCAAGACTACAGGAAGTAGCAAATTTATTATTTAAATAGCATCAAGCTTACCAAACCATTGATGCCATACAGCGGAACTGGAGTTGAGAGAAATATGGGATAAATAATGAGGAGCTTTTAAGTAGGGACAATAGCCTCCAAGCCTGATGTAAAGAGCAGCCATATCAAAGGATTTCATTTGTCTCTCTTGAGGTGAACTCTGAGTGCTACTTACCAGAACAATAAGGAATGAGCATCTTTTGTGGCTGAGTATGGAGTTGACTGCCTTAGTCATTAACTTTGAAGTAACTCTAACCTAACCATTTCAGAATTCCATACCCTCATCATTAACTATCTAATCAGCAGTAAATAGTTTTATTAATGTAAAATTGTAGCCAGCAAAAATACACTAGGAAGTAATAGTTGATGTGTGCAAACAAAAAATAACAATAAAATTTTATTAATTTATATTGCTGACGTTTTGGCTTGCATTGCTACATCATCAAGGCTAGAAGAAAATATATATATATATAAATATATATGTATATATATACATATATATATATATATATATGTATATATATACATATATATATATAACCGAAAATGAATTTTATAGAGAAAAAAAAAAACAAAGACAAACAGTAAGAATTTAAAAAAAATAAAACCTATTTATTGATATTTTCAACTGTATACATTATATACAACAAGTAAATTTGAGGAAAATGATTACAATGACACGTCAATAACATTTAAAGAATTTCTCACTAGCAGCGCCAATAACAGAAGGTCTCTTGGCCATCTTTGCTTACGGCTCAGAGGATTATCGGAAATTAAATGTGAATCAAATTGGGGATCTAGTGGATTCCAGTGGTTATGAAGTTTAACATGAAAGGACAGGTATATGGTTTGGGTCAAATCAGAAACATATGGAACATTGAGGTCTTTATGTTATGGATAAGTTTGTGTGTGACATAAGGAGCATAGAGCATTTTACGAAGGATTTGGTATTGTAAGGATTGGATATGAGAAGAATTGGATGGCTTAGAAGAACCCCAAAGCTCAACTCCGTATATCCAAAAGGTTCTACTTACTTTCACGTAAAGAACTCTTTTGTAATATATGGCGAGCTTTGAATGCTTGTCTACTAAATGTTGGAGTAGTCAAAAACGACGTGCAGTTTCTTGTCTTTTAAGTCTCGTAGGTATTTTCAAATAAGAGAATAAGTTCAGCGGGGATCACTGGATTATTTTATTTATTTTACAAGTTAATTGACCACTCAGAATCACGCACCTATTTCATTTATTTTTCTTGGTGCGGAGTTTCCTCTGCGTCCAATACTCCTTCCTTCACGCGGTCGTTGGCCTATTTCCGCTGTTCTACTGTCCAGGCTCTTACGGTTTTCTTAGTTCTTCTCGCGACTTGAATTTCTTTCAAATCATTCAATATGTTCCTAAATCTATTTATGTCTAATATGTAATCTTCTGGATTATTACAGTACTATTATTATTATTATTATTTTTTAACTATTCATAAATATTTACAACTCTATACAACATACAACAAGTAAATTTCAGGGAAAAGATTATAATAGCATGTTAATAACTTGAGAACAACTCACTAATAGCACTTCAATAAAAGTTCTAGATAAGTAGGCCAATCTTATCTTTCAGATGCCTCGGTGGGTTATCAATAATCGAGTTTTAAGCAAATTGGAAGACTAAAGGATTCCAGTGGGAATGGATATTAATATGAAAGAATTTTCAAACATTAGCTGTTACTCGTAAATTAAATGGTATTTAAAATCAGTTGTAGTTCTATCAATCAGACCTGCCATGGTTATAATGTGTGAAAGTTTGGGGTCTAGAATGCAAGTTAACTAAAATCTTATATAAAGCATTAAATAAAGAGGTAGGTTTTAGCATTAGGGAAATTTAATTGATTCTAAAAAAAGGAAATAGCAATAGCAGTGGCAGGATAAAAAATTTCATTTATTAAATGTTTAACGATGTATACAAAAAAAAAAAAAGTTATGTCGTGAAAGATATGAAAGATTATTAAAGACATTAATTAATAAATAAAAACGGGATTTAACAAAAATGTCTGCTCCACGACCTCAAGTTATTTGAAAAGGTTTTATATCCTCGTCTTAGATGTTATGAAGGCTCGGACGCAATGGTTTAATATAAGAATGCTATATTACAACGGTTGCACAATTATTGAGGCTGTAGCTTTAATAATCTCTAATAATCCTTGATATCCCCCCCTGAGGATTAGATCTAAGTCCCTTCCTGGTATTAGGCCCTAAATTAACTAGGTAATTAGTTTCTGCTCCAGGTTGGGATAAATACTTGTCATGGGATTAGCAATTATTTTACAGAATATTCTAATATAGTAAAACAGTACAGTGTAACAAGTAATTAATTATGTATATAATTAATTTAAAAACCAAACAAAACTATACACTACATGGAGTCTAGAGAAACCTTTGAAGATAAAAAAAAATTGCTACTACTTCATACAACTCCAATCCTATTTTCCTAATAGAAATTCAAAATTTGAATTGTCTCACCTTCATGCAGGTTACATATTCATCTAAATACTAAATAATTTTGTATTCCCTAATAAATTTTTAGACTAACTTATGATCATGGAAATGGAAAATAAATAAGAAAAGAATGTCGTGATTTTTAACACTTGAATATAAAACATTAAAGTTGATATATAAACACAAGGAGTGTCCCCCCCCCCCTAAGAAATCAAAATCAAAATCACATAGTGTTTAATTATTATCAAAAATAAAATACAGGTAACCAATACTCAATTTAATTTTCTACTTAACAAGAAGAGCCAAACAACAAAAAAGATCGATTAAAAGCATCAACAGGAAATAGAGTAGTACCCTTCCTGTAAAGAAAAAAACCACGGGAGATAAATGATATTTCAGAAACGATAAATGAAAAAATATTAATCAATTACATCCTACACAAGTTCTTACCGGGCTTAAAAATAGATATGATTATAAGAAAATCTAATGATATACTCAAACGGAATTCACTTACATGGAAGTTACTCATTCCAAATCACGAAGAAAGTTTTTTTTTTTATAGAACTTTTATTGAGTAATTTACGATCTGCCACAAATGTGGGCAATAGGTAATATAGATAACATATGATTTACGGTCACAAATTATGTGCAAAGAGAAAAAAACAAATTAATAAAATTTAAAAAAAAATTATATATATATAACATAAAATAAATATAAAGATAACAGAAAGGAACTACCTATACATAAACAATATACATACAAATAAAACGAAATACTAAAATAAAATACTGAATAAATTAAAATAACTAAATAGTAATAATAAAAAATAAAACACAATTCAATTATAAGTTAAAACCACAAAATCGTACTTTATCTCTTTAGGGACCCCCAGCCAGACTCCTCCCTCCAATCATGGAGGGACAAGCCGGGCTTAGAGAAGTCCCGGGCTCTTCTCTCTCAGCTGCGTAACTGGTGTAAAAAACCCAGTGGAGGCTGAGTGAGAGCGCTATAGTCACGAAGAAAGTAACGAAGATCTTCTGGGCTCTAGTGCGCAGTAGGAATGGAAAAAAGAAATGCAAACGATGATCATTAATTTTGCCACATTTTAATGAAAGACTCCCGTTTCAAAATCTGAACGCCGTTACTTGATTTATTTTTTCTTTTTTTTTTTTTTCAAGTCCACGTAAATTCATATTTATCCGAGGCAAACTGAAAGTTATTTTCGTAACTAGGAATGTTCAATATTTGAAAGAAATTTTGTTAATCGTATTCTAACAGTGCTCTCCAATCTAGGTAAATTAATTATTCAGGGTGAAAATGAAGTAGAAGTAATTTATCCTAGGGAGTTACAAAACCGGCGTTTAAAAACAAATCAGACCAAAAAAACAACAACATTTATGATATCTTTTTAATGAAATAATAAAACAATGCGATTTTTGAATATGTATGAGAAAAGAAAAAATTGAATCGTAGGCTCAGAACTAATGAGAGACTTGCGAATTTTTGTAAATATTCAATAACAAAAAAAACACTACCAGGCTGTCTTTTGAACTGGGAAATCAAGAAAAACGAGATTTTTTAACATTTAAATCTGCACAAAGAACATAATTTTAGGAAAAAGCCAGCCTTAAAATAAATAGACATACTATCATACTATCATAAAATACTATCATTGATTCTCTCTATGATACCGCAACACTGCAGAGTGAGAGAGACCTGCAGCACAGTCTGGACCATAAATACAATATGCTCCACCCAATGAAATAATTCATAGCAAAAGAAAAACCTAGCATTTTTGCAATTATAATAAACATTTGTAATTGATTTGAACAGGAAAATTACAAAAACGAATTTCGTCAGTAAGGAATAGGTTTTTAGTATGTAGAGCCGTTTACATTCTTGTATCTCTGGGGAAATTCAGCTAAAATATAGGTTCACTAACGTCAGTGTATGATGGCGAGTGAGCTATATAAATCAACCTCAAAACCAGAACAGTTGTAATTACACATTTCAATCCTAAAACCCTGACAGCCACGATGCGGGACAACTTCCAATCAGAGAGATTGAAGATACTGATACCTCGAAACATTTCCTGCTTCAAGAATAATAATCCAAATATTAAATATTAATAATGATTGCTTTCAAGATAATTGATTATACGTAACATAATTTTTAAACTAACTATGTAGCTCTACTGCCGGGATGGGCCTTCTTATCTGTCATCCTCAAATTATTTCTTCGATTACTTTCGATTCAATGAATTGTCTAATTTAAGTCCTCATTGACGTTAAACAATAGCCTAAATGGCCATAAAGCAGAACAAATTCAATTTCGTTTTAACTAACGATTCTGTCGACTTAAACTTATTCTAATTCGATTCAGAATGGAAAATTACATCTCGCCCTGAAAAAACATTTACTTGGGAAAAACACCAAGGAAAATTGGAAAATAACTCTGAAATCATAATTTGATTGGTAACTTTCAAAATACGTTTAATTGAGGAAATTTCAATTAATTAGTAATTTCCTTAATTGACAGATAAAATTATTAAACTTAAAATAAAAGTACAATTTAACTTTAACTTTAAAATAAATAAATAAAAAAATGTTAATATTTTTATTTCTATTACTTTTTTAAAATAATTTCACCAAATTAAATCAACAACTGACTGAAATATTTATTTTTCTTGGTTTAGGTCGGATAGCAGAAATACTTGCATATGAATCAGGTGGTACTAAAATCCTGTGACAGGTAAATGTTAATACAAATTAGGATAACATCCCAATAAGCAAGAATATGCAGATAAATTAATATCATATTTTCTCCTATACATCCCGAAATTAATAATAAAAAAAAAAAAAACGCCAAATGAACGTGGTTATATAATCTTGCTTCTACTTTGTAATTCAGTTTATTAGGTTTATTGCATGTAATATTAAGCGGCTACTATAATATATGTTAACTTCTACTTGTGTACATAAAGGTCATAAAATACTTATCACTTAATTGTACAAGTATAAAACTACATAAAAAAAAAAAACTATATAAAAAAATATATATAGATTAAATAGACAAGCAAAAATTTCTATATTTTCAGCTTTAAAAAAAAATTTCTTTTTGGTTAAGGAAATATATTTTAATTCTTTGGCTATTCAACATTCAAACAGAAAACAAATTAAATCTAGTATCGAATGTTGGGATTTAATTTATTTTTTCCGCGTTTGCCCTACTGTACGCCCTACATCCAACGTCAGAGTGGTTGGTTAACTCATCAATTATCAATAAGTAAAACAACAAAAAAGGTCACCCAACTAACTGCGCCACTGAGCTAACGCACAAAATAAAATTTCAAAAAAATCAGGCAGTTAAAGTGATAAATGCAAATAATTGTAAGTTACTGATAAATGGCGACAGAAAAATAATATAAATGTTTAAAACTGATAATGGAGAATTAAATCAAACCACCGACTTTATATTCGGCTTACAGGAACAAAAAAAAAAAATTGAGTTTGATTTTGCACTAACTACATAGCAATGAAAAGCATAAGGATTAAGAACCCTCTTACATGTCGATGATAGGATGTGAATAGTGCAAGAAGGTGTTCTTCCAAAAAAGCTCATGAAGAAAATTTTCCACACAAAAAATATAATTTTCGTATAAAAATAAGTTTAATGAAAAAGGAAATTACTTTTATCAAAAACGGTTTTCATGCTTTGAAAAGGAATAAAGCGTTATAAAAAATTTGAGTGCAGCACGGATTCAAAATAAAGTTCCTTGAGTATCTATATGAAAATACCCTTTTTTTTAGTTACAACCCAATTCGACAAAATAAATTGTCATACAATAAAAACATTACGTATAATTATGTTTAGACAATAATAATTATTTTTTTATTTATTTAAAAACTATTAATCCCAGTCAAACCATCCAGTAAAATAATATGTTTTTTTTTCGATTTTACTAAGAATTGTAAGAAATATTGTTATAATCAGATATAATACTGCTGTTAGTAAGAATGAATAAGGCAGTAGAGCGTGGTTAATTCTTGAATGGGTGAACACTTTTCGAGGTCTGCTTTCACAAGACCATGAAGATATATATTTTAATAATTTTGTAGTTTCTACTGAGAGAAATCAAACTGACAAAATGAAGTTACATACTTGTATAGCATAATAAAAATATGATATGATAGCGGTTTTTAAGGCGAAGTGCCAAGAAGTTTGTCACCACGTATAGTCGGCCATAGACGGTTTAAACACTGCTATAAAATATGGATTGAACACGAGAGTTTAAATTAAAAAAAAAATAATAGAAAGATCTTGATTTCTTGAGTTTTACTATTATCAATAATTTTAGATTAGCTATATCACTCAAGCTACTAAACAACTGCAACCGCATCATCGAAAAAAGGGAAAAAATGAAATAAAAAAAAAACGTATAGTTTTTAATGTACTAAATCCAACGAAACCATCGCTTGCTAAATCTGATAATCAGCACGGAACTTTTAAGTTTTAAATTAAACATTAGAAATATAACCTAACTAGAAAGGTATAAATAACAATTTATTAATACATTTGCAAAAGCATAAACTCCTCCCCAAACAATCATCACTAAATTACATGTTTCGGGACCCACGTCTTATCTTCAGACTGAAACAATATTTATATCACAATCCATCCACCTTCATTTAAACAATACGACTATAAGAAATAACTTAACTAAATTATCCAATTAACAATAAAACAATAATATAATTTACTTATTTATTCATCTGGTGTTAACCACCAAGTCTATTTTAACAGTCACATTAAAAATCCTTAACCCACTAGGGTACACGGGTCTGTTCTTCATTCTGTTTATTGTTAATTTTCATTTCGAGTTGGATAAACTTTTATTTTTAATTTGTCAATCCCAATTGCATTTATTGTTCCTATCTTTTCAGTATCAGTTTTATAATTCATTGCTTTATCTATTGTCTTATTTATATATATCACCTCTTTGATTTTTCTGTTGTGTGTTTTTGTTTTGTGTTGTAATAATTCTACCTTTTCAAAATCCAAATGGTGGTTTAAATTTTGTGTATGTTCTAATAGTGCTAGGGGAAGAGTAGATCCTGTTGAGAATGTATTAACAAATTAATATGAATACTCCTTTATTGAAGAAATGAAGAAATTAATAAATAACAATGGAAAATGGAGAATTAAGAGAAAAATCGAACCACCATTCTGTGTCCCATTTATAATAAATGAAATGAAGTAAAAAATATCTATAGTATTTTCAGGACTAGGCGGTTAAAGTGCAGAGAGATCCATGAGCGTAGGAGTTAAAAAAAATGGAGCATAATTGACAATGAAACCAAATTAATTATGAGAACAATGAGCTAAAAGAATAGAAAGAGCAAGGGAACTAGTGACCCCTTACCCCATTATCCTCTATTGTTGAAGGGATCATTCCAGAATGTCAGGTCTTCACAGAATAGTACTTTTTTTTTTTTTTTTTTTTTTTTACATTTATTAGCCTTTCCTGCTACATTTATAATTGAAAATTACTAATTTGAACTTTTTATCGTTGTGTGGAATAAATTGTTGGAAAAAAAAAAAAGACTCGGAATAAGTGTAAATAGGACGTCTAGTCATTTTGAAGAGAACTTAACTTGAAACATAAAATATCACCGGAAAACAGTTAGATGATTGGCAACGATCAATCTCATATTATAATCAATCAATCATCTGGATTGATCAGAATCGAAGAATGTGAAAGAGTTCTTATTTTTTTAAAACGATATTTTTAACGCCTAGAACAATTAAAAGTTCGATATTCCAAACAAACTTTGCCTCATTGGGTTGAAAATGTCAATAAAGCAATTATAAAAGACAGTCACCCAAAACCTGTAGGCATATTTTAAGTACGGTCCAATTAGGCAGAAGTGGATTCTACTTCGGTATAATTGTAAATTCAAATGTTTGAGTATTGATTCAATTATTTAATGTGAATTTCCTTTTTTTTTTTTTTTTTTAATGATAAAAGCAACATTAGAAAAAAAGAGTTAGTGCTATTCATAGTAGCATATAAATAAGTTTGGTATGAATGTAAATTCAAATGATTGAGAATATATGCCAATATCTGATTATTATTATTATTATTAACTGATATAAGTCAACATTAGGGAAAATAGTTATTGCTATGCACAATAAGATTTATTTATTTATTTATTTTTTTTAAATTAGGATTGTTTTTCCTTCCATCGTAGGAAGAGGAATATATTTGATAATGACATCAGGCTTCATGAATTTTGCACACTACCTGAATTTTTAGTAAGATATAAAATAAGTTTTTTTTTTTTATATATGATGTAATTAGTCTAGTATTTTAATTTTTAGTTTTTAAATCGAGTTGAAAAGTATACTAAGCTAAGGGGTGCCGATGGCTGAATAGGTTGAGAAGCGTTAAGCTAAAATTATCCTCAATTCTCTTGTCTGACTCCTTAAATTATCCCTAATGCGCTTCAAGTATCCTTAATTTTAGAATCTAATCAACTCAACAACCCTTTTCAAGAAAAGATTATCTGTTTTATATTTAACGTAATCTGATGTCAATTTCATAAAATGTAATCTATAATTTATCATTAACAAGCATTCCGTTCGCGGCTTCGCCAGCTCTTGTATCGAATGAACTAAGATAATTGAACAGATTACGTGGTTGAAGATTGTATAAAAGCATAATTTGAGATCCAATGTTTAATTTAGATATATGAGTTATTCAGATGGAAACAAGACTATTGAGAAACTCTTGCGAACAATAGACTGAATTATCAGTACTTTCAACTAAGGCCCATGAATCATATTCTTACACAAAATATCAAAAAGCAAATGATCGATATTTGCATTTTAATTTCTCACCATAAAAGTAAATTATAGGGTGGCAAACCTCGTTTTTGCCACTCAATATTATATATATAAAAATTTTAATGTTTGCAAAGTTTATTACTGCTACCTTTCTAAAACCATGAAAATGGTGTAGTTCAATTTATTTTTTTTTTCACTTTTATTTTTAAATCCACACCAGTCAAAAAAAGAAAATTGACAATCACCTGATGTGCTGAAATCGTAATATAAACAAAATGGGTAAGTTAGGCATGAGGAAATGTAGTGCCCATTGGCACCCCTTCCTAGTCTTTAGTTTACTTCTATGTAAGTAGGTCTCGCATCAAGTTTCATTTCAGTCTCCTCTTGGCATTCTCCAGCATGAGAGATCTGGCCATACAATTGATGAATTTGTTTGAGTGTTCCTTTAATTTTTCACGAAACAGTCGGTAGTTAGTCCGTACATGTTCAATGACTGTTGGTATTTGCAGGTCTGTGTATAGTTTTATTGTTAACGTGCCAAGGTGCTTGTGTTATTAGCCCTAATGTCTTGGGTTAAAAAGATTGTAATCTTTTTATGTGTGTCTGTTTAGCAGATCCATAAATTTGTGATGCGTAGGTTTTAGTAAATGTGTGTAGGTCATTAATTTTTTTCTTGTAGTTCAAATTTCGTATAGATTTTCAAACTACTCTGAGATACACATGTCTCATCACAAATTTAAATGTTTTTCAATAATTTAGGTAAATATAAGTAAATTTTATTACCAATTTCAAAATCTATATAACCTCATTTTATATAGAATGGCGCTCGCCTATCGGTCAATTTTCAAATTTCATTGCTATCCACATATTATCGCTTTTTATTTAAATTAACTGAAAATCAGTAGATTTTATTATTGCTACATCTTGGGACTATGAAGACGATGTAGTTAAAAGATTGGATAGCAGTTTTTGAGGTTAGTGATCACTTTTATTACTACGTGCAGAAAAAAATTAAAAAATGTGCAATAAAAATTAGTCAAACTAAATTTCTAAAATTTTATTTAAATTCACGATCATATACATTAATAAAAATTTTAAAAAATTGATATTATGTTCGGTAAAATTATATCGTCGATCTTCTAATATGTGTTTCAACTGTAAAACATGCGCTTCACATTAATGCTTGCGATGGGACAACGGTGTTTACTTGTTTTTCAGATACTGCTTCATCTCCAAGAGTAGAAAGAAACTCTTTAAAATTATTAAAATGGTCAGAATAAAGTATGGCAACTTCAATCCATGTTTCCTATCTAGTTATTACAGCTTACCTATATGATCCTGTACCTTTCTTTCTCAGGCACCTTTTCATAGTCAGTCTGTTAGCTCTTAGTGTCAATCCAATAATTAACCCTTTGGTTCCTGGGGTCCCGACATCACTCTACTAGTGTTACTAATAGTAGTTCGCATTTATTTTAATGGCAGGTATTTTTAGTACTGAGGTTTGTTCTAAAGACGACCCCAGGTTTCCTGAGTTTGTTAGAAGTGTTTTCGATGAAGGTGACGCAATTTAAAATGAAGTTAGTGATGTAGAAAAAGTCCATTCTTCAGATAGTGAACAGGATGCTTACGAAAGTGTTGATTATGTCAATAATGAAGTGGTAGTAAGTATTTCTATAGTAAGAAAGAAGTGAGATTTATGCCATTCAAATATTAACACAAAATCATTTAACTCCGGTTTAGAATGCAAAAAACCTGTGTGCAATAGTTGTTCACAACCTATTTGCAAAAAGTGTCCCCGATGAGTGAATTTTGCATTCCTTTTTGGTTTTTAAAATTTTATAACATTGTAAATAATAAAACTATATACATATTTAATAAATTTACCTATTTAAAATATTATGTTCCAATTTTATGAAAAATTTATATTTTCACTTTTTACTGTGTAGTTTTTTTTTTATATTTTTTTTTTTTTTTTTTTTTTTTTTTTTTTTTTTTTTTTTTTTTTTTTTTTTTTTTTTTTTTTTTTTTTTTTTTTTTTTTTTTTTTTTTTTTTTTTTTTTTTTTTTTTTTTTTTTTTAACGAATAAATTTTATATTAGAACTTGGTCATTTTATTGTGATCTTGATCGAAATATAAACTGTAATTGGTATTTTGCAAAAAGTTTATTTAAAAATGTCTATTTTGGCTAGAGGCACAGACATATGAATAAATAAATCATTAGAACTATCAATTTGAAAATTTTGGTACTTAAGATATGAGAAAATAATAAGATTTTATAAGTTAAGGAAAACTAGGAAATAAGTTACACAGAGAAGACAAACAGGAAACCAGTATTAGACATGATAAACGGCAAAATAGTTTTTCAGGAAAGAACCTGTAGGGCAAGTTGATAAACGATAGTTGTGAGAAATGGTTTTCCCCCAGAGACCAGCTGGATCCTTAATTACTGAACCACTCTCAATCCCAGTCCATGAGCACTCTATCCTAAAAATATTTGTGAAGGTAACAGGAACGAAATTACCGGGAGCCAGATTGGGGGTGAGGGTTAAACGCACTTCCGAGCCCTGGGGTCACTCCGCTTCCAAAATTATAGAGAGGTGATATTCCCAAGAAAATTTTCATGGAAATTCTATGTTAAGTTAAAAATATTTGAAACCTCAGTTATAAACGAGTTATTTTATTGATATTATGGAACCTCTGACATTCAGGTCTTATGAAACGAAAGGTAATGCTTCTAACAAAATACTGCAAAATAAGAAAGTAAAACTATTCGGTTAAAACACTCTTATATTCTAAAGATGGAAATTAAAGGAAAAAAACACAATTTTGAATTATTTATGCTAAAAGTTTTTTTGTTTTTTTCTTTGTTGGCCTTAGTAATTTGTTCACATTATTTCATTTCATATAATTTTGCCATCGCTGGGGTCTAGATTATATTAATTAATAAGTATGTTGAAGAGGAAATTCCACAAACCAGTAATGAGAAATAAAGGTATTATTTTTATTTGTTTAATTAATCCCTCCCCGTGGGAAGTGTGGTTCCAATAAATCAAATTATCATTATTAAAGAATATGCTCTATTCAGAATATATTCTAAACTAAGAAATATATACATGAATATAACCATTAAGTTTTTCTTTTTTTGTAAAACCGTATGTATGTCATGTGCGTTTAAAAATACTTTTTTAATGCATTTAAAAGCATAAAATAAGTGGTGAATGGCATAAAAAATAGGAGCCATAGAAAGATTTAACTTTTTTGCACTTTTATTTTTAAATCCACACCTGTCAAAAACATAATTGGCTATCAGCGGATGTACTGAAATAAGAATATAAATAAAAAATGTTGTAAAAAATGTATGAGAGATGTGGCCGTAACATTTATTTAGAACGATCAGAAAAAAAATCAACGGGAAACATATAACAACACTTAAAGAGGCCTTATAAAACTTCGAGACGGGCGGTGTATTAGAACACATAGTTGATTCCAATGAGCCACAAGGCATTCACACATACCTCTCTCAATTAAGGCTTAAAAGGGGAAAGAAAAAAGCTAAAATACGCGATATACGTGGCAGAGTATTATTAGAGTAAAAATTTTCATCACAAAGACAATAACGAAATGGAAAGGGCGAGGGGAGGGGGAGAAGTCGACAAAAAATATGGTCGGGAGATGGGGAAAAAAAAGCTGTGAAGGCTTTTCACGTAATTGATGAATTCATCACAAAGACAGATACTTCTCCACAAGCACACGTTTTCAACAAATGGGTAACACATAGCCATTATTAGCTCCTGGTACAACTTTTTCACAATGATTGAAAGATTGTAGTTGAATCTAATTTTTTTTTTTTTTTTAAATAGTAATAATAAGCTGAACGTAATAGCTTATTAGGAAGACCATGGACGCAAAAAAATATGAGATATAATGAAAAGATGTTTATCCTCAATAAAAGTCCGTTTTCATATATCTGACAGGCTAAAGATTTGACCCAATTAATTTTTTTTTTCGGCTAAACGTTCCATTCTTTTTATCAGGGGTTTACGTTCCCATAACCTTAATCAGGGCATGGGAAACACATTATGGTTGTAAAAATAATTTTATAAAATCAAGCACTATTAAAAAAAAAAATTACCAAAAATTTTTAAATAAACCAAATTTTTACAGTAGGGTCATTCCATGTCAAATCAACCAATGGTTTGTTTGGACCTTGACCTCTCCGATTTCTATGATTTTTGGTATAGCAGCTGTACCAAGACTAGTAAAAATGTAAAATATTACATTTTTCTGACTTTTGGTTTTTGAGTTATAAGCTTCTAAAAATTCAAAAAACTACTGTTTTCGGTCCTCATTTAGTATATTCAAAATTACGTCATTAAAAAACTATTGCTCCCAGAGAGCTAAAATTTGCGGCATTCTTTTCTATTTGAAATGCCCTTTAATATGATATATCACTTGATATATTTTCAGTTCATTTTTAATTTTTTCGAAACATCCAAAAACGGTTTTCGTAATAGCCAAAATACGTACCCTTCGATTTTTTCGAAAAAAATATATGATTTGTACTATTACTGACTACATGTGACATGTAGGCAGTAATAGTACAAATCATATATTTTTTTCGAAAAAATCGAAGGGTACGTATTTTGGCTATTACGAAAACCGTTTTTGGATGTTTCGAAAAAATTAAAAATGAACTGAAAATATATCAAGTGATATATCATATTAAAGGGCATTTCAAATAGAAAAAATGCCGCAAATTTTAGCTCTCTGGGAAATAGTTTTTTTTTTTAATGACGTAATTTTGAATATACTAAATGAGGACCGAAAACAGTAGTTTTTTTGAATTTTTAGAAGCTTATAACTAAAAACCAAAAGTCAGAAAAATGTAATATTTTACATTTTTACTAGTCTTGGTACAGCTGCTATACCAAAAATCATAGAAATCGGAGAGGTCAAGGTCCAAACCATTGGTTGATTTGACATAGAATGACCCAGTATAGGTTTATTGTGATTTTGAATAGATTGTTAAGAGACACCCCATCTAATGCAAAACTCTAATAAATTATAATAATTTTAATTCTTCTTGTTTTTTATTAATTTATTTTTATTTTATTTTATATAATCTATATATAATTAAAGCATTAAATAATATTAGAAAGTTCTATTTTCCTAAGAATATGGAGACGTAAACACCAACAGAAAAATGAAACATTAAGCCAAGAAAATGAAACAAAATATTAGGAGGAATTTTTCGCTTATCAGAATAAAATTATATTAGCCCCAAAAAATATTAATAGTTCGCTAAAAAAAAAAAAAAAAAAAAAAAAAAAAAAAATACATTGATAAATAAATGAAGACAAAAACAAGTCTAAGTAGATCATAGATAAATAGAACTGTTCAATGCTATTATATGGAAGGAATTCTATAATATGATTATGGTACCCTACAGAGTTAATAAGGTAACAAATAAAGGAAGCAGGAAATTGGGATATGATGGAATGGCTATGGTCAGAGATTAAAGATTGGAACTCTTTAGTAATCGGAGCTAAAATAAACTTTATTTGAGTGGGACGCAGCGGACCAATTTATCAATATTCGGAATCAAATGATAATATAAATAAACATAATATATAAATAAACTCAGATTAAAAAAGCATATCATTTAAAATAACGTATGAATAAATTGAAATAAAGCAACAGCAGATGGTAAATTTAAATTTATAAAATTCAACTAACCCTAACACAATAATAGCAACATACGCAGACAATACAGCAATTTTTACAAGACATTTAGACATCAGTCTGGCTTCACTGACTCCCCAATATTACTTACAACTATTACAAGACTAGTTAAAACAGTAGAAAATTAAACTCAATAATGAAAATTCACCGCATATCACATCACAGACGCAATTTACAATGAACTTATTAAACACACAAAGAGGGTCCCTCAAATAAAAACGAAACGCCTCCGCCACAAGAATAGACTAATACCACTATACTCTATGCTTCACATACAATCGACTCTAAAAATCAGACGATTACATTATAATTATTGAAACCTTTATAGACCTACGCATCACAAATTTTCGGGAGAGCAAAAAGAAAACAAATTCAAAATTCACAAACTTTTCAATCAGAGGTTTTAAGAATCATAAGACGCTCACCCTGGTATGCCTGTAATAGAAAATTGTACACAGACTTGAACATACCTAATGTACAGGACCATATTCGCACTTCATACAAAAGATTTTATGATAAACTTCAAGGACACAACAAAAAAAAAAACATAGTGACTTTGGATATGCCTGAGTCAACAACCCGATGAAGCCTAACAAGAGATCTCTCTCCTAAGATAAACCTAAAATAAAGCAAGACTGGATTAGGTACCAAGGAGTGGTGAACTACCACACACCTGACATGCCAATTTTATTCAGTTGTATTTATTATTCAGTCGCGGTTTGAGTGACAATTGTAGGTAGAAGAAATATAGTTTAAAAAAATATATAAAGAAATTATTTAAACTTTATATTACAAAAGATCAGAAATGATCCTTTGCAGGATATAGTCTAAAAATTATCGCCTTACCCACTGGAATACTTTGACCAACAAGCGACGAAAAATGATTAATTGATAGTTAAATTTAAATAAAATTTTTAAATCCCAAAGAATATGATCATATTTATTATAATCATATTGGATAAATAAACCTTGCCTTTATCTGTGCCTGTATATTGTTATAAATGAATATCATTGTTGGCGGAAGAGGATATTCCATTTGGTGGCCTGCGGATGAAGATAAATTATCACCTCCTTTCTCGGCACAGCTTTATTCTACTTAAAATAAGGAATTTTTATGTCCTAATAAAATAAAAGCATGTTTTTTTAACCTTAGTTGGCAAAGTTTCATCTCCATTATAATTTCCTGATAAAATATGAACTAATAAGAAATATGAACAACACATACCTTACTCTAGCTGAGTGCATTAATTTATAACAGATGCGAATAATATAACAGTGATTTTTAGGTAATGTTAAAATGTTTCGATTTTCGGTACCGGTAACAACACAAAAATATATTCTCGATTCTTGATAACAACACATTGGTTTGTAAGAAAACGGCTATCACAAAAAATAATCAATTCAAATAAAATCCTACAATTAATTTTTTCGCTCACCTAAATAAGCTGCCAGTGTTAATCAGTGTTACCAACTTGCTTCTAAAATAAACTCCCTAGACGGTAAAAAAGGAAAGAAACGGCAATATTCATCCTGGAGCGGAGAAAAATTCACAGAGTTATGCTGTCATATAAGGTACCGTGACAAGCTAAGGGTTAAAGAAGATTCCGGGGTTTATTTATTATTGAAGGAATCAAAAGAGTTACTAAATTATTTAAGTAAATATTTCATTGGGTGTTTAATAGTTTAATAAGTGTGTCTTTATTAGTTCGTTGATGCAAAAAAAAAAAAAAAAAAAAAGCAGGTTTTTATAAGTGACAAAAAAAAAAAAAATTATAATTTTGTGTTTTATGATGTTAAGTGGTCAACACTAACTTTTCTAGCAATGTCCCGATTAGTTTTGCAAAGGTTTTCTTCCACCAAAACCCTAAGATGGTCGCGATCAAAAACACAAGGCCTACTGGGATTCTTCTTGTCTTCGAGATCGAAATATCCTTATGCTTTCTTCACCCAAACAGCACTGATGATAAGCGCGGTTGGGCCGCACTTGGACCAAGTTTGAACTCGTAAAACTAAATTTGACGGAAATCTTCTTCTGATATGGTAAATTTCAAAGGTCCTTCCTCATAAAAAATGTAACACAAACTAAACTAAGTTTTGAGGAAAAAAACATTAATAACCATTCTTTATAATTCATTAACTAAACTGGAGAATTATTTTTATTTGTATTACTTTTGCTCTAAACGAATATATTAGACATCGAACATTTCAAAAAATTGATTAAATTCTAGAGTAAAAAACATTTCTTAATATTAATAAAAATGTAAAATAAATGGCTGATATTGTCTGGCTGCGTTTATTTTTTACGTTTAGCCAGTATTATTTTATAGCATTCTTATTTCTTCAGTTTTCAATACCGGATTTATAACACAAACATAGTGAATAAATTACATTTGGCTCCCAGTTGTGATGCTTGATATTCAAAGAGGGTTGTTTGACTGTTCATAAAGTAGATGAAAACTTTTTCTGTCATCAAAGATAAAAATATTTATTTATTTTTTTCATGGTCATCGATACTTAAAACGATTCTTTGAGAATTGACATTTGGTATCAACACCTTTTGTAATTGTAAAAAGAAAATTATTCAAATGCTGAATTTCGTTAATATGGATTAATAGTATACGACGTAAACTTAATCATAACTGAGAATCACATCGAACGACTACCTTTATAAAAGCTTTTGGCTAAGCATTCATGCAGAATAATATTAATCTATTTTGGTGTCCGTCATTAATGGAATTGATAATCATCCTTTGTTTAAGGGATTGGTTGGTTTATCGCCATTTTCAGAGCCTTCATGATCGGCAATCTATCATGATAGCTCAAACATCTGAATTATCTCATAATTTATCAACTTTACCCATCACTAGGTCTGTTTTGAGCTGGTAACTTAATCTTATACCCTTGGATTGATGAATAATATATTGATCATATTATGGAGAACACATCAATATAATAGATTATGTATGTATTTAGATTATGTAAAGATATAAAACGCGTCATACTCAATTAAAAGCAAAAATATGCTTCTTTTTTTATATTCGTTGATTAATCTATGAAAGGATATAGAATAAAGCCCTTAAGTAAATGTCACATGAGATAATGCCTATGATAACATGTCTATGACTTGCAAAGGAAACTACCCACAGTTAGCAATTCCATAAAAGTTTCATGTTAAAAGGTCCCGGGCCATCTTTTATTCTGACTCTTCAGGCGGATATCGAGAATCAAAAGTTAAGAGACAAGAGGGTTTGAATAATTATTGAATCACAGTAGAACCTCAAAAATCCAACCCTTAAGAGGCAACCGGTTATTGCGGAACGGTCAAAAGCTCTCTAAAAGGAGATTTAAATGAAACATATTTTTCAAAATTATATAATAATAATTAATATAAACTAGATATTAACATAAAAATAAAATAAAACAAAGAGATACATACGTATAATAACATGTTACCATAGGTAAGTTTTAGCCTACTTTTTATAAATAGAAGCATTGACAATCATAACACAATATTTTGTTGAATTAATTTTTTTTTTTTTTTTTCACCATTTCCGCCACTTTTTGAGGTAATTACAAAAATCTGAAAGTTCTTATCTTATTGTTAGTCCTCGTTTAAGTTACAGAGCTTATTTCCTGCTCAAATGCAGAACATTTAGTTTGGTATAATTTCGAATATGATTTCTTTAGTTAAAAAATGTGCAGCATATATTTTGGTGAAACGAAGGAAAAGTTTTGACGCTTTGGATTTAAACACACAAACACAAGTCTAACAATATATAAATAAATCGAAGGTTGTATTGCACGTTTGTCAATGTATTTTATCTTTAGTACACGGTTATGCATGATTGGCTAATTTCTATTGCAAGTTTTTTAAAATTTTTACTGCACGAGATCCGGCCTTCAACATTAGATTGTCGATTTTGAGACTATCAGATGAAATTACTTCCTATTAACGATCTAAAGGAATGAGTTTAGTGATTATAACTAAATATGGGCCGACCATGACTTAAGCCGACTAGTTGGCTGACAAAAAGACCGACCACTGCTTCCGTTTAGAATTAGGGTGGGGTGACTTAGACAATTTAGACAATGATCGAGGAGATTTGTTTATAGCTTTATAGCAGATAGAACACACAGAAACAGGTTTTTGTTTATCCTATATTTTTGTCTAATATTTCGAGGGTATTATGTTGGAGGTTGCTATATTATGTTGTAGGGTGAGAAACGGAGAAAAATTAAGCGAAGTCAGCAATTTACTTAAATTAACTTGGATAGTTAATTGTGGAATTTGGAATTCAATCGTCCCGAAAAAGATATCGTGTTTATGGACTTACATATAAAACACAAAAATATCATACATGTAATTGTAAATAAACACGTATGTAAATTTCTAAAATAGTAATTTCCTTTTTGATTTTCAACCTTTATAATACGTATCAATTAAGAATTAATATTTTTAATTGGTACACTAAACTAAAACTATAAAAAAAAATAGTAGGTTGCGTAAGTTTTTTATTCAGTAATGTGGAAGTTATCGATTAATTTATTGTTGATATCACAATGAAGTTCGATAAAAAAATAAATAAATAAATAATAATAAAAATTAAACAAAAGGTTCTATATGAATAACTAACTGTAAAGATACATATAAAATAAAAATAGTAATCTATATAAAGGCCATGTTTTAATTTATACCTACTTTTAAGCGGAGAAATATAAATTAACAAAATAACCGAATAGTCGCCGATTTGTGTCAACTAATCGCCGACTACTAGACTACTAAGCCAATTACTCGGCCAATCTCTAATTCTTACCTCTCATATAACTTTCCTCACTTTCTTCTTTACGATTATGGATCCTAGTGCTTATATAATCCCCTCCTTACATTATAGCTATTAATGGAATGCAACTTTAAATAACATTATCGCCACAGGAACAACGAGAAAGCATCTGATAACGCATTTTTCTGACCGTCGGAATTATCCAGAACATTAAACAGCCTTTGCCGTACATCAAGGATGTCTTTTGTAGTCATATGTTATATAAGCCCGTTTAATACATTTATCAAATTTGTAATAAAATCATTTGTAGCAAAAATATAGTTAAAAAAAAAAAAAGAGAGATAAATAAAAGTATTCAGGACAGAGCAAATACTAAGGCTCTATGTAAGGTTTCCTATTACGTAGAGGGCCAAGTCGATTTCGAGGCATCACAATACGGAATGTAATGATTGTACTTTCCGATCGGGTTTTAGGTAGGTAATTTTAACACACCAAGGTGGATATAGGTTTTATCTAGACATGCTATCTAATAACTCCAGGAAAAAAATGTAAAGATATCAGAAATATAGCGAGGCAATAGACATTCAATGATGATACTTTGTCAAACAGGAAAAAACAGCTCCTTACGATGATGTCGGCAACAACAGAAAATTCATGTATCGAGCATCAATAACGCGAATTCCATTGCAATAGTATAAACTAAAAAATCTAGAAAACTAAATGTTTAAATGCGACTATTAAAATATCTTCAATTAACCTTACTATATATTATTTTAACTGACGCAGCACTTAATTTTAAAAGAAATGTTCTTTGGATGTTGGATAAATTTTTTAATTGATTTTATATATTAGTACGTTTGATTTTCTATCATCTTTATTTTTTCCTTAATTTTTTTTTCAAAAATATTTAAGAAATATTATCAACCTATCAAGTATAAATTTGTTGATAGTAAAAAGTTGACATTTTTTTACACTGCCTATAAAACAGATTATATCGTAAAAAAAACAAAAAACACGAAAAGTTTCTTAATTATGGCAAAATTAAAATTTATATTATTTTAGTAAAGTCTACTAATGAAATACCTACCTGCAACCTCAAGATAAAGGAAAGAGAGAGTACAAAAAAAAAAGAAGTATAAAAGCCCCAACTTCTGAAATATTACAGCTCTTTGAAAGTAAACTCAGATGAAGAAGTTTTTCCGTAGCGTTACTAAAAAGATTGGTCTAACTTTTGTTTTTGGTTTTTACTTGGATATATCTTGTGTCTGATAGCGGAGCATGTATTCGCTCATGATAAAATGCCCATTTGTATGACAGTGATGAAGAAGAAAAATAACAATAAATTCATTCCTCACATTATCATCTGTCATTTGTAGTTAAATAAGTCAAGAAATAAAGTTACACAGGAGATAGGGAAATAGTGTAAACTACTCTATTTTATTGCTGAAAAATATATTTCAGAAAAATCAGTTAAGGAAAATAAATTTAGAGCAGAAGAAATTAAAGGGAAAAAATAAAAACTTTCAGCCACTATCATACCAACAATATTCAAAAGCAGCCTAAGACCAGTCATTTGAAATAAAAAAAATAAAAACTATTTCGCGCAAAACGTGTTTCTTTTTTTTCTGCGTTATGTGAGACCGATACAGCCACTAAACCATCAGGTTTACGAATTATAATTGCAATAATCGAATTATAATATATTATAAATCCTGTTACAATTTTCATTTTTTTTTTCTTGGAGGGGGGGGGGGGAAGAGGGAGAGAAGAGAGCGAATAATTTTTAAACAGGATTACGAAAAAATAAAGTAACGGTCTATAAATTTTATGTCTAAGAAATTCAAGAGAACAAACAGATCCATAATAAACTTAAATATTTTCAACTTTTCTTTGAAATTCACACTCCTTGAATTTTTAACCATATTTGACTTTTGTACCGTATTTGTATTATACTTCCATTTAAATTACCACATTTTAATGACAGGCTCCACTCAACGCAAATAAATTCAAATTCCATTCCTTAAATTAAATCAATTTTCTTTTGTTTTTTTTACATTCCATCAAGTTTCCTCCCACCTTATTATATAGATGTGAAGAAAGTGATGTCAAAATTGAAGGGTTAATTGAATGTCATTTTTAAAAAAATACAATTTACTTCATTAGACGAAGAATTTATGAGCAGAAATGATATAGGAACAGAATATTACGTATATAGGAACACGATGAAAGGCAATAGAAATATTTCCTGCTATAGGAAAATACAAAAAAAAATTAAATTAAATATAAATTACTCGAAATTGTGTTTTGTTTTTAAGAAGCACAACATAATTTTCCACAAAGCAAATATTTAAAAAATCATGCTTTAAAGACACATAAATAGTTCTCAAGTTAATTGGAATTTATCGACTTCCTCCCGACAAAAATATATTTTTCATTTAAATAATAGAATTTAATTATCACCAGATCATTTTTTAATATTAGTAAGTAAGAAGAAAAATGCAAAGAAGTTCTTGAGAGAAATTATATGGGGCGGTTTAGGTAACATATACAGTCCCTTAACAGTCAATAATTCGCGTTCAGTGTTTCGCCGAAACTTACCAGGCAAGAGGCTGATTACATTTTCCAGGGTCTTCATTACACTCCTCTAATTGGAAACCCAGCAATGATAACAGAGATTCCTCGGCAAAAACCACAGCTCCGCCTCAAAATGTACGGTTGAGAGACTGTCCTGCATGTTTTCTCTCGGTCAGGGTAAACATTCGTCCATATATTGCACAGCTACAAATCGATAGCTGTCCAGAGACGTTGAGTGTACGTTGGGGACAACAGTTTCCGTTTATAATTATTTTTCTGGAGAAACGAAGGAAAAAAATGTAAAATATATTAACATGTAAGATAAGGTTTTCTGATGTAAAATATTGAAGTGAGAGGTTAATAAACACAAAATGCTTAACAATAGAATTAAGTTCACAGAGGTAGGAAGTTACTTTTGAGTGTGGCAGATAATTTAATAGGAAAAAAAGCATCACATAAATACGGTTCTTAAAGAAAAATATAAGAGTCATTGTTTTTGTTAAACCTATGTCATAAGCAAAAATACTGTTAATGATCAACACATTTCTTCTACTTTAAACATGATTAAGACCTCTAAACACCAACATAAATTCAGCAATCATATATCACTTAAAAACATGTATTCAAAAAATTCGATTTTATCTAAGGTTTTAGCAAGAAAAATTATAAACGGGATATTCTTATAAATAACTATATTATCTATACTACTATATAAAAGGACCAACCATTTTTCGTAAGTGAATATTAACCTAGAAAACTACTGAACCAATCTGTACCCAGTTGATATTAAAAAAGCGGAAATAAGTTTGAAAATTTGCTGATAGGTGGCGAGCACCATTTTACATGAGAGGTTAGAAAGGTACGGTATTACTCACAGCTTACAATAGATCATACTCATTTTCAATTAAATTATTAAAAAAAAATTAAATAAGTGGTGTAAGATGTGGATCCCCGTGAAGTTTGATCTACATGACGTAAGCATCATTTTGCATTAGAATTTACAAGATAAAACTACTGAACCCATCTAAACCTAATTGCAATTTCATCGTTCGCATAGTTCTATAAAGGTCTAGGAATAATAAAATTGTAATTGTACCATGTTGAGTGGCAGAAACTAGGTTTACCATACTGTCATAGACGTTTTCGGTTATACAATAAAATCTAACTAGATCAAATCAATAAAACTATTTCTGCGGAATAAAATTATGACCAAATCAAAATGTCGATCCTTTTTCAAAGGCCGTTAGTTCAAAGATAATGCAGTACGTAAGAGTTTCTTAATATTTTTGTCAATCTGGATTAACAACTCATACACTAAAATTAAAAATTGGATGTCTAATTATGCTTTAGCATTATGTTCAAACAAACACCTAATTAGTGCAATTTTAAACATATTAAAAATTAATGCTATGCATGAAAATATAATTCAAGAAATATTGCTCAGTTGCATAGTTTAATACATTTTTAACGATAAATAAATAAAACTTCAAGTTTAAAAGTTAAAATTATGAGTACATATGAGAGCGGGCAATCATCATATAAAGTGAGCAATGAATTAATTGTGTCCACCATTTGCACAACATTGGTATCATATATAAAGTAAATCAAAATATAACTCTCAATACAAATAAATGAATGTTTTGATGTGGACAGATGTTCTAATCAAAACTGATCATCCTCTGGAACTACTATCACCAAAATAGACCACTAATTAACCAGCAGCAATCGAGCAAAGAGGTGAGAGCTATTACTAAACCAGGTTGACAGATAGCACTCAAGCGTGAAGCCTATTCCATATTTATGTTCAGATATATTGCCTACAGAAGCTGATATTAATTGTCTCGTTTCCTGTTAGCCAGGGATCTAATAGTTATATGCAGGAGAGTAGATTAAGCTAGGATCACTATTAATAAATAAATAAAGAATGAACTTATACAAAAATAATATATAAAGGTAAGCTAATTACGTCAGATTTTAAAACTCAACTAAATATGAAAAGTTGACCAATGCCAGTAAAAACTTATCATAATTATGAATCGTAAAGTGTGTGTTTATCTCAAGCAAGTCATTAATTATGCAATCCGTCATCTCCCTCTGCATGGTTATTCGAATCGTAGGTTTCCAGTTCATTCTATTGTTTCAGTTAATTCTATCATCATGGAATAACCAACCAAATCGTATAATCAACCATATACCATAATCTCGTTGCCCTTACAGCCGAAATAATGTGTTTTCCTTTTTGGAGTGTGCTAAAATATAAATGATGGCGGTAGCACAGGATTAATATTACATTATTCTAAACTATCCCGGTCGATTAATAGAAAAAAATTTTCTAAATTCACGAAATCACACATAGCTACCATTTTTTAATATGTTGTTACGACACATAGATGAAATACAAGTTTGCAAACCAGGCATCATAGCGATTTGTGTAGTTCTCGAAAAACTTCGAAATTTTAGCACTATTTTTTGCTGCATCCTATGGGTTCCTATAGAAAACAGATATTTTTTAAATACAGAAATAGTTACTTATATATATTTCTAAAATAAAAACGAAGTAGGTAGCTTCCTGACAAGTTATTCTCAAACTTGTAATACCAGCCATAAAATTATCTTTCCAATCACTATTTTCTTTCCTACGACCCAATAATAAATCATTATACATACTCTAATGCGAAATTTCAAGAACGTAGCCTTAGAAATTTGTATTTACAAAAACATCCCATACCACGGATGTACTAATGCGGCTCTTTTAAAAGTCCCCAAGTTTCTCTTCCCTAAAAAGAGTTATCAGTTCGTCTGATTGATAAGGTTCCGCCTTGATAAATATACTGAATTAAAAAATGTTTATTGGAAAGTCGTCTGTTTTATATCATTCGTTATTCAAGGCATTGACAAAGTTCCTTTATACAGATTATCTTGCTATCCTCATTGGTAATTTGTTTAACTATCTGGCGTAGAAGCTACCACATATTGAAAGTACTGTTGTTGGTTTCTACATCTAATTTTATTTGTCCAAAATAGTGCAAATTCAATATTTAAAAATGAAGTAAGAAGAATAAGTTTGTATTAATTTATAACGATATAATATATAAACCCATGAAACCTTGCTATAGTAAAAAAAAATGTAATGTTATTTAAAAACACTTTCTGTAAATGTTTAAGCTGAAAAATTTTAAACAGTTTTATGAATTGCTTACCGATATAGGCCTATAAAAATGGTGTATTCCATAATGTAACGATCCATAAAAGATAAATCCATGGACCCTCCAACACCCCTGTGGCCCTTTACTTAGTTACAGGATGATTTCCCCCTTCGAATAACCACATTACAGTGATTACCTATTTCCTCCAAATAGGATAGAATGTATTGCCAATATATCCTAAATTGCTTGATCGTTCCAAATTTTTTTATTAGGTTTCTCACTAAATATGAATGTATAATAATAATGGAAGCAGCTTTAATATACTTCATATTTTTGTTACAAAGAATAGTTGCAACAATAAGCCTATATTCATGTGATAAATGAATACATAAAAAAGGGTAAAGGTTTTATATATAGAGTAAAACATCAATAATCCGGATACCTTACAATCCGGAAGATGCGGTAGTCCGGACGATCCTCACTACTTGGCACACCCCCACTATATTTTTCCTTTTATCCATCAACCTTTCCCCACACGTGTCTTGTTTTGTTATCTTAAAAGGGTACAACAAACTTAGTCTCTCACTGATCTTTTTGGCAATTTTTTAGAGGTTTCTGGTCATAAAATAATAGACACGTACTTTGCTTTTCCGGCTAATGAATCCTAAAAGCCGAGAAAAAAATGAAAAAGCATTAAACTAATTTATTTTATATCTCAAGTCTCAAAAATTATATCAACATGATTCTTACACCAGAAATTTTATTTTTGAGAGCGAATTTCAGGAAAAATACAGCTTGATCAACTTTGAATCAGGTTGAATTGAATCAACCTAAACCAAAATACATGGGTTTAGGTTGATTCAATTCTAAAAAAATTATCATATCTTCAAGCAACTTACCTTCATTATTTTACACAAAAACAGACATAGGATTCGAATTCAGCATCAAATAAGCATTGATAAACGTTTATTCAATAAAAACAAAAAATTTAATTTTTCTCTTTATTCAAGGGGGATGAATTTTTTAAATAGATTATGCAACTTTTCTTAAAGTTGTTACACTTCACGCAAAATTTCAAGAGGAGAGCCTCGGCTTTCTTCCGATGTACATAAATGTAAAATTCCATTTAAACAAAAGGAGAAGAAAACATATTTGAAAAATGGAAGATCCAAAATACATTTTAAGCGTATTACCACCCTATATTTTGGATATTGATACGTTAAACCGTCTAGTTTCAATTAAAATTTTTGTCAATTTAAAAAAATAATTGCTTGCCATTAGGTCAGGAAAATTTTAAAGGTTACGATTTTTTATTTTTCTATTTGGATGGAATTTCGTACTTAAGACTTCATTTGCCAGAGTAGGACTTCAATAGAAGCCTTGGGCCCCAAAAAAAAATTTTTTTTTTAAATCAATCATTTATTGAGGAATTATTACAATCTGCCACAAGTGTGGGCAATAAGTAATATAGATGTCTTCATGATAACGTTCACACAATATGTACAATAATAAAAAAAAAAAATAATAAAAAAAAAAAAATAAGATAAAATAAAAAAAATAAATAAATAACAATATAAAATGAAAAAAAAAAAAAAAAAATTAAATAGAACAAAAAAGAGCTATGCTAGTATACATAAACAATATACAATACAGAATATACGTACAAGTGAAATATTTAAATTAAAAAAAATATATATAGATATATACACATAAGATAAAATAATAATAATAAAATAAAATGAAAATAAATTGAATAAAAGTAAAAATAAAAATAAAGCTGAATTGAATTAAAAGTTAAAACTACATTCATACCTATTTACAAGACACACTCATCCTAGGGATCTCCCAACCAACCCTGCCTCTCCACTCATGGAAGGACAGGCCCGGCGCAGAGTGATCCCAGCTCTACTCCCTCAGCTGCGTCACTGGTGTTAAAGAAAACCCAGTGGAGGCTGAGTGATAGCGCAGTGTACTGTCACTCAGGGCATGAGTGGAGAAGCTGGCCAGTGCCAGCACTCCAACATATATACATTTTACAATAGATCTCGGGGCCACTGCCGTTTTAATCTGCGAGGGGGGTTATCAGGATGTGTTAAACTGGATAGTGATTGAGCCAGAGGGTTAGGATGGAAAGAAAGGTTGCGGTGGAATTTTAAAAATTTAAGAGGTATGAGGTCGAGGACGTATGTTGAGATCATTGTGGAGGGTTTTATTGGATACATAGTAAGGAGCATTCACTATAGTTCGGAGGACTTTGGATTGGAAGGATTGAATGCGTTTGATATTCGACTTTTTAGCTGTGCCCCACAGTTCAAGTCCGTAAGTCCAAATAGGTTTAATAATGGTTTTGTATACGAGAAGTTTGTTTTCAACGGAAAGATGAGATGTCCTATTTAATAGTCTATACAGTTGGCTGAAGCGTCTGTTGAGTTCTTGTCTTTTGAGTCGAGTATGAGGGTTCCACGTAAGTCTTTTGTCTAAGTAGAAACCAAGATACCGAACTGTGTCCGCTTTAGGTAGTGGGATACCATTGAAATTGATAGTAGGACAGGATTTTCGGCGGAGGGTAAAGGTAACGTTGGTGCATTTAGTTTCATTAACTTTGATCCGCCAATTATCGCACCAGTCTTCAATCAAGGATAAGTGGTTTTGTAGATTGTAGGAAGCTATTAAAGGATCTGAATGGGATGAAAGGATGGCAGTGTCATCAGCAAATGTTGCAAGGAAAGTATCAGGAGTGGTAGGGATATCTCCAGCATATAGGATATATAGGACTGGACCAAGAACGCTACCTTGTGGAACACCTGCCCCTATTGGGTAGCAGTTAGAGTATTCCATTCCGCAGCGAACTCGAAAGGAACGGTTAGAGAGGTAGGATCGAAGAACTAGGAATAGTGATTGCGGTAGCTGGGCTTTGAGCTTGAAGAGCAAACCGTCATGCCATACCCGGTCAAAAGCTTGCGCTATGTCCAGAAATGCGCCGGAGCAATACTGCTTGCTTTCAAGTGCTGAAGATATATGGTCAACAACTCTCAGGCCTTGTTGAATAGTGGAATGGGTGGAGCGGAATCCAAACTGGTGTGAAGGAATATTTTGCGATTCAAGGATGGGTAGGATTCTTTTAAGAAGGAGCTTTTCAAACATTTTTGAAAGGATTGGGAGAAGGCTAATTGGTCTATATGATGAAGGGTTGTTAGGAGGTTTGCCCGGTTTCAGGAAAGGATAATAATGGAGTGCTTCCATAGCAAAGGGAAATGGGTTGTCCGGAGGATGCAATTGTATAGGTAGGTGAGGAATATGATTGCTTTATGAGGAAGTTGCCTGAGGATCTGTGAACTGAGGAGATCATATCCAGGGGATTTTCGGGATTTCAATTTTTTTAGAAGGAATCTGACCTCAGAGGGGTTTATTGCTTTAGGAGGTAAAGAGAGGGGTATCGGTGAATCAAGAAATTCATGAACTATTCTTGTGTGGGTGGGATTAGAAACAGGATGGGGAAGAAATATGCTGGATAGGTGCTGGGCGAATTCTTCGGATCTGTTCTCGTCAGAAGCCGCCCATGAACCATCTTCGCGTCGGAGGGGATGGGAGGTAGGTTGATATTTTAGGATTTTTTTAGTGGTTGTCCAGAGGGAGTTATCTGAAGATGATAGTGAAGAAAGATGGGAATTGTAGGTTTTAGATCTGAAGGTAGCCATAGTTTTTTTAAGGAGTTTGGTAAGGTAATTATAGGATTTCCGATCATCTGGATGCCTGGTTCTTTGCCAAATGACTCTGGCATGGCGTTTAGATTGGATAAGGTCCAGTAGATCTTGAGGTAAAGGATTTTCTTTTCGAACTTTAGGAAGGGAACGAGGTGAGGATGCAGCCCAGGCTGCTTGCTGGATTATGTTTGTGAAGGAATAAGTTGCATTGTCAAGGTCTTGGGAGGTTTTTAGGGATACTCTGAGGCCTATAGTGTCGGATATTATTTGACGGAAGAGGTTCCAGTCTACTGGCCCTCTTATAAATGATGGGGAAGGAGGTTTTGTAATTGGAGTGACAGAAAGGGTTAGAATTAAAGGACTATGATCTGAGGAAAGGTCATCCAGGCGTTCTATGGAGTGATGGAGAGGTCCTAATCCTGAATGGATGAAGAAGTCAAGAAGGTCTGGGTTTCGGTTTGGATCCGTGGGCCAATAGGTTGGAGTGCCGGGAGAAATAAAGTTGGATCTTCGGGAATTGAGTGCTGACTGTAATGCTCGCCCACGGGAGTTGGTGGTTCTTGAACCCCATTGCTGGTGCTTAGCATTGAAGTCAGCACCAAGGAGAAAGCGATGACCTAAGGAATTAAGAAATGAGAGGAACTGGGATGTGGAAATGGGTTTATTTGGGGGGGCAGTAGGCCGCTGCAATCGTGACGGGAAAGGAGAAGGTTTTGATGACAACTGCTGTGGGTTGCAGGAATTCATTTGCTGGTAAAGGAAATACATGGTGAGAGAGGGAATGGTGGATGATAACAGCAGTTCCGGCATGGGCTCTACCATCAGGGTGGTCTGTTCGGTATGTTTGGTATTGTGGTATGTTGAAACGTTGTTTACTAGTCAGTCTGGTTTCTGTAATTAAAGCTACATCGATTTCTTTGTAATGTAGCAAGGATGTAAGTTCGTCAGTGTGGTTGCGAATACCATTCGCATTCCAAAGGAGAATGGATAAGGGTTTTGTGGAAGGCATTTAAGGATTAGACATTTTTTGAAGAGGCATTAGGTGAGGTATAACATTTGTGAGGAGTGAAATGAGAGGGGTGATAAGAGTTTTCAACTCTGAAAGGAAGGAATTAAATAAGGATGTGAGATCTGAGGTAGTAGGGGGAGGAGGAATATGGGAGATCTGATGATGGATATGTGGATTGGGTTGGATTAATGGAGCTGGAGCATATTGAATATTTTGTTGGGGTTGAGATTGGTGCTGTTGCTGAGGTTGAGGGTTATAGGAATATGGCTGTTGAGGAGGTTGCAGCATGGCCCCTGTTTCTTTCTGACCTCTTCTTCCACCAAGCATTTCTGCAAATGATACTGATGAGGTAGCAATTTTTGAGGGCTGTCTTCCTCTTGTCTGATGAGTTTCTTCATTCTGTGGCTGCGACCTATGGACTTTGTTACGGAGGTTTTTGTATGTTTGGCATCCTTTGTAGTTAGCTGGATGCTCCTGTTGACATAAGGCACACACTGCAGGGACTTCTCGGGACTTAGTACAATCTTCGGATTTGTGAGCTTGTCCACACCCTGACGCATCTTGGAACATGGTGGCAATAACGTTTTGTGTGGCCGTATGCTTGGCAGTTATGGCATTGCACAATGTCTCGTTTAGGATATGGTTTCTCTATTTTGACTTTTGTATAATAAATAGATGTGACGTCATAGATTTTTTCAACCCCAGGAGTAGGTTCTAAATCCACGAAGAAAAGTGGTAATGAGGTTTTTCCGTTTTCTCCTGAGTGTCCCCTGATATCTTTTTGTACATTCAGAACTTGTCGCACTTTGAATCCCATTGACATCAATTCTTCTCTAATGGTTTCAACTGACGTTGTAGGATGAAGATTTCTTACCACCACCCTAAGGGATCTTTCCTCCTTGAGCTGGTATGTATGGAAATCAGCTTTGGTGTCCGTCAGGTATTTCACAATGTGACGGTACGTATCGGAAGAATCTGGCGTGATTTTTGTATCATTCGTAGGGCTGACACATGAATATTTTCCTATGCCAGCGATCTTGTTTAATTGGCAACACATTAAGCCGAAATTCTTTATATTACGAATGAAAATGGGTGGAGGTTTAGGAGGCTGTGAAACAGATATTGATTCCATATTTTCAGCGGGTGTGTTACTAAGAACCTGGAAAGGATTAGCTGTAAAGAAGGGTGATTCTTCGTTTACTCCTTGAGTTGAAGTCCCAGGCATAGCTTCGTTGATTGGTGATGAGTTTGGAGGAGTTTTAATCTTCGATTTTCGCGGACGCTGTTTAGCTGGGCTGAAACGTACAGTTTCAAGAGAACGACTTCTTTTAGCTTTGTTAGTTTTAGACGACATCACCATGTGGAAATATCTCATCGAATATCATTGAGAAGTAGGGGAAGAGAAAAATAAAGAAAGAATACAAAAAAAAATAAAGAAAAATAATATTTAAAAAAAAGAGATGGAATCACGCAGAGTTTGCTGTTAAAGGGCATGCACAGATCCTCCCAGCACAGAAGGCAGAGTGCCACTGAGTGTCTAGACGGTTACCTTATCGTACTAATCCGCTCCCCACTGCTTGCCCATAGAGCACATGTTAGTTTACGTATTCACTTATCACAATAATTATTGGCTGTACTCACTGTTTTATATTGTCAATGATCACCACAGCTATTAATAACTATGTCTGTAAACTTTTCTTGATGGATAACTGATAAAAACCTAACAAAAAAGGATAATTATCAGAGAGCGATATTACCTACTACTTTCACAGTTGGCGCACGCGCAAACACTGCAAAAAAAAAATAAAAAAGTTATAAAGGTGGTTTGGTTTTCTTGAAGATCTGATCATTAGAGGTCAAACTTACAATAAAATCTAGGAAAAGAATGTATTTTTCATAAACTCTGCACTCAAACATAAACCTTTATCGTTAATTTAACTGAGAAGCATGTTCCTGGATTCGAGTAGCGACATTAAGCTTCTCCGTCATATGAGGGATCGTGTCTTTGAATTCCATTTGCAGAATACGAGCACTATTCAATTCAAAATAACTGATTTTTTTCCAACATAAATAAGTCTGTTCTGTTTAAGTGTTCATAAATGTTTATTTTCATATCATGTTACTATCTTTGTTTTTTTATATGACCGTTTTAATTGTATATAAATAGATACATACTCTTTTCACTTTTCATTTTATTTTACGAACACTTAAATTACTAAGTGCTTATTAATTCAGACGATCTGTTGGTTGTTGCCTATTCGTCCGGATTATCAAGGTCCAACTGTATACGCTGGCTTGAAATATGTAGATATATAATTATAGTAATAATTAGCTCATAAATATTTTTTTTTTACAAAAGGAGAACAAACTAAACGGTTTTAGGCAGAATGTTTCAAGTTTTTTTCTTGGTTTAAAAACTGGGAAAAGAAATTCAAATGAAAATGAACAGACATAGATGGAGTGTTGTTGAGGAACTAGTTGTTGAGCTCCTTTAATTTAGCTTGTCACCGAGCCGTAATTAATAACCCTTTGAAAGTGGAAGGGCTGTTTAGGCCTGCAGTTGGCACTAAAGCAGTTCACATGCTAATCTCTCGATTCGATCTAGGTGAGCTATTCCTAGGGATTATTGTTGACAAAGCCTATGTAATTAACTGTGGATTACTGGACAGTGAATTTGTACATTTTATTATGCAAAAAGTAGGGTAGTTTTAATTTCATTAAATGTACAGAGGCAACCAGTCAAAATGATACGCCAGGATATTTATAGATGTATTTGAATAAATAAAAAGTTCAAATATTTAAACATAAAAAACAATAATTTATTCTAATCACCAAACATCCTATAGTATATACTTATTATAAACATATAAAAATAAACAAGGATTTAATAATAAAAATTATTAATTAATTAATTAATTAAAAAACATTTTCTTACGATTACTTATCTCACAGTGAAATTGACACACCTTTATTTTTCCCAATATTTGTTTACCTTAAACTATTTCAATTTAGTAAAACTCTTGGGTCGAAAGTGTTTGGCTTTTTTCAAAGCAAGTTGAATAAAATATCCAGTGTTGTAGAACTTTTTCGACATAAGTTTAAAAAACCATTTCCGATTTTATTTCTACCATGCTCTGGAGTTGAATTAATCTTTTTGATTCTAGTTATGAATTATATCGTATAATTTAATAAGATAGAATTTAAGATATTTTTATAAAACTAGAAAATTTTTAGAAATATACTCCTACTATTGTACAAACCATAAAAATAATAATCCATAGTCAAATTTATATACATTAAACAAGAAATGAAATATATTTAACAAGGTAAAGTAAACCATCTATAAAAAATCAGGGGATAAATAATATACCACCTAATCTGATTTAAAACAATAAATCAATTCTCGAATCATAAATTTTCCGAAAAACTAACAAATAATTTTAAACTTTAACAAATCTAAACGAATTAGTTAGATCAAATAGAAGCAGTCCATCTTTTGAATCATATAAGGAGTAAAAATTGGAGCTAAATAGTTTTCGAACCCCATGAAAATAGTGTTTTATATATATATATATATATATATATATATATATATATATATATATATATATATATATATTAATTCTTGATGACAAGAAGAAACACAAGCACCAATCTCCTCTAGACGTATCTATCTCCTACTTGTAACAAAGCCGTCGATTGTTAAACATAGCCAGGAAAAAGCTTTTGGAAAAAGATAACATGGCTGGTATAGACATGAAACTTTGTTTTCTCAAATAGGAACACCTATTTTCTAATTTATATTCATGGAAGATATTTTTCAATGAAAAAATACACCAGACCCAAAATATTGGTTTAGAATTGGTGAGTGACTAGCAACCCCCCGTCACGGCTTCGCACACTCAAAAAACAAATATAATAAATAATTTTAACAAATAATTGAAGTTTTATTTGCTTATGGATAAAAATCTTGTATTGAGGTATGCAATTCAGCATTGTTTCTTCAATGATATTTTCACGCATAGCAGTAGTTTGATTGATTGAAATTGCACAGAATAGACGTTTAAAGATTAGGTAAAATCATAACTGGACATCAAATTTTTATATATAAAATACATGAGTAGGTAACCCAGGACATCGACTAATGGATTGCATTCTTAGGGCATACAATTAAACTTTAAACATAATGCCACTGAGTTATATTTTTACACACTGCATTAAAAAAGAAAGTGTGGCAAACCTCAATCCTGACGCTAAACATCGTACATTTAGATTTTTATTATTGTAAATTGTATTATTAGTAAACCTACCTATGACTGAAGATTATGTAGTTGAAATTTGTTACAGATGGGTTCAGTAGTTTTAGCATTGTAAATTCTATTGCGGAATGGTGCTAACACATCGATCGATTTTCAAACTCCACTGGAATCGACATCTCCCACCGCATATTGAAATCTTTTTTTAATTTATTTGAATATAAGTAAATTTTACTATCAATTTCAAGCTCTGTATAGCATTATACCTTTGTAAACTCTCAAGTAGTATGCCACTCGCAACCTATTGGTCAATTCTCAAGCTTTACGGTAATCTACATATTATCAATTTTTTTTTATAACAAATGAATTGAAAATCAGTAAATTGCATTATTGCTAATTTTCAAGGAACTCTGTACAGATTGGTTCAGTAGTTTGTGGTTGGTGATGGCAAACGAAAAATGGCTTGTAATTTAATAAAATAGTACAGATGTAGATATAAATTATTAAAAAATTAATTAAATAAATCAAAATATTTTCATAGCGAAGTGTTTTCACACAATTTTGCAAAATAGAAATAAATCAAGGATAAAATTTAAAGTATAATGAAGACATGAAACAATAAATTTGGTCGGAAAGCAAGAAGTCGGAGGATAAAAAGAATAAAGCTTTTTAAAAAATATATAAACAAAGAATGAAACAGTAGTTATAATTAATTAGTTCATACATATTAAAATATTCAGAATTATGAAAAACATTAGCAAATTCATGGGGAAAAATTCGGACGGTGTGTAGAACAAACACTGTGGAATTTAACGAACCTTTCCTAGAACATCTCCCCAACAACCCGGAGCAGAATTCATAATGAATATGAATCGCCAGGAAAGTCAGGGAAGCTTTAGAGGAATCATGACATATTCCGACTGTCCGAATATCCAACACCACCATCACATTGGTCATAACTCTTTATTACTTTTTCCAAAGCTCTATGGCGGTGATTTTTCAAATGCTGTTTCAGAGCCTCAGTTTTGAGACAATTAATCTTCTCCCAACTTATATAAAAGCTTTTCTCTTCGAAGTAAAACCCTTCTAATCCCACACCCTATTTCTATTACAGTCATCAAATGAATAAGCTCTGACGCTGTTTAATAACCAACAATATAAAACAAACATTATATAATAAAACTGCATATATAAATAATAATAAAAACTCTTCTTAATGGCGCGACTGACGTATAAAGCGGTTCTTAACCTTTTTTCAATAACCTCGATCAACAGAACGCCTCATAAAGGATGTCAGGCTAGAAGGGGGAAGTCCGATAGCCATAGTCATAAAAATCGAAAATACTTACAAATTTTGTTTGTTTGTTTTTTTTAAAATCTTGTGAACAAGTTCATAAGACTACAAAATGTGACAATCCTTCTTTTAGCCTGAATGAGACTACCAGCTGGCAATGACTTTTTCCGACATTCTAGAGCTTGCTCAGAGCCCTCAAAGATGCCATACCATCTTCTTTCTGGTCTTCCACGAGATATCGCTCCAACCGGTCAATCATGGAACAATGGTCAACATGTTTCACTCTGGCCCATCCAGAAGACATGCCCCGTCAATTTGGTTGGTAATCATTGTCAATCAACAAACGACACCCAGTTTTTCCACGATTCTTGTTCTATTCGGTATAGTTTCCCGAGCTCTACAAAGCCATAGTGCTCTCACGTCGGTCTATTGGTTTTCGGTGCCTGGAAAAAAGTCTTGAAGGTGTGAAAACTTCGTAAATGTAATGTAACTTTACATCTGAATGTTATGTAGCGTAACTTTTATTTGCTTAAACGCCTATCGTTTAATAACAACATTTTCAACTTATATTGACATAAAATCTTAAGTATTGTTTGAAAAAGGAAATTTAAGCTTAAGTAACATATTACTGTAAAGTTACATTATATTGCTTTTTTTTTTCTTCCCCCCCCCCTGGAGGATTGATGAACTAATTGCCACTTCTATACCTTTATATATATTTTATTCTTTTTTTTTTATTTCTTAAGTACCATTGGGAAACATAAGATCTTCTAGGAGATAAAAGTCACTAAGTTACAAATTCGGCAAAAAGCCATTGTGGGTTAATATTATCATTTCCCATAAGTATAAAAAGCCACCAAGTGAATATAACTGCTATATATCAACATTAGATAATAAGAAAATTCACTATATAACAATCTGGGAAATTTGTAATGAGCATATTCCCGTTCGAATATTGAAATGGAAAAAATTTAATTTTGATACTTAATGAACTTTACCTCCAAGCAGACGATATTATTTTTCATGGCTTGTTAATTGATTTCTTTCAGAGAAAATCCACTACATTTATTTATTGCAGATACAGCTTTTCATTTACTCCTAAGTTATTATAAAGTCTTAAATTAAAAGCTTAATAAGATTTTTAATTGAGTATTACATATTGACATTGTTTTTTCTCACACCATTCCACTAATAGCTCTTCAAAGAATTAATTAAAAATATAAAGTGAAAGAGAAGAAAACATTGTACATTACAAAGAAAGGATTTAAAAAAAATAAAATAATTTATTTTCAATAACATATGTGACCAGAACAAAAACTATAATAACGCACTTTTCTTCTGCAAAGTCGCAACCTTACATGTACTTAGTCTTCACTTTAAATCAAGTACTTGCAATGATTAAATACCAATGCCTTCTTATGCCACACCAAAACGATACAAAAAAAATGTTTTAGTAATCCAACATCAAGTAGATAGCCTAATTGAAACAAACATCAAAAGTATTGCTTTTTAGACTTTCAGCTTTTTTTTTTTTTTTTTTTTTTGGCTAAATTGAAGAAGTGTGGTACCATAACTTCGAAAGAAAGAAATAATTAAAGATACATCTTATAGTTTCGGTATATATAGTACAGATGCGAGTTCCACAACATCGAGATAAACATCTTTAAGCCAAGAAAAGAAAAAAAAAAAAAAAAAAAAAAAAAAAAAAAAAAAAAAAAAAAAAAAAAAAAAAAAAAAAAAAAAAAAAAAAAAATCCTACATATATAATTTGAACTTTCTTTTACTAAGGACCCAATATGTTAGATATAAGATGGAAAATTTAAAACAAGTGAAACAACGAATACAAAGGAACAGGTGTAAGTAAAAGTATAAAAACCGCCTTAAACAGCTTGCGCATACTAACCTGAGTTACTTAACTGTCGTGCGTAAATATCTTAACTGAAGCTCATTGTAAATGAAGGGGCCAGGTCAGAAAGAAAAAGAAAACAGTTTTTTTTTTCAGAATAGATAATATGTACATCCTTTAACTTCATATTTCTCTAGTTGCAGTTCGCTGTATTTTATACCTATTACAGATTAAAAATTAAAAATAAATATAAAGTGGAGAATTTAACAGAAAAGATAATAAACTTTTTTTTTTAATTCGTTCAGACCTTAATTGGTATCTTGAAAAAAGTAAGAACGATAAATATTGTTTATTAGTAATGTAAGAAAAGAAGAGATATGCTGGAATGTATAACTGTCAAACGTTTCCAGACACAATACAAAACTTACTTATCGGAATTTCTGTCACAACTTAAGATTGATACCATGCGCAAGTTTTCCCGTAGGCTCTTAAATAACTGCCTCTAAAATCAAGTATCTGCACGCCATGGTCACTAATACACATTGGTGTAGAATCATTAATCAGAATAACTATTAAAAAAGGGATTGAATATATCAGGTAAAAGAAGATGCTAAAGAAGAGAAAACCGAAGATAATAAGAGGAACAATCTAGATCAAACCTATGGTAAAACTACAAGAATCTATAGTACCTTCTAAATTTATCTATATAAAGAATCGGGCTAAAAGTATACATTACTAATGTTGCAGTAGATATAGATTCGCCAAAAAATAGAGAAAAAAAAATCTAGCAATATCTACTATTGCTACTTCGTTCATTTATTAAAAAAACTATATATAATATTTCTGACCTATCCATAGCAGCAAAAGAATGGCTAGTGTCTTGATAATTTACAATTATATTATTTAAAAAACTGTATAATTATTGAGATCATATCGTTCGATTTTTTAAGCTGTTTTTAGATTACATTTATTCAAACATATTATGTAGTAATAATAAGAAACGAAGTTAAACTCGTAAAATACACAGTTTGCCAAAGAAGCCGTAGAACTTAAAGATCACGTATTAGATATAAACCATGGCAATAAAATATTAATGAAAGGATATTGTGGCTATAAACAAGAATGGAGAACACCTAAACAATACTTTATGGCTGACTATCACGTGGGTTAGACAGTGCACTCACTACACACCATAACACTTAATCTTACGCACTGAGAATGTATTCAACAGCCAGCTTTTTTTCGGGCAAAAACATCATAAAGCAAAGAATAGAGATCAAAATAAAAGCAATAAAGAAACACATTTATTAAAAAAAAGTTATAAGTTGTGGGTGAAAGATAGTTTAGAGATCCTCAACCTAAGTGTAAATATTGTAAATATGTATGTGTTTTTATTTTTTACATTTTGTATTTGTATATTTAGTACTATTACTGTTTTGCCTCATTATATTTTACATAAGATTTTTACTACTTACTGCCTTTAATTATTGAAGACTGAGGCGTTTAAAAATAAAATAAAAAATTCTTACAAACCCGAAGTCCTTCGAACTAAGGTTATATAATACATGTAACCAAGAAAACATTACATCGCTGATACACAACTTGTGGAATGCTAGTTTTTGCACTAGGCAAACATTTTTCAAAAATATTTTAAATACAAAAAAAAAAAAAAAAAAAAAAATTTGCCAATAGTATTTGAAGTATAAAAAGGGCCATAATTTTATTTAATATATCTCTTTGAAAAATTGGGTGATACGTTATTGAGAGGAACCTAGGCTTACTCTCTAAAAAAAATATAAGGTTAAAAACCCCACAAAATATTTTATAATATAAAACATAATAACAAAAAAATAAGTAAACGGTTAATACGTAACATGATATATTATTTTGAAGCTTATGAAACTATGTACAAAAGAAAGCCATGTATAAATCAAATTGAATTGAAACGAAAAATGAGTAGTGATAACATTATTTATTAAAAAAGATAGGACGTGGAAAGCTGGAAACCAATGCCCGAGATTATACACTTTATACATCATTCCGTCGAAAGTCATCTAAATTCTATCAAAAGACCAAAAGAGGGAGCATTATATTGCCGATCTTACTAAATTCCCGAGGCAGCGAGGTCAGCACAGTGTTCCAAAAGCCTAACTTATGTTTACATGTCAACTAACTTTATAGTTAAGTAGAGTTAAATTCAAGTCCACTAAAATACCACACATTATTACAGTGCTTAAACTGGTTAGAGGATAACGTAAAGTCGGGGATTAGCAGAGATAATTTAATGAGCTGAACCAGAATTTAGGAATTCACACAGCATCGGAAATACACCCATTTTTATTTATTATGCTCACATAACAGTGGGTAACTGGTATATCTAAGAAAATTTATTGTTAACAATACCTTAATAACTAAAATATAACAGTTATTACAGAATCATTGCCTATGAAATTAAATATAATGCTAAAAATAGTATAATCTGATCAAAAACCATAAAATCTAACAATAGAGTAGGTATGGGTAAATAAATCTAACAATTATTTTAGACTAGATATAGGTATTATAAGAAAAGTATCGATTTTTCAATTTGACGATATTTTAACCCCCGGATATCGTTACACGACATATCATTGTAATGATATATTTTTACGATCACGTTACCATGATATTCCTGTTTATAAAATCGTTATAGCTAATTTAGGTAACTACATCGAAATCATTGCTCTACCAAATTCGTTAAAAATTTAGTGTTTTATATATTGATATTATATTAATTCCACTTCCCTAATGTGAGAAATTTTCATTATGCATATATATGGTAGTATGATGGATTTTTATAATATAGAGAAAAGTATATACCGTCAAGAAAAAAATATCGTATTATCGGAAGAAAAATATCGATATTTCGAAATACCGTGTATCGATACCCATTCCTACTATTTAATAATAAATAAAAAATAGAAAAAAATTAGTATATCAACATTAAGAAATTCTGTCGTGATGTTCTTAGATCTATTAATTTTTAAAACAATATTAATTTTATTTTTATTTTTTTCCTCTTCCATTTTTATTTCTTTATTCGAATATTTATGTTTTAGATTAGAAGATGGCAATCATTGATATGGCCGAGAAGTTGGAAAAAAAATTAAAATATATTTGCTTATATCAAACATTGCCTAATTTGTTGTGACTGGTACGTCTTAACATCCTAGTCAATACATTCATCCAATCATTCTACGTAGCTCTTCAATGATAAAAAAAAAAAAAAAAAAAAAAAAAAAAAAAAAAAAAAAAAAAAAAAAAAAAAAAAAAAAAAAAAAAAAAAAAAAAAAAACTTCAATTCATATTTTTTATCTTGTATTTTCTTCTTTCGGTTAGACAACATTAAGTAGTAATTACAACAAATATTTCAATTTAATTGCAGTTACAACTTATACCTAAAATGTAACCCGTGGGAAAGTTTATATCAATTAGTAGTCAATTCTTTCCATTACGAAACTATTAGTTTAAGTACAATTAGTTAGGCGTTGTTAAGTCTTCACTACAAAAGCAGTTGGCAGTTGCTATTGGTTAACTAGTCTGCTGATTCGACAATTAACAGCGTTAGAATTTCAACTAGGTCAACCTCGTTGAAAACCGAGTAGTCTACACCTCCACATTCCTGTCGAAGGTATCAGCTTCAGAATCTATTGAGAAATCCTTTCAAGGAGCTATTTTTTCTTTTTATTAATTGGATAAAATATCAATCTCATAAATCCTGTAATGCTGATTATTCTTAAAAGCCTGAATATACGTTTAAATTAAAATAGTAACATCTAATTTGCAAAATAATTAAATATATGCAAAAACATTTTTTATTAATTTGCTAAAAATTTTCATGTTTAAAAGCTGAAATTATGACTACGTAATTAAAAGTAGTGATAAGTAAGTAAACTAATAACTACTTAATAACTATAAATTAGGTGGTGTTGATTTCAAGTTCCATTGATTGTTGAGAAAAGAATCGGTATCCAAATTCGATTACTTAGAACCCATCGATACCGCTGACGTTGGCACTAACTTGTGATACTAAATTGTGTTATTATTATACATCAATTCTACTTCTTATTACTAAGCCTCCTTTGTACAGAAAAAAACAAATCCCATTAACTGCATACAACTTCAGTTTTTTGTTGACATTTATTTTTATTAGAAAATAAAGAAATAAGATTACGATCTCCAACCAAAGAAATAAGAGCACTTGCATAAATTTATAACATATTTTTGTTATTCTTAAGGGACAATGTGTCCAAGAATTAAGCTTATTTTCTATTTTATTACGTATAAAAAATAGTTTTAGAACCCTAACACACAATTAAACAAAGCCTTAAATGTTTTACTAAACATTGTAAGTAGATGAACTAAAAGAGTTTAGTCACATTTCCAATTCCTTAATCAAGAAACGAAACCTTGGAAAGCTTATCTTTGTAAATAAGAATTTGTGAATTGAATCATATTGTTGTACATTGCCTGAGTTATAATTAATAGCATACATTATATGCTATGGATGGAAAAAAAAAAAAAAAAAAAAAAAAAAAAAAATTCTCTAGTCGAGGGTACCCAATTTTCAGAGGCTGGGTGTGCCCCAAGAGGGTTTTCCGACCTCGAATTCGATCCAAAGGCCGAAATGACAGAATATTAAGTTCCTTCCATCAGTCGGAATCGAACGGATGATGGCACTGAAGCGCCTTGCCCACTAAGCTACCGCGCCTCCCTATAGTCCAGGCATTAGTCCAGGTTCGAATGCTAATTACCCTGTATTATATTAACCAAACCGAATTATCATACTGATTATATTTCCCCTACAATAGTAGATGAGAACTTATAACCACTACACTAAATATACAATTATTATACTTAGAACAAAAAAAAAAAATAAACATAAAATTTCATTCTATTTTTATAACAAACAAACATAAAATATATGAAATTCGAAACTAAGGTAAGATGAGGACTTAGAGTAAGATCCGCCGACCCCATTCCCGACCACTATAATGGCAGATGTTAAAGAACGTGTTACTCTACTTGGCTAATTCCGAAAATGTATACTACCTCACCTTCAGCTCTTATCATAATCTTCACAAGTAGTTTTCCCAACAATTTCTGTTCAAGTTCGTAGGAGTCCATAACTAAACCTTCAAGTTCTAAGTTTGATCCCAATGAAATATTTCATCATTTGAAAGAAAGAAAAGAAAGGAATAAAAAAAATTATTATTTTTAATTTAATTTAATCGGTCTTGAGGATTATACCTGATATTATATATATACAACGAGATATATAGATATTACGAGATACGTATTATATATGAGATGTTAAGTATCAAAAGCAGCTCAATCCATTTTTATACGTTTTTCACGCTCAGTCATGTTAATTTTTCCAAAAAAAAAAAAAAAAAAAAAAAAAAAAAACATTTTATTTTGATAACCTTTGGTGAATGGTTCCAAATTATTCTTAATTAAGTACTTAACTATTTATAAATAAAAAAATAATTTGGATTGTACTGGTTCTGAAATTTTATTTTAACCCCTCTCTCAGTTTTAAATTAAATTCATGTTTTTTTCTAAATTTATTGTCATGCATTAGACTGTAAAATCAAAAAGGAGAGTTGATTAATCAAATTATTATATTCATTTTGATAATTTATTGTTCATCTGAAAGCATTAATAAATCGAAAATACTCAAATAAATTGACAAATATTATAATAAAAATCTCAAAAACAAAAAAAAAATTAAAAACGTGCAGCACTACTGGGGAGTAGGTAACGATGAATCTTATTCTAAACAGATCATAATGTCATTATTATAAACCGTAAGGAAAATACTCGGAAATAGTAAAATAATTTATTTAGACAACAGACAAATCCATTTTCACGAGTTCACACAGGCAAAACATTATCATCTGCATTAATCTCTTGTTGAATGTGGTTCCCCACTAAGTTATTTTAATATTTAAGAGATTCGATTTCCATCCACTAATCCCCGAAATTCTTAGTGAGCAAATTGTTCAAGTCATTTATCTTTGCTGAAGCTTGGATTGAGCCATCTAAATAACTTGAAAACTACTAAATAAAATTATGTCTCCAACAAAATTGTACACAATGAAATGAATGCACATTTCGTACTTGACTCTAAACCAGTAAAAATTTCATTTACATTTCTGTAATCTTCCAAATCCTCTGGTTTGCTTCCCCATCAATTTTCACACACCCCTAGGAATTATTTATTTCATTATCATAAGTTTATTGTTGTTATCGATAAAGTCAATTGAGTTATCGACCGTCTCCTCTCATGTGTGGTTTGGTGTTGTTTTGTTAATTTTAGCTCTGAAAAAGGCCTTGAAACGTTAGCACCCTTAGATAATCCCTGATTATCTTTTCCTTTATTCATACTTAAAAGTCAACTATACTTTCCTCACAATTTGTATTATTTATTTATTTTTTCTATAGTATCTATTTATTTTTTTATTTACCAACTGTAATATAATTTTCTTCTTTTTTAATATTAATTCGATTTATATGTAAATAAGACCTTAATGCAAACATTTTATTGACACTATTACTAATTTTCATTAACAAGGACAGATGTAACATTGTCAAACAAAAGATTTTATAAATTAAAAAAAATTAATAACCAATAAATAAAATTAAAAATGTGGAAATAAAAAGGCTTAGAAGAGTTAAATTTGAGTAAATAACTAGAAAATGCAATAAATAAGGGAAAAAAATAGAATAAATAAGTACATGTTTATCAACAAACGAAAAAAAAAGTATTTTCAGTGTCTCATGAAAATATTTAAAGGAACGATTTCATTCGATTTTATAAAGTAACAGAAAGGTCTTCAATACATGAAATGTGGAATGTTCAACACATAATTCAGGGTTCACAATCAATATTAAGTGAAATATGCATAGAAATAGAAGAATTTGAAATAACTCCCAGCCAAAAGTAAAATTAAAAAAGTTGCATAAGAACAAAAAAAAAACAATCAATCGGGTAGTTTTTATTTTATTTTATTTTTTTAAAACTTTTTTTGACGTTCTATTATTTTTTAAATTAAAAAATAATAATTAGCGAAGTGCAAAAAAAATCTCGGCCTTAATCAATAGGGGAAACGTCCTCGGCAGTTAATCAAAGGTGAAAATTTTAATTAATTTTGATACTCAATCAAACCAACATAACACAGAATGTTTAAAACAATTAAACTGACAGAGAACGTACATTCAAGTTATACTTTCCAAACGACGCATAATTAAAAAATATTAATTACGTAAATACTACCACAAAAAATATATATTATAAAGGGTTAATCCAACTGATTACAATACTACGCAACGGACATATTTTTTTCAGATCCAATGAAATTTAATACAGTAGGTGTAATTGTCAAGGAAACACGAACATTTAATTTATAATCGCCACTTTAAATAACGTATTAATATTATTTTAATACCTGCAAACTCACTATCGCTATCCTTTATTAAGTTTAAAATTCATTAAATTATGTTTAAAAAGTTTTTTTTATCTAATCGGTCTCAGAATAGCAGAGATGATAGATTAGCTTCCCCTCTTCAATAAACTTAAGTGCTGGAAAATCTGGTACAATATTTCATGACCAATTTCGTCAAAAACGATTCTCATTTACAACTTTTTAGCTGAAAGGAAGGATTGAAAAAGCATGAAACGCATAGGCATACTTACACAGCTGCTATTATTCAAGGTGGTACTTACCTGTAACAGAAAAAAAAATTATAATTAAAACTACAAGAATAACAAAAAAATAACATCATTTAAACACAGAGTTGGGCAAAATTTAACAACAAATATTCAGGAATCAATCACCCAATTTAATATTGATTAAACATTTCATTCGAAAAAATCATTAGTTCACTAACAAACAAAAGAAAGATTTAATCATAATTAAATCAGGTGCCCTATTCCAGAAAATCAGTAGTCGAATAGCTATGATCAGATTTAGATTAAATATTAGCTATGATTGAATTTAGCTAAACTTTAAAAAAAAAATTAAGCTTTAGGTCCAGGTTCGAGTCTGGTTGTAGATGGAAAATATATTTTCTGTTATTTAAGCAGAGGTTCAAATATGGGATGTAGAGACCTTGGGACACCAATAGCCTCTATGAAGTGGGTATGTTAAATTGGAGAAAAACCTAGCGATTGAGTGAGCTTAGGCCAAATCTTTTACAACAGTTGGCCTGTTATATCATTAAGAAAAGATGAACAATAGCACTTCTTAAAAAAGTACTGAACCCAAGATTCTTCAAAGGCAGTAGTGGTCCAATTTTGTTTTAAATAATTATTTTAAAAAAATAGAATTTATTACCACTAGGAGATAGAAAAACCACTCTGATGAACTGCTTAACGCGGAATAAGGAAAAGATAATCAAGTGGATAACAATCCTAAAAGAAACCAAGATGAGATGTGATGCCATTAAGAAGCTCATAAATCACAAAAGAATAATAAATGAGGATATACACAGGACCAAAAGCCGAGGCAGACCCCCACCCCATCTTGGACGGACGGCGTAGCAGAGGATTTTAGGAGGATCCTGGAGGTCAAGGATTAGAGGAGAACAGCTTAGCGACAAGCAAACTGGATGAAGTTATTGGAGGATGCCACGGACCAGTAAAGATATGTTGAGTAACTGAAAGAAAATTTAACATAATAATATGATTTGCATCATAATTTAATAAAGCAAGAGAATAATTAAAACGGCTTAAATTAATTTTAACTGCATAACTGTTTCATAAAAGCATAAACCACTTCGTCATACAAACTGTAACATGTATGACGAATCGGTTCATACACCTCGAAGTCTCGAAATTAACGATTTCACGAATGACATATATTCCGTAGAAACTTTGAACGATCAGAAAAAACTTTTTGTTAGGCTTCATATATGTAATACCCAGTCCTACAAATATTAATATTTTAAGTATATAATTCTTAAAACTTTATAAATTTATAAACCTTCCAACACAAATAATGGATTTTCCCCACAAATATCCAGAACGAAGGGGTAATTGTAATAAAACCTAATAATATAATCAGTTTATTCTTTTAATTAATTTGAACACAGAAAAATATAAAATATCTTTGAATATTTACAAAAGTTAGAACGGATCAAGAAAAGTAAGTCTAGAAGCGTTTATGCTAAAATGTGAAGATCTGAGAGATAACCTGTATAGAAGAAAATTGCTTCTCCTTCCTCTTCCATTGTAGACAACATTGAGATGTAAATTATTAGTTATTAAAATGCATAACGTTACAACAAACCAGTACCATTTGATCCTAAACTAAAATTCATTTAGTAACCGAACTTACAAAAGAGAAAATTATAATATAAATAATAACAGTAGAAAAGCATTTAACAGTAGCTATTTCCTTAATTAGATAGATGATTACATATAGTTTTTATCCATATCTATGAGGAAGCTCATGCATTTCAACATCCACTTCATAACCATATTTAGACATTTATAACATCATGCCGAAATTAACCATACCTATCTATAATTTGTTATTGTTTTTGACCATACCGATGAGAATATTTTGGGAATACGCTAAAAACTGCACATTTCATATTCCATTAGTGGCGCTGGCTTACACTAATTGCAAATAGATATCAGGAGTACATCTTAAAAAATGTCTAACAAGTCACTGCTCTAGAAAGTAGATAAGCATAGCAGCGGAAACCTCATAGCATTCCGCTGCAATGCATTTCCGGAATTCAGAAAGTTCCTTAAGCCTTGGGCATAAGACCATGGCAACCACTTAGTAGATATAAAAAAAAGAGGAGTCAATGAAGTAAAACTGAGAAAGAACAATCAGAAACTTTCGCAAAGCTCCACAGAAAGTATACGCCTAAATGTAGAGCAAAATAGAATTAAGCCATACCAAGGAATCCAGATAATTTTCGATTTATAGGCCAAGCCACTATTCATTATCAAGGCTATGTGGGCTAGAAAACCTAAAATACACCAGGAGACTGAAACTTGGGCGTCAGATCTTTTATAAATATTAAAATATATAAAAATATATTGAATAAAGTGATAAAAAAAAAATGTAGTTCAATATAAGACTTTGTTAACAAATTCAAGGAATTTAGTCCTTTAAATGGTTTCCGAAGAGTAATTTCTTGTACTGGAACTTAATTATTAGCAGAAGTGAATTGCGTAATCCATAAACCATTCTTCGTGAATCCATTTAATGCTAAGCTAAAATTAGTTAGAAAGTTTTGACTCACCAAAGTAATATTTTTGAATTGTTTAATTTAAAGATATCAATTTTTTTTTTTTTAAGTTCAGTATGAATAGTTGCAGAAATATATTGGCCAACGCAACATTGGCCTGTAGAATATATAATTTTTTTTTTTCAGAAATAGATGATGTGATATATTAATAAAAGCTACAATAATACTGTTTCATGAAAACTTATATAGCAATTGTTTGAATAAAATCCTTTAAAGAACTGAAAAATTGAAAGTTCCATACTAAAATCACAATTTAAAGTTTTTATTTGTAGTATATTTTGAAGCAATCTGGGTGTAATTACGTCTCTCACACAAATTAATTGTAGCACCCCTTATTTGGTTGATACTAAAAGTTAAATCTTACTACTCATTACCGTTCAAAAATAACCAATAGGATTACTTTTTCAATAGATTAAAAAAATAAAAAATTTACTTTGAAATATTCTTATTAAATACAAATCTTAAATAATAGGCTGATGTAACAAAGAAAAAAAAATTTGAACTTATAAAAATTGTTAAATTAATGTTGCATATACGCAACATCGGACGTAAGGAGTTTAGGAGTAGAGAAGGAATTTAAGCTGGAAATATACGAACAACCGTTTATAACGGTTTATATTAACGTTTGAATCAACTGCATTGTCGCCTAAACAACCACCTGCCACAAGGCATTTTAATCAACAAGCAATTAAAACTGATTTATTCGTATTACTATTATTATTATTATCTGAATAAATTAAAAAGTGTATTGCTTTTATATATGCAAGAAAAAATGAGAAAGTTACGAGTGCCACCACTTAGCCGGTGTATCACATGGATAAAAGCATAGTTTAAGAGTACACTCACAGATATAAAAATAATTTTCCCTTAAACCAATTTCCGTGAGCCCCCTCGTACAGAAAACAGTAGATTATGTATGACAAGACATGAAAAGATAGACCCACAAACTTACTAAACATACAATAATTGACATAGCCTAACGTATATACCGAATTATATAAAAAAATAATATTATGAATATTATCATTTTTTTTTTTAATTTTAACTGATTTTTATTTAGTTTATTTTGTTTTATATATTTTTTTCTAAAGTATAGAACTTCAAATAGGTAAAATATAAGTTAAAAAAAAAAAATTGATTCATGCTTCTGTAGCAATGCATAAGTGAACACCATACACGTGTAAATATATGTATATAATAGCCTTTTAGCAATATATTTAAAATATTAATAAATGTCTATTAAAAAAATAAACAAAAAAAGCTTAGATGTAGCCCGTGGAAAGTGGACAAAACCGGCTATAGCTGTGTAGCCATCTTCTTTTTTTTTTTTAAATTTGGCCTCGAAAATTGATCCAGGAGAAATCTTATGTAAAGGAGAAGGTCTAATTAATTTTGGCCAAAAAGTTGCTTAAGCGTCTATGTGTACTGATTATATTTGCATAATCAGCAAATCCATAAATATAAAAAAAATTTCATTAGATCATAGGTTCAATTTAAATAGAACGATCCAACCAATGACCAAGACTCGAACAATTGAATGCTAAACACAAAGGATGAGAAAAACAAAGATATGACCTATAGTGGCATAGAGGTGGAAGTTGGAAGAGAAGCCCACCAATGATCAATGACCAGGTCCACTGTTCTTTGTGAGATCCTGAAAGGATCTTCAGAATGGATGAAATATTTTCCCTTGTCTCTACCAGTCAGCGCTGAAATACGGTCCAGTAGCCTTTTCTTTTTCCATCAGTCGATATTGTATCATTCGTTGTGAAGGACATTTTTCATATCACGCCCACTTACTTCAAGCAGAGGTATGCCTATATTGTATATACCCTCGGCCTCTCTGGCCCTGTATCATCTAAACTGAATTCCATTCTTAAATAAGAAGATCCGAGACAAGTAAATAATAAAAATATAATATACTACGAATAACTTATAATATGGTTTTTCGCATGATTTGTCATGCTGCGGCGCTACCGGCATAACTTAAGGCCAAAGGAGATATCAGTTACATACGTTAAATTTATTTAACCTCTAAGAACAATATTTCAAGGAAATTCATGTGATAGATGACTTTGATTAAAACTGAAAATATATCTATCACCTTCGTAAAATTGGTAAATTTAGATGTATTCAAAACATATTAGCAGCAAAACTAATTGACGATCATTATTAAATAAATTTCATTGAAATAACCATACACATAAACTGGGAACATAACTGATATAAATTAATTCTTAAAATTATTTTTGCTCCAATTTTTTCAGTTTTAAGTTAGATAAAAAACCTTCTAGTTGCTTAAGTTCAATTATGATGTTTATAGTTTCAAGAAGTATTTTGATTAAAAATAAAACAACCAAATGACGGTAGTACGTGGATGATTCTTGGAGATATCTCTTTCTAGCCCTAAATAAAACGTATTATTACTATTAAAAAAGAAAAACACACAAAAAAAAAAAAAAAAAAAAAAAAAAACGGAAAATAAAGTACAGCAAAATAATTTATTTTCTGTTTGTAAAACGAATTATTATTAGTTTTACACAGAGAATATAACGCATCGTTTCAATCCTCACATTTTCCTTCTTTTCTTGCGTTGTCGGGCTTAAGTCGATCGTAGAAACATATGCTATTTTGGGCAACGTATTTGTGGGAAAGGTCCATCATATCTTGATATTGTGCAGCCTTGAGTGGTTGTTGTTTCGCGTTGCTTGTTACAGGTTCTTAACTTTATAAGGGTACTGTAGTACTGTTACGCATGTTGAACATTCTTACTTTGTTACACATTATTCCAACACTTTCGCAACCTAAGATGTTTCCTGTATTGATTTGAGATGTTTCATAAGTGAAAACCTTTAAATTCACAGAGTTGGATAGCAACCTCTCATTAAATAAAACTCGTCATTCGCTTGGGGGAACGAAGAGGCCGCTCCAGGAGCTACCGCTTTCTTGTAACTAACAAGACAGGCAGCTCCATTACTCGAATAACGTTGGAACTAATGATTGGAGTTTCATCCTTCTGTTATCAAACAAAAAGCGTTTTTTTTGTTGTTGTTATTTTTAACACAAGATAGTGTTTATAACTCCCATGGAGGATGGAGCTACCTCCTTAATGTGAACCCTTTAATTGCTGTTTTTAAACAGCCCTTTAAAGGCTTTACCTGCTTTGACGAGGTATACTGCATCGATACCAACGGGTCCACGAGATATATATGCGGATATTGTCGCGTTTCCGAAGAACGGACGGACAGCGCTCATAGTGGATCCTACTGTAAGGTATGAAAATAATAACCTCGATCAATCAGGTGAAGTAGAAAGGGAGAAAAAATGGATATTTATGAAAAATGTATCCCTTTCCTCAAAGAGAAATTCCGCGAGACATTCGGAAATAGAGATTTCTCCGTGAAAGGATTATGGTTTGGGTCTTGCGGAGTCATCCCGGAAAAAAAAACAAGGAGCTTTTTGGAGGACCTTGGCGTGGAGGTGAGGGATATAGCGATAATGGCCGAAAATATAATATTGGACTCCCTGGGAATTATTCACCACCACATAGATGGTGCATAGGATGGCCCATTGCAATGTAAAGTTAATTAATGTGCATTTATGTATATGAATGTGTGGTAGATATGTGAATATTAGGGGGGGATAACATAAAATGAAACAATAAAGTGAAAGAGGAAAAGAAGCGAAAAAGGAAAAAAAAGAAAAAAATGTTATTTTTGTCTAGTATTAGGTAATATTAAGGAGTATATTATATAATTATAACTAAATTATAAGTTACAGTGTTGTCTTTAATTGGATAGATGAGTATGCTGTGTTTATAGCAACCCAATAAAGTTGGGCAGCACTATGTTTATTGTTAATTGTTTCAATAAAGCATATATCTCTCAGTAATAGGTTTAGGTTACGGCTCATTTCTTTTTTCTGAAAAAACATTCAATATCAAAATTATTAGAAACAAAAACATCTTTCTCAATAAAAAGTATAAGATAGTTAAAATATATGAAGTAAAATATATCATATAATATATTATATGCTCAACAGGTTAACAGTTTTTAAGATCTACTCAATTGGATAGTTCTGACTCATCTCCATTTCTAATCAACCTCCTGCCTCTCAAAATAATATATACTGTCATGATTTAAATTGCGTAACAGTCAACTTATTATAATTATTTTCCATTTAGAAGCGCAAGTATATAGAAGCAATCAATCCTCCAGGATTAAATCTGTTGTGTCAGCCCAAGGCGGAGGAGTTTTAAACGGATTAAGCGATTAAGGAAGAAATAACATGTATTCCTACTTTAAGGTCTACAATCTCTGTCATTTCAGCAATTAAGAAAGTATACACATTTGCAGCAGAAGCCCATAAACTAGAAACAATTGAAATAAGATTACTCGTAGGAAGCGAGTTGCAGACTTTAAGTGACATAAGTGATGACCAACTGTACATTTAAGAGCAGAGGCGGTTGTTATCACACCTATCAGAATTGTACAATGGAGTTTGGATCACAATCAATAGATGGAATCTATAATAGGAGAGATCTCGGGGCAAGTAAATCATAAACGGTAATCCTCACAGTAAGACAATGAGTGAAGTTTTCATTTTTATAGATCTAGGTAGTTGGGTTAAGAAGTCATAGATACACAGAAATTAAAAATAATTTTTTATTTATAATACCGAAGTTTCGACTTAATAGCAAGCGTTCATCAGGGCTAGAAGAAAAAGGTATGAAAATAATAACTGTATGATAAAAAAGAAAATAACATAAAGGCAATATATAAAGATATGTATTGTCTTCATGGTCTTTCTTAATATTTTCCATAATGTTTATTTGTTTAATTTTTCCTCCAGCCCTGATGAAGGCTTGCAATGCAACTCGAAATGTCGGTATTATTAATTAAAATTGATTTTTAATAGCTACGAATCTAAGACTGCATACCCCAGCCACCTACATCTTTAAATACTTCTCAGCCAAAAAATACCCCATCAATTTAATTTTTATTATTATTACTATGTTAATTCAAAAATAAAATCTGAAATAACAATAATACGTTGATACATGAGAGATAAAACCTATAAAAAAAAAAAATATATTATTAAGTTGATACCATTTTCTTTTTATGCATTTGTTTAATGATATATTTCAATTATAATATTATTATTTTAATTTTAAAATAGATTTTCAAAACGTCGCAAATAATCTCCGTAGGAAACTGCGATTTATTATAAAATATTTTAATTTCAGAAAAGTTAATCATTCAGCTAAAAGACTAGGAAAAAAAATATTTTTTTGCATCTATTATCTGTAAAATTAAACGAAAATTTATGTTCGTTATAATTAGAATTTTAAGAGCACACACAGTGGGAGTTATTATAACCTAATAATCTAATTGAGTAATAAAAATAATTAGGCTTCCATAAAAAATACAACGAATTGGCTAAAAATATGAGAAGAGACTAAATAGAAAGTTTATATGGGGCACATTTTCCATTTATTTTTTTCACCTTAGCCACAGTATTCAAGAAGATACCTGTAGTTAGAGCAGTGGTGAAGAGATGTCCACGCTACCTGTTGATGGAATAGTAGAACTAAGAGGTCGTTTTTCTTTATAGCTCAGTTGGTACCTGTTGCTATATTGCCCTTAGGCTTATTCCTCTTTTTCCACCTTTAGTAGGCATCCCGACCTAATGCTAATCGAAAATCAGTAAGTTTTCCTTTTATAATGTTTTTATTAACTAAGCAAACATAAAAATAATAAACTATGGATAGCAGATAAATATTAAATCGAGTTTTATTACATTTGAAATGAACATTAAACAAGACTATTAAAAGAGATATTAGGTCGTCAAAATTCATAACGACCAGAGCAACAAAAACAGAACATCTGTTTCATTATTATTAGCTCGCTGGTAAGGCAATTATTTCAAATACTTACTTTTGACACGTAGTATACTATATTAGTTGATACCTATTTAAGATCTTCAATGTGACACGGATCTAAGCTAATAAGATAAATATCCTATTAAAATAAATTTTAATACTTCTATGTTAAAGTTATTCATAGAAATGCATCTATAGTTGATTTTTTCGATTATTAAAGTAAAAAATTAATCTTATAACATTATTTTATGATGTAAGATTCTATGATTTACTTATTTATCTTATTTCATTTTTTTTTTTTTCTCGTACTAATACTTTCTTGAATCGGGCATTTTAACAGCTGTCACTAGTTTAAGTTATAAAAGTATAAATTATATAAGAATATTTTAAACTCATATTAGGTTGTCGGGAAAATAATACAGGCTTTCTTGTTTTCAATAACCTTATAACATAAACTGTTAATACTTAATAGGTTTTTTTTTTTTTTTTTTTTTTTTTTTTTTTTTTTTTTTTTTTTTTTTTTTTTTTTTTTTTTTTTTTTTTTTTTTTTTTTTTTTTTTTTTTTTTTTTTTTTTTTTTTTTTTGTGTATGGATACCAATATTTACTATACCTCTCCTAATCAAGAATTATTTTTATATAATTTAGTCTTTACCCACACATTCACACGTGATATTCATATAATTTCGATTTACGGGTTCTACTAAGTCGAAACAGAGCCCATAGATCCACAAATAATAATAAATAGTGTGAGTGTATGCACCATCAACAAGTGTGTAAAAAATTTCGAGGAGAGACTTCAGCCTTAAAAACAGGAACATTCGATCTTTGGTGGATAATAATCCCAGAGTTGTTCCAAAACTTGCAAAGATATAACATTTCGCGAACAGAACGACGCTAGCCACCTATGGACAATAGAAAGAGGTAATTTTTACCTCCTCCCAGTAGGGTTGGGCGATACTCGATAGTCACTATCGATATATTGATAGGTCATGCCTATCAACGGTCACTATCGATAGCGTCAACTATCGATAGATCTCTTTTACCCTCAAGTTTTGAAACTCTTGGAAATATGCTTATCTCTCTCTGTCCAGTGTCGAGTTTTTTTGAAATTGAATTCGGAATTTCTTGAGCTCAAGGGTTCTCTCAAAGATTAAGCCAAAGGAAAGCTGAAATGCTAATTTTTGTTGCGGGAAATATGAGGCTCAAGGAGCACACTTGACTCTTGAAATTAACGATTTTGTAATTTTTCTTTTCTGAAGATTTGATATGTTCATTATTATTGTAACTATGTAAATTGTAAATACTTTTTTAAAATACAAATAAATGTTTTTTTTTTCTCTCATCATTAGGATATAATCTTATAATTTATAATCCTGCAAATTTTAAATAGTAAGTAGATAATTGAATTTAATTACATTAGTTGAAATTCTTTATTGAATAGCTCTGGAAAAAAAGCAAGCAACTATCGAAAAACTATCGATGGCAATCGACAGTTCTCAACCGATAGTAACTATCGACAAACCCCCAACCCTACCTCCCAGCCAGGAAAACACCAAGTTTCTAAAACCCAAGAAGGACGAGTTATCTTACAGCTTACCAGCCTAATCTAGCCAAGGTAGGAAGGTCAAGATTCATATTGTGGGTTAGCTACCATATAAATTTTAAACAGCCCAGGTGGGATTCGAACCCACGACCTTCAGTACCAAGCGCGCTGAGAGCCCAACTCGCTCAACCGTCGAGTAGGACTAAGATTGATTGAGTGATTGAACTTATCAACTAGGATTGATAAGGTTAGAGTAAGAAATATCAATGGTAAGAATATAGTACGGTTCCATTTTAAAGAAGATATTAGGCAATACACCTAACTAAAGGAGAGATAGCAATGTACCAATAAGAGCTATATATACAAATTATAAATATGACTTTTTTTATTGAATATAGAAGACTTTTTCAAATCAGAATTCAAAAACGGCTGCCTTGCCCGTTCCCATTTGATATTCAATCAAGGAAACAATGCTCTATATAAATAATATATTCATTTTGAAACAATGTTTCAAAAACCAAAGAAGAACAAAAAGTTGCTATGACAAAGAATACAACACCCAAGTATGTGAGAAGCGGGGCCTTTTGTGGCAGTTTAGGTACTTATTTGAATGAGAATTAAAAAAAAAAAAATAATAAAACATAAAAATACATTGCATTTAGTAAAAGCACCCAGAGTCCCAGTTTTTTTAAAAAATAATCAAAACATGAAATTAAAACGAAATGACTTTTTAATAAACGAGTATGTCAAATGACTTTATGCTTAATAATCGAGGACTGTGTTAACCAAGCGCGTAAGGGCGAGAGTCCTAAAGCGGCCTGTTCGATTACATCTAATCGACCATTGACACTTCCAATAAGGATAGAACTGCTCGGCAATCTCTCGTTAGCAGTTAGGGGTTGGAAAAAGGAACAATTAGTCCACTTGCTGAACTAGCTCCTCCCAGCAATACACTGGTACGAACCAGAACTTATTGAATGGTGGTTTCATTGACGGAATATATAAATATCACTAAGATAAAACTATTGCAAAAAAAAAATATACATAAAACAGTAGTATGTTAAGGGCAATTTTAATTTCTGTTTAGGCCGTGAATCGATTATGTACCTGGAGACCCTCCTGGGGTCCACCCAGCCTCTATATCGTGGATACACTTAATTGCGACCAGGCGGTTGAGCGTGATTGCTGACCACCTCACAACCGCTGGTCAACAAGAAAAAATATTTCCTTACCAAGTACTAAAACCAAGACCCTTTATGGGTTTAAATGTTTCATTTTATTTATTTATGTTAAGAGTCACATGTATTCGATATGTTAATATATGAGGCGGTCAGGATACGAAGGGCGAACTCAAGAAAACTTAATAACTTAGAGGCTGAGTTCGCCGTTCATATCCGTAACCCTATTGATTATTTCAGTAAGTTTCTCAGCGTTAAACACTGGTTTTACGTGAGAAACAAGGACGAATTCGACAAGGAAATCGTACCAGCTTGTACTACAACGCCATAGAAACATTTAAAAAAAAAATTGCTTTTTGTTCAAGTTCAAGTTCGCCCTTCGTATCCGGACAGCCTAATATGTACTGTTGTATAATAACCCAAACCCTTTCTTTTTTAGCAATATTTTGCAGCAGCCTTCAAGGCTTCTTTTTTTTTTTCTTCTTTTTTTTTTTTTTTTTGCTTTTTTTTTTTTTTTTTTTTTTTTTTTTTTTTTTTTTTTTTTTTTTTTTTTTTTTTTTTTCTTCTTTTTTGTTATAAGGGGCAGCTTTAGGCGAGGCGATGAGCCGGTACCTATCACCAATTTACTAAAGTTGGCCTGAAAGGCCGTTCTAAAAACATATATGCTACGCTTTCTTTACCATTTTTTTTTTTCCTAATAAAGATTTAGTAATGAGTAGAACACCCTCTCGCCTTCTGAAGGCGCATCTTCCCTTCCACCGTACAGACACCTTATTATAAACAAAGATACAGGTAATGAACGGAGAATCCAAATGATTTCGAGCAAGTATTCTTCCCATTATTTTTATCGCGAATACCTAATAAATCGATATAATGAAAATACATGTCACTAACTGCATTAAGTAAGTACAAGGCCTCAGCTGCCGTCTTTATCGGGTACTAGGAAGGAATAACAAAAGTATTGCGTTGACGATAGATTTAGCTTTCTGGAAGTTGTGATTAATGATTACTCACTGTTTGACAAATAGGATGTAAAACACTTTTCGTTGTGTTATGTAAATGTACCATGATCATGACGCATATAAATGTTTACTTAATCCGTATGATTTTCTACAAATAATTACTCTAAAAATAGTTTATGAAAGATTTTTAACATGGTTTTTGAAATTCAACAGTAATCTAACCTTCAATAGATGTAAAAATGAATCAATTTAATGTAAGATATTACAGACTGACTGAACAAAACTGTTAAATCGTTAAATGGAAAGAATGGTGATCTCTGATGAGAAATGTAAAATACATCGAAATAACCAGAGTGGCCTTCGACCAGCAAGCGGCTCCCCCCCCCCCCCCCTCTCACAACTGAAGCAGTTGACAAACTAGAACGGCGCCTAAAGTGCTCCCTCTTTGTGTTTTACCAATTTTAACAACTCCATTGTTTGAGTTCTCCCCTTTCAACTGTCCTCGTTACGCATTATTGTCTACATTTCCCTGTCTATCCTTCCTCGGCTGTTTTGAAGAAGAAAAAGATCATAATCATAAAAACCATTCCAAATCTCATGCACTGGGAAAAAAAATACGCATGTTGAATTTCTTTAATCGACAATCTTTAAAAACAACATTCATTTTATGATAAAGTCACTATTAAACATTACACTTTTGATGGAGTTAGATAATTAGCAGAAAAAAAAATTATTCTAGGTCTATAAAGTTCCCTGAAGCAAGGTAATACCCTCCCTCCTACAAAATCTAAAACATATAGTGCTAGCTATTAGTGAAAGAGAGTACTAATGGGATACATTTCACAGTTACGTTTTAAATGGGAAAACAAATCCAAGCTCATATGTTATTAAAAAAAACAAAAAAAAAAAAATAAAGTATATATATATATATATATATATATGAAGCTACTGACAATGTATCCACCAGTAACATTGTAAGTAGCTATATATTATATTATTTATGTATTTATTTTTGATTGTTAAGGGATGGTTATAATTTATTACTAAATTATTACTTTATTAGACTATTAAAAAAATTATTTTTTATTCTTTATTACGACTATTAAATTATTTTTTATTTTGTATATTGTATTTTATATTGTCTAACGTCTATAATTCAAAAATTTACCTATTATTTACTAATTGATTCAATAAAATTGTCTAGTAATCATCAATTACTTAATACCGAAGAAAGACACATATGAATTGAGTTTTAGTACGGACCCGCTCGGAATGAAAGGTACTCTCCACATCTAGAAGAGAGGGAATGCAAAAATACCTACTTCTTATTTGCCATATGAAAATGAGAAATAGGTTTGATATCCTTTATCAAAATCAATAACTCCCTCTTTAAATTTGTATTCAACAAAAAAAAAAAGAATGTACCAAATGGAGTTATGTGAAATCGGACTAGTTGATTATAGCGGATGGTCTCCCAGCAATTCTCTGGGTATTGAAAGTTCTTTATAAAAAAAAAAAAAAAAAATGAGTATTTTGTTTCAGAATGGATAAGGGTGGGGAATCAATTGCTCAGCCAACTGACATTTCTCGTGCCCTCTCTGGGCCAGGAATACTCCGTGTTGCCGAATCAGAAAAGAAAGAAAGAAAAAAAATATATAAAAAATGGTTCAAATTTAACTTTATACTTTCAACAGCTATATTTATACATGTGATTTTAGATACAAGATTAGATAGAAATAGCTAAAGCAATCTTCATCCAATGAATTTAAAAACGAGGGAGACTGGGGAATGCTGGAACCGGAAGGATCAAATCTCGGCTTTCCCACCTCGACTAGAATGATTTGGAAACCGGTAAGATTAGCCGTCCTCCCTGCTCTAGTTAAAGTACATAACAAAGTCAAGCTTCAACAAACATACAACAAAAGACCCAACAGTTTATAAACTTATAAATGGTATGTTTATCTCATCTAAATTAGACGCTTAGTTGATCTAAGTTGGAAACTCTGGAACTTTCTCAGTAAATATTTGTTGAGCTACAGCATTTTAAGATATAACGATAAGACTATAATTCCAGCTACGATAAAAACAAGTAAAACATTACGGCTTCCTAAGTACAAAATCGTTTTAAGTAGACAATGGTCAGTTGAACAAGAACAAGCCAAGGGCCTCTAAAGAGATATAAGATAGATAAAAGTTTGCAAAGGTATGGTGCCACAACAACTCCGGATGAAGAAATGAGATTTGGCCAAAAGGGGATTAAGATGGCATTAGAACGGAATAATCGAATTCCTTAACGTCACCAAATTGCTGTAAAAGTTTTCTAACTATCTGAGATTCTCATTACTGGCCTTTGTAAACTTCAGTACTTCTTCCAGATTAGGTTCTTCTGAAATTAAAATCGCTATTCTCATTAAATGGAATGGAACGTTTCAAGAAAATAAGCCAATGACAAAGCCTCAGCTATAAGCTCCAAAACACAATTTCCTAAAATCATAATCCTCCAAAAAGTATTTTAAAAAAAAATCAAATTATCTCCAAAATTCCTTTGTTGTTAAGAAATATAGGAAGTTTTATTTTTATTTATTTTTTTCAAGGATCAAAAACTTTTTTCAAAACAACATACTTTATAGTACATTATATTTCTCAAATTAGTTTACATTCTTTGGGATATAGAATAGTTCAAATCGATATGAATATGTTGAACCTCAATAATATATTAAAATATATTATTTAATATGCGAAATAATATAGGAGCAAGGAAAAGTAAATATATTTTCTACTACAATTTTGTAAATATAACAGTAGCTTGGTTGGTAAATATCATCTTGAGGAAGGGAACACGTATAGATTGAAATGTACTTTTACCTGACTTACAAACACTTTTGGATATGAGGAAAAGGAAATAAAAAGATGTTGAAAAATTATCAGTATCAACCATTATTAAAAAAAAAAGCTTTATAAAAGAATTATTTCCAGGTAAAAATTCACTTTTGATTAAGTCCTGGAGTCTTTAATTTTGTTAAGCAGTGCGTTTTCGCAAAGCGTCAAGTCCCCATCTGACACAATTACAAAATAATAAAAATAAAACAAATAGAAACAGTGAACTGACGGACTATTTTTTTATTTTATTTATCTCTTACTTATTATTTTATTATCATTTTTTTTGCTTCATTATTACCAAGAACTCAGTGGTCATGAAGACAGATAAACATAATATTTTTTTCTTTTTCTCAGAATCAAAACTTTCTTCTGGATTGTTTTATTATAAAAATAGAATTATATATGTTAAAAAAGGCACGAATTTATGGGAATTCCCACTAAAGAAATATCGATAGTACGATACCAACCATGTTTACTGATATACGATAAATAATATTTTGAAGATATTGTTTTATTTATTGAAAAGTTTCTCTTTAAGCTATACCTTTATTTTTATAAAACTAAATCTATATAAATCTTTTTTATATATGAGTGGTTTAGATGCAAAGGGGTACAAGTGGCAAATGGAGTAAGTGCATACTGAGAAACTTTAATTCTAAATAAATTACTAATAATTCTGTGGCAAAGAGATACAACTGAATATTCCGTTAGGTGATGCCATCTATAGAGAGAAATCTAACTACTTACCGTAAATCCTGAAAGTGTTTGTGCAAACGGATACTTTGATTGGCTTTTACTCTACAATAAGGTTTTGTTACTTGTACCCCTTGCATCTAAACCACTCATATATTATATGATTTTTTTTTTTTTTTTTTTTTTTTTTTTTTTAATCTTTATTTAACGTCGCATCAACATTACAAATTTAAGTTATTAGCGACAATATAAAAATCTTTATTTACAATATTAAAGAAGAACTAGGATTGCCATGTTTTACTCCTCAGACATACTTGCTGCTTTTATGATCCTCCTTTAAAAAATTACATTATTTTCTTCATATTACCAAGAAATAAAATTAATTAACAAACAATAAAATCAGATAGCATATAAGGAACACTACAGTTATAGAAATGAATCCAACTTGTGGCATGAACCATGAATAGAATTATTAATCGAATCGATATACAATATTTTTTTGGGAAAATATATTATATATTATATTGCATATTTTTCGGATACAACGCATCAAAATTAAAAGATTCGTAATAAAAAAAAAAGTACCAAATTTGAACCGAATCATCTTAAAACAATAAATGAATCTCTCTCAGAAATATCCGAATATACAATACAATATCAGAAGACAACGACTAGATCATGAGTCGCTTATGTTTTAGGAACCTAATGTGCTTCCATAGAATTACGTAATGTTCTATATAAAACACCCTAATACTGTGTAAATAAGTCATAATAGATATCGAGATAAACACTGTATTTAATGAACGATTTCCTGGCTTCTGGATACTTTCAATGTTTGCGTATCCTTAAACATTAGGAGTACTTATTGCCTGTAACAAGAATTGAGTCAGCAAAAAGTATTTTAGAAATAACCAGTAATACTTTGCTAACATTAAAGATGCAGGAGACTTTGACTCACTATGAATCGTAGCACCGATTTGTAAGTATAAGATTTTAACGTAGGGTCTGATAGGAAACAAAAAATATTTTTATAAAACCTTTTTTTATTATATTCTTGCAAGCCATAAAAAACAGCCATTCAGAACTTCTGAGATGATAAATGTTACATACATGTACTAGAAGCAAGTAGTCTAAATAAAGCGTAGAATTCCAAAGCCAGATGTCTATTTTTTAAAATTATTGGCAGCAGTTCGATAAAGGTAAACGTATTGTAAAGGTCGTTTTCAATGTGATTTAACAAGTTTTTTTAGAAAACTATTCTATTAATTCAACAAACAAAAAAAAAAAAAAAAAAAAAAAAATTCCCAGGAAACTGGACTAATCTGGTTCTGAAATTCCACGCCTCAAATAAAAGTCAAATACATACTTATTAGTTGTAACTATATAAGATCAAGGTATCATAAGTAAGAGTAAAAACTCCCATACATATTGATCCAGCAACAGGTCTGAGAAGTTTACAGAATTAAAGTAATCACTTTAAGAACGGTTCAAAACTGTTCAACAAATAAAATTAAATAAATTTATGCTAAAATATTAATATAAATTGTGTAAATCTAAAAATCTATGTAAAATCCATAGTAATTAGAGATGGGCTGACTAGTCGGCCATTTTATTCGTTTAAATTTCTACGTTTAAAAATAGGTTGATTAAAATCAAAACCTGGCCTTAATAAATTATTATTTTCATTTTAGATTCATTTTTACAGTTTGTTATATATTGTAGGAATAGGTAATTTTTTTTTTTGTATTTAATTATCGAACTTTAATCCTAATATATATTTTTTTAAATTTTGGTTTTGTACCAAAATTACATAATATTAATTTTTTATTGAACTGAAATATAAAGGTTGGAACACGAAAAGGAAACTACTATTTTAGCAAGTTTTTATTAACAATTACATTTAAGACATTTTTGTTTTGCATATATAAGCCCAGATACACTATATCTTTTTGGCATGATTAAATTCCAAATTTTACAATCAGCTATCTAAACTAAGTAAATTGCTTACCTTCGCATTATGTATTTAAGAAAACACTCCGCTACATACTGGCCCGTTTACAAAAAACGTAAAAGAAAAAATATAACATAAAGAAAAACATGCAGCTTCATGTACTGACGGCTATACAACTGTAACCGAAGTGCCTCGAACATTGTCGACGTCACCCGAACTCTAACCGAAACAATGATTGGCTTACCAGACTAGTCGGCTGCCTAAAATGATCATATATAGTCATTATTCTAATTTAGAAACACAATTATAAAATTCAGCACTGCACGATCGTTTATATAAGAGCCTAGGTGTGTGTGAGCATACCTATTCATTCGTTTGCCAAATGCAGGTTGTGGATTGGTAATAACTTCGTCTTTCCAAGCTTTAAATTTCGTGGTAACTCAAGGCATCCTTAAGTTTCAGCGATTATGCTACTGGTCTACAATCGCGCAAAACCAACAAAATGTTTACGGAATCACTTGAACTACGCCGGCTCATCGAAATCTCAGGCTGAACATTTTCATTTATTTTATATTTTTTTTAGTACCAATAACTTCTTCCAGGGGCATTATTAGGATGTTCATCAGATATCCTTCTTACATGCCTCGGCCAACGAAGTCAATTAATCTTTCCCACGACGTAAACACTCGAATAAAGCTCCTTATTAATTAAACCACACCTTCTGATCCAGCTATTTCTGAATTTCGTCAGCATAACCATAATTCCTAACAGCTTACTCCTCTTATTTCCAAAACGAGTAATGCTATTAGTCCATAGAATCCAGAGACGCACCCTTCGCTTTTCATACAGGTATCACCTTAAGGAATAAGCAGTATTAAGTTGGTTAGGCAGTAATCCGATTACCGGGTGAGGTCTGGTCTCTTTTGGTTGGCCAACTGCACATCTAGGAAATTTTATCTAAGAGAACCCTAAATCCATCCTTATTTACAACAGGGTAGTTAGAAACAATGAACGAAAGAAGAAATTTATTTTATTTCTTTATTTATTTTTAGGCAGTATTTCTTGCACTATTTCCTAATACTTTTTATACATTCCTTGGTCTATTCAACCATCCGCTCAGAAGTTATTATGCGTTTTATATTCACTTCAAGCCCCATTTCATATTCAACGAATTCTGGTTTGTAAGATTTTTTTTTTAATCTGTTTAGTAGGGGTGGCCATGAGTTAATTTATTCTTTATATTTTCAATATCTTGTTTTGTTTTTTTGGAAAGATAAAAAATGCTCTTTTCCAGTATAAAACCAAAATAATGTTGATTTCTTCAGAGTAACATTGAGTTCCTAACTAAATTTTTAGTGTCACTGTTTAGTTATTCAATTCTTAATTTTATATACTTACAGAGCTAAGTAATAAACTAAAACGACAAATACGAAAATTCAAACGGAAGAACTACGATAACCGTTTTTAATATCAATGATATGATTGATCACAAAAGTTAAGGGAGGAGGCATATAAAGAGAGCTTAAACGTCTGCTAAACTAAAAATAAAGTCGGCAATTAGGACTTTGAACATTGTTCTACTAACCTACTATCTACAGTTAACACACAACATAAAGGCTACTTAGATAATAAAATTTAAAAATAATAAACAATGCACACTTTACACACTTTTCTCATTGACGTGTTCACCAACCGCATCAATCTTCCTAAAGTCCTCCAAGATAATAACCAAAAGGATAGCATCTGAAGATCACATGATCGTTGCTCAGTTACTCTAGTATGTGACCAATAAGCTGTACTATTCTTAAAATCACAATATCAACAGTTCCTTCACTAATTCTCCACTATATTTTACAAAAAAATAAGTTTCGAAATTGTTTTAGTTAAGGACGGTATTATGTACAGCAATTAGGTTAGGAGTAACAAGGGTTATTCGAAACCAGTGGCCGTAGGGCAATCCAACACTACCACGATACTGGATGCCAACTACTTGTACATATATTAAACTCTAAGGCTTCAAAAGGGCTTGTGCCACTTGAGGATCGGATTATATGTATGCCCGTTTTTCGCAGTCGCTTACTACAGCAATTTTGTGTGTGTGTGTATATAAAATCTACTATTATATAAAAGGAAAAGCCATTTTTAATACGCTTTTTTAACTTCACCTGTATGTAACGGAATCTTTCATTGTAATTTTCACCAATTTCCAGCAATCTGATTACCTTGAAAATTTGCACACGTTTCAAGGACCAATGACAATACAATAATCCCACAATTTGGTTCAAATTTTTTCACTTAGCCTAGCTAGTTAAATTACCCCCAAAATGTGGGTCTGCCTTGCAAAAGGTGGAGTAGTAGGTTTTATGTTCTTATATGGTCCAGATGGGTCCTGAGAATAAAATATCAAAAATGAAAATAAAATTTGATAAGGGGAAAATGTAGGGGGGGGGGGGGAGAGCAACCAAACTTTTTGAACTCTTTTCAGGTTATGGAAAAAACAAATTGAAAAATGTTTTATTTGCAAAATTGTGCGTCTAAAGACATCCATCAAGCTTAGCCGTTTAGCCACAATCGATTGTCAAACATCGAAGAATTTTTCCAACTTTCACAAAAAGAGAGTTTTGGTCATGTTTAAGGGTCCATAACGTAGACATGTCTAATCCAATCAAAAAATGTTATATACTATAAGTTGTAGGTTATTATATTTTGTGCAAGATAGGATTTTTAAAGTAAAAATTTGCCTATTCTTACTCTGAGATATGTCAAAAAAACAAAAATTGTTGGTTGATTTTGGATAAAATTTGTTTTAAAATGGCAAAAAAATCACGAATAGTACAGGGAAACTAGCTTCGAACCTTGAACTCTAAAAATTAAAAGGTCTGACTGCTGCAAATAGTTCACCACACTTAGCTTTTTAGTTTGGTTTGCTATAAAGCGTGTTATTCTAGTTTTTTTTTAAACTATATTATTGTGAACCATGAAAACTATAGTACCAACCTGTAACAAATTTTAATTTGTAATATTACTACATAATCTTAATAGTCCTTAATAAACCAAGGAAGGTTTATCAATAGTATGTGGATAACAGTGAATTTTAAAAAATTTACCAATAGGTGGCGAGCGCCATTCTACATGAGAGGTTACAAAGGTACCTTGTTATATGGAGCTTGAAATTGATAATTAAATTAAATTAAAATCAATTAATTTATTATAGATTTATATATTTGGTGAGACATGTGGATCCCAGTAAAGTTTGTAAATCAACCAATGTGTTTTTATTTATTTTTTTCTTAAATTAAAACGCATAAAATGCAAAATACATAAAATTCAATAAATAAAAATCCCTAAAATACAAATTCTCAAAATAAAACAAATACATGAAATTATTTTTTTTTACCCCCACACTACACTATAAATTTGTTTTTTATGTGTAAAAAAAAAATGTTCCCACAACCTGGGGGACCACTTTTTTCTATTCCGCTATGTAGTTTAAAATGTTTAACTACTGAACCCATCTCTACTAAATTTTGACTTGATCATTTCATAGTTCTAGGAAGGTTTAGCAATAATAAAATTAAGATGCTCAATGTTGAATGGCAGAAACAAAGGTTGTCACACTGCCACAAGCGTTTGTGGTTAGGAGTTAAAATCCAACCAGATGAAATCAAATAAATAATTACAAAATCCAAATGTCGATCCTTTGCTTCTTGATATTGTCTGTAAAAATATGATTCACAGGCCTTTAGTTGTAAGCAGTTATAATGCAGTCCAATATCCCCAATAATTTCTTAATAGTCTGTGCCCATGTGGATTACCATCTCATTTTATAAAAATATATATACGAATAATTTCTTGACTGTTACTATTAGATTTTAATTGAGTATCTTGAGGTTCAGTCAATAAATAAAAACTATTTTGGCGGTTTCGAGACTATATTGCTCTCATAATCATGCCCTACAGTGAAAAAACGGGTTACAATAAAATTATATAACTAATACAAGTTATTTCAAAACATAAAGTTAGCTACAATATAAATATATATAAAAACATGCGTTTGATCCTTTTTGTACCTGTTTCTGGGAATACCACCAGTTTTGGAAAAAACAACCCTCTCAACCTTTACCTTCTTTTCAAACATTCCTCAGGTCAGTTGTGTAGTAGAATTGTTATAATTTAGTAGTAGATATAACATATCCCACCAGTACATTGTAAGTTGTTTCCTACTCCTCCATATTTTGTAATTATACGTAGTTAATTATTCTAACGTATGTTTTATATAATTTGTATAGTAGCTTTGAATGTGTTTGAAATTGAATATGTTTTGAAATAACTTTTATAACTTATGTAATTTTATTGTAACCTGTTTTTTCACTGTAGGGCATGGTTATGAGAACAATATAGTCTCCAAACGTCGTCAAAATAGTTGTTTTTATTTATTGGCTGAACCTCAAGAATCAAGCAAATATATATTTAAAATGTATTAATGTATGTGTAATTAAATAAGTAATCTCTTATAACTATATTACAGAATTAATATAATGATTTATATAATAAAAATACAAACAATGAACATCGCTAAGACTAATTAAGCAGAAAGAATATAATGAGGCTGATCATTTTACAGTGTAATTCGTAAAGGTGGTGATACCATAAAGGATTACATTATAAAATTTAATGGAGCACTTTATAAGCAGTAATTAATTACATCTATCCATTACTGCAGGGAACAGAATGATTTAATTTTCACAAATAGAGGCACACAAAGTACAAATGCAAACACAAATACGCCAACTGGTTATTAAGTCGTAGTCAAACAACTAACTACCCTTCCAACATATGGTGTTTGTTTTCAGTTTACACTGTGTTAGGAATGCAGGAAGATGTTGGCTTTTACAGTTGAGAGCATCCAGAACCGGGGTCTAGTATCAATTAATGAAATGAGAAGGGGGCCAGATACATTAATTAGAGGGGGGCATTATAAACATACTCATTTCCCTCCAGAATCATACTTCATTGATACTGAAATGAAAAATATTCCACGAAACACTCAAAATTTTAAATAATATTGTAATTATATTAATGCTAGCAAATTTATGAAAGTGCGTTATGGTACGTTATTTTACTGTACCTCATCTCATCACATCTTACAAAAAATTGAATAAATAAATTTAATTTCAGTGGTAAAACTCCTCACTTATTCTGATTTTCCATCAAAGTTTCGGGATTCTATTCCCATTTTCAGGATTCTAAAACTTGTTTCTGTGATTTTTTTCACATTGACCTTAGCATAAAAGGCACTATACCACATTAAGATGTGTACAGTTGACTTAAAGCGGAATAGTTGTGAAAAAATCACAGAAACAACTTTTATAATACTGAAGATGGGAATAGAATCTCGAAACATGTAGACGAAAATAAATGAGAAGTTGTGCCACATAAATTATACACATTAATAAAACCAACACTTAAAAATAAATCTAGATACGATCAACAGTAATTTATTGTCATAAAAGTTAGTTTTGACAAACCTACAGTATACGTCAGTAGCGATTTTATAGTTCACCTTAAAAACAATGATAAAATCTACTGATTTCAAATTTGTTATTAAAAAAGCGATATGTGGAATTTAAAATGTTTAAAATTGGCAGATAGCTGGCGAGAGCCATTCTAGATGAGAGGTAGAGTGTTATATAGAGCTTAAAATTGATTGTAAAATTTACTCAAATTCAGTATTAAAAACGATGCTAATATGAGGTGCAACACGTGGATAACAGTAAAGGTTTAAAATCGATCGATACGTGGTTAACACTATTCCGCTGTATATAATGATAAAACTATTAAACCCATCTATCTGCATCTGTTCTATCTACATACTTGCTAAATTTTAACAACCTCATTTTCATGCTTTTAGTATGTTTTAGCAATAGTAAGATTCATAATAATAAAAATTTAGATGTACAATGCTGAACGGCAGAAAAAAGTTTGCCACACAACCATATGCTTTTATGGTTAGAAATTAAAATCCAACCAGATGAAATAAATAAAATTATTTCTCCTGAATTAAAATTATAACCAAATCAATATGTTGATCCTTTTTTTTTTTTTTTTTTTTTTTTTTTCATTTGAGATTGTATTTAAAAATATAATTCATGGACCTAAATTGTAAACACTGATAATGCAGTCCATTATCGGCAAGAGTTTATTAATATTCTCTTTCCATATGTATTATCAACTCATAAATTAAAATTAAAAATTGTATGTCTAATTATGCTTGTACGTAATCTTTAACCACCTAATCAGTGCAATGTCAACCAGGTTAAAAATTACTACTTGGCCTGGAAATATCATTGAGGAAATAATGCTAAACATTATTATTATAACACGATTTTTATCAATAAACAAATAAAACTTCAATTATTTGTTAAATTAAGTTATTTATTAATGAGAGCGGGCCAAGCCGCAACGGGGGATGCTAGTTAATAAATAATTAAGTTATTAGATATTTCACCATATTTTGTAATAAAATAATAAATAATCATTGAAATTATACCTTCAGTTCACAGCTAGTGCCACTTAAGGGATTAACATTCCTCAAAAGGACCTTTTAAATCAAGATTGGGGCATTATTAGTGGGCTATCATATTAATAAATACTTGTAACTTATTTTGTCCATCATATAAATAATTTAATTTTAAATAAAATAGACAATCTAACTATAACTTTAGTATTCAATAACCAGATAACTGTCAAGTAACCCCAGCAGTATTAATGATATAAGAAATAGACATTTTCTAATCCAATAGTCGCAATAAAAAGGCATTAATCTAAAAGAATTTTATATATCATAAATAAAATAAAAGTTCTACATATTTTTCAAGACTAAATAATTAGTTTCTTTTATAAATTTATACCTTTTTTAAACAACTATTATAAGGGAAACAATGAGAATATTTTCTGAACTACGGCAAAATAAGTATTTGGGGAAATAACAGCCTGAGGAATAGCAATATGGAACACAAATATTTGCTCTATAAATATCTCAGACCTGTCAAACATACCAAATTGAAATACTGACCTTTTTCCCTAACTTAATCTCGCAATCACTAGTGGTTCATGCATTTACAAACCAACCACATTGTTTTGAGCATATAGTATTAGCTGATTTAAGTCTTAAAATAAATTTAATATAATGTTACATTAACTATCGTATAATGTATGTAAATCAAGTACAGTTGTTAATGACATTACTGTATAACTTCAGCCCATACATCATCGAAATTATATTTGAAATTGTATCGAGCGACTAGAACTTGCTACATCAACCCTTAAAAAATTCATGCAGGTTTGAAGGGCCAGGGACGAAAAACAAGGTAGTCGAGCCTTGTCAATTTTGAAAAAAAATGAAATTTAAAGCCTAATAACTTACCGAAATCCATTTTCAAAAAGCGAAAAATATTTTCTCAAAATATATTCTCTCTACACATATAATCTTTCACCTCTACACAGAATTTCAAAACCAAAAAATAATGCTTGATGCCACTGGAACAACGAGGAATCACAAAACTACTGACAGTTAGCGGTAAAAAAACACTGTAGTCCAGTGCTTATTTTTTGTGACCAGTTTATTAAAGGGTCATGGGGAAAATCATGCGGAAAACCCAGCCTAGCCAGTAAGTGGGAATAAGGATTAGTATGCTTCAGAAGTATTGGGAGTAAAGCAGGGGCCATCTCGTAACCCCGCTTTGAACCTCCTTTTTTTATAATCCTCCACTTATTTACAAATAAAATAGGAAATTTTGGGAAATGGTAATCTTGTTTTGCCTTTCGCCATTTGAAGGTAGGTGTCCTCTGCTGCAGCTGGGGTCTCTACGGAGACGGATTGTCAACTAAATGAACGAAGAGGAGTCACTCTGCCGGCGGTGGTGAAACTAGTGGAGTCAGTCTGTAGAGTCAGAACCCCTTCCCTCGGCGAGTACATCTACTAAGGGAGTTAAGCCTTGCCACCTCCCAGGTTTGGGAGGTGGAGCTATGTCCCTGCAGAAAGGGTTGGAACAATGCTTCAGCCCGTCAAAGAACCTGTCGGTCCAATGAAGGTGGGTATGGGTATTTGAACCTCCACGGTCACGGTTCTATATTGAACCAATTTAGTAAAAACGTTCGTCAGGTTGGGTAGATAAGATCGAGAGACTATCTCCAACCTCCCAGCAAATACGGCAGACAATGACTACATCACCCCAACAAAATGTCATTAAATAAAAAGAAAGTATTTAATAAATTTACAAAAGTACAACGGCGGAATATTCTACTGCCTTCAATGATGGTTGCATTCTGGCAGATCTTAGAACATTATACTATGAAGGAGGAGGATTAAATGGGAAGAGATAGTGTCATTTGTAAGAATAAAAAGAAAAAGATAATTAAAAATATCTTAATAGTTAATTAAATTTTCAAATGGACGAAAATTTAATTGTCGGGGATAAGAGGCCTTCGACCGTCAGAAATCATTAGATCCCAATAAAAACTAGAATCCTCAAGAGGCTTTTTTAAATGTTAGGACTTCAGCTATTTTCCCCACCTTACTGTTCTTTTTTTATCGATTTTATGTGGACTATCGTCCACTTTATTTATAGATAAATTTACAACGTCAACGTACATAAAAATAATTTATATACAGAGTGATTAATTCTTCTTGTAGTTGTAGTTCTTGTAATAAAAATATAGGAAGAATCTCATTCGGGCTAAAGTACAGAGTTAAAATAAGTTTCCCAAACCAATTAAAAACAAAAACAGCAACAAAATTTAAATGATGAACAACAATCAAGTGATGGTTAAGGAAGTTTTATTTACTTATTCAACTGTTGCTGTCAAACAAGCAAGATGAAATACATAAATATATCCCAGTTCAAAAAATCTATTCAGAAATTACGTAATTTCAGACAATAATTTGGACTAATTTTGTATTAATTATACTTATAAGACTAATAATTTTGTGCATGACAGCTCTTGTAGTGATTTGAAGATACTGAAAGTGGATTTTGAAATTTCCAGTTTTCAAGGGACCGCGCACATATTCTGAAAAATAGAGAGGTTTCAACGAATGAAAAATTCAGTTATAAAAATATCTTCAATAGTTAAATGTAGGCAATAAATACAGAAACAAAATTAAACACAAAATCTGAAATTATTAAAATAAGGTATAAGTCCATAGAACATTTATAGAAAATATAAAATTTCTTTCATTTAAAAGAATTAAGAAACTACATTGAAACGTGGGTTTTTTTAATATAGTCCGAATGTAACTTAACGTTTTTGAATGATGTTGAAAATACTTTTATTACAAGAAAGTGAATTTGAAACGATTCGGAAAGAACTAAAAGGGAAAATTTAATTTTTAATTTATGAAGGGAAAAACCTTCCAGTAGGAAACTGCTAACGTTTTATAGGATTATAATCCGTGAATTAGGATACTACGTATTTTTCTATAATTGCTGTAGACCATAGTTAAGAACCAGTAAAATATAAACCTGAAATGTAACTATAATGTTAATTTTTTATAGAAAGAGAAGAAAAATACTCAAAAGACATTTAGAGTAAATAGAATATTACAGAAGGATTACCGAGATAATCTGACGAAATTAAAATGGAATAAACTGCTTGACAAAATTAGCTTATAACTTGGTGCTTTGAACCCCAGTCGGCCATTATAAGCACATCATGTTCTCGCAGAAAGATGCAGGAAAGGTTAATGAAGAAGGAATACAAAATAACAAAGGTAATATTAAAATGACTTTAATTCTATTTTAAAAAATGTTCTAAGCCTTAACTACCTCATAATTGATTTACGAACTTACTAGGTAGTAAAATATAAAAATTTGTCAACACCCACTTGAAAGTTATCTCATTTTTTTCCTACATCAAGACGACAGCTCTGACAAAACCACAAATGTGCTTCATGAGACGAGCGGGAGAGCTATGTGTCTATGGTCATTGTGGGTTGACTGAGTTTTAACGAGTATACTAATTGACGCCCTCTAGAAATCTATAAAGAGAGTACTTCGATTCAAATTTACCGATGTCATGATTGTTCGATTCAAATAAAATTGAAACAACTGACACCAAATTCACATTATTGGTATTTCATCAAGTAACTCTAGTGAGGTTGTCTTAATAAGGAAGTAGCAAATTCATTTATGAATCCTTAATGGAATTCCTTCTCCGTATTGCGAAGATACCGTATAGTAAGAAACAACAAACAAATAAAGTAAAATTTCAGCAATATAAATGTTTTAGAACGTAGAGCATAGCGAAATAATTCAAATAAATGTTCCACATCATTAACCTAAATCAGTTTAATTAAAAATTACCTAAGCGACTGAAGGATACTAGTTTCAGATCTGTGAGGATCTGCCGAGTTTTTGACGGGCGAAGGATATATATTTGGCCACTCCTTCCCGAAAAATTAATTTCATTATTCTTTATTTCATTATTTTCAACCGACAAGTACCGAGTCCTGAGAAGTCATAATTGCACTTCACAATCGTAACTTTCCATACTAGAAAACATTTTTAGCAGTTTTTTTTTTAACTATAGTTCTTTATAAATAGAAGGGATTTTGCAAACAGGAAGAAGTTATAGTCAGAAATCGGAGCATATGTGAAATCTTGAAATAAAAAATCGTAATATGTTTGTTTTGTTAGATGACAGAACCAACTGTGCGTTATCATCTGAATCATAAGATGGAACCACTTCGCATGTTTATTTGTAGCAATCTTGATAAATTTTCAGACGGTTTGAAAATTGGGGCTTAAATTTTTTTTCATTTATTTTTGTACGTATAACAAATAGATCAGTTGCCCTTTTTTTAAAAGGACATTCTTCCCGTTTATCCTTTTCACAACATTGAAGGATACTGACTATTAACAGATCTGCCAGGATCAAAAAAGTTTTGGCCACCCCTTTCCGAAAATTAGTTTTCGTCCATTAGTTAAAAATTCCAATAAAAACAAACTGCTACTACAACTACTTTCAGCAATCAAACGCATATCGTTAAAGCCCTATTTGCAAAATAAGATCTAACAGAGAAGTTACTCAACCCTCGGGTATGAGCAACAAGACTTTCAGAACTGGAAGACGATCATCCTCGACCAATGATAGCAGGATCCAAGAGAGGAAAGCCCTGACACTTGTGGCTGGGCCACGCCCCTATTGATCGAACGTCCCCCCGTCCCCCCACCACCGGCTATAAAGACCATTCCACAAGTGACAACAACCACGTGGTTAGCACAAATGTGTGTGCGAGCCTATGCGCGCGCGTGCCTATAAGAATGTGTAAGCCAAGTTTCGTAAAAACGGCTGCCGCGTCAGTAATTTGGTGTAGTGGCGAATGGGAAATAAATCATAACCCACGATTATAAAAATGATATAGCGGATGTGTAGTTGTAACTCCCACTAATAAGCTGTAACAAGTTTTAGCTCTCGCTAACATGACATGAACAAGTAATATGTAAAAAAAATAATATTGACATTCTTCTAGTTTTCTACATTGCAGTAACCCTGCAATAGGTGTATGTATTTCTACGCGTCCACTCTCTCAATATAACGCGTATTATCTATATATATAAAAATGAATGTGTGTCTGTCTGTCTGTTCTCGATAGATTCAAAAACCATACATCCAATCGCCGTGAAAATTTGGGAAGTTATTAAGTATATCCCCGGGAAGGTTTTGTAAATTTTTATTTAAATCAGAGTTGGGGTTCAAGAAATATCCCAAAAATATCAAAATAATATTTATTTTTTATAAATATTACTTTAGTGCAGGTGTTATTAAACAATTACCAATAAAACATATGTTCTAAATTAATTTATATCTCCTTAGTTTTTTAGGAAGGTTTTAAGAAGAATAAAATTCCGTAAAACCATTTCAAATTCATATTGATGTTTCAAGGTTATATGTAGGTATGTTATTAAAATAAGATTTAATTAGTATCCATAAATAAATTGAATAATTAAATTTTTACTCATAGAATTTACTTTTATAAAACAAAACTAACCGCAAAAAATACTGAACCAATCTTTACCAAATCTAAACTACATCATCTTCTTAGTTGAAAGGTTTAGCAATAAGAAAATTTACATATTATCAATTAAATTGTTGCTAAAAAGAGATAAAATGTGGTATGCAGTAAATTTTGAAAATTGGCCGATATGTGGCGAGTGCCATTTAAGAGAGGTTATAGCGGTACAATGTTATATAGAGCTAGAAATTGATAATAAAATTGGTTTAATTCAAATAAATTGTTATAAAAAAAAAAGCTATAAATATTTAGTGTGACGTGTGGATACTAGGGATGTCTAATAATCGAACGATAAGTTGTTAGCACCATTCTGCAACAGAGTTTGCAATGGTAAAATTATTAAACCCATCTGTGCCAAATTTTAACGACAAAACTTTCATATAGTTCTAGGAAGATTTTAAATAGTATAGTTTACTATAATAATTCTTTAGGTAATAGTCGGCTTACGAGCCACCACCAAGTTTGATCCTTACGCTTCACTTCGAGTTTAAATTTATCGATAGTTCTTTCCTATAACCTCACATGTAAGCAAACCTCTACAGGTTCAACTTGGATTGTGTCGTTTAGTGTGTTATATTGATATTTAGTCTTCTTAAATGTAAATAGGTGAAACAGAAGTTAACAAAATGATTTTCATAAAGGATTAAGTGTTTTATCAATTCATGTTTTCTTATTTCCTCTTATCTAATGTGTAAAAGTGTTACAAAACTTAAGAACATTAATTTTTACATGGATTTGGTGTTTTATATATTTTGATATGTTGTATCAATTTAAGTGATAAAATTTCAGTATACATATTTTTTTGAATGGATTCTTTGTCATCCATAATACTTAATGCCCTAAAGTGAGACAGATTGTATAATTAATTCAATAAAACATAAAGATCTAAAAATAAATGTGAGAAAGTATAGGTTTCATATTTTTTTATTTTCACTTCCCTTAAAAATAATATAGCAGAAATTAACATCCTAACTTTCAACATGGATTCTGTCTTATATTATATAATTCCTTATAACATGGAGAATGGACAGTGTGAAAATAATCATAGATTAAGAGGTGTACTGTTGGTAATAACTATTGGTGTAATTTTATAGATTAATGTATTTTTTTTTTTAAATTTAGAAGCCTGATGATGGATTATTTTCTCCGAAACATGTAGCTACAAATGTCAAACAAATAGGAGTTATGTTAAATAAATTCTTATTGATTCTGCCTTTATATATTTATAATATCTGTGGCACCTGTGCATAGTGGGCTAAGTATATTGAAGAAACAATGCTCAATTGCATTCTTCAATACAAGACTTTTATAGAAAACAAATTATTCTTAGTTAATCGACTTTTAGTAAAGTTCTTTGATTATGAGAGCGGGCGAAGTCGCTACGGGGAAAGCTAGTCTTTGATATTTTTACAAACATGTTCAGTTTTATATAATGTAAACATATTTTAAAATAATATAGAAATTATCGTTGAGTGAACATGAAATATAAACAAGGATTAATCAATGGAATTGGATTATATAGAGTATACAGTGAAGGTACGGAGTGCCCCAGAGTCATGAAATGAGCAACTCGAAGTTCTAAACGGACACTCTTGAAGAGATAACATTACCCAAGAACGCCACATTTACTTTTACAAATAAAAACATAACGAGGTTATTCAGGTTTTAATAAATACAAATTTTGGAGGATTTATTATTGGAGGATCGTGTACGATCGTAGGATCAACCAGTTAATAAATATTATCTTGTTGGTTAGGTTAGGTTGAAATTCTTATGGACACTCAACTTCGAGGGTTTTTAGTGTCCTTCAATTATTATCTTGATTATAGCAACCATACGTTAATGCAATTGTCGATTAGAGGACCGATTCCAGGAAACCAGGAAATTTTAGCTATGATTAAATTTTGTTCAACTCTGCCCCAAGGTGCAGGTGGCTTTAAAAAAATTTAAGATTTTTTTTTTTTTAATTTCTTATCTTGTTTTAATTTATTATTTTTAAATATAATATCGCCATAAATAGATGGGTTTAGTTCCTTCTAGGTTATCTGTTTTCAAAAACTTTTCTCCTACCAGCTCTATTACTTGATAGAATTACATGTTGATATAATGGAAAGAAATTCGTCGATCAAATAAAATATTCTCCGGAGTTAAGATTCAAGACAAAACTTGAAAAATACGTTATAAGAAGTTAATTAATGCACATTTTAGAGGGTTTATGATCGTGTATGACTGTAGATCAACCAGTTAATACATATTATCTTGATTATTGCAACCATACGTTAATGCAATTGCCGACTGGACATTTTAATCTTCAAAATAACAAAATATGTACAATAAAGAATTATAGATACAGTGGAATATATCTCTTATATCAGAATTGAAATAATATTTCGAGTAGGAAGATCAAACCACCGGGAGTTTGGATACACAAATATGGACGGTAGAGTTCGAAAGGGAACTAAGCTCTTCTTCATTAGACATAAAGGCCTTTGATGTGAAGTGGGTCTGTTTGCCTCAATATTGCCAGGAAACATTTCCACGTGCTTACTGGAAACTTATGAGCAAGAAACAGTTTACATACCCACTACATATCTGCAAAGCAACCCATAGTTAATCCCTTCTTACTCTTATTTGGAAATGAAAATTATTGATAAATTTTTCAATAAAACTATTTCCGGCAATGCCCTTTTGCCACTCTACCCCTGATCCCACTCGAAATTGTATTATTTCTGTTTTCGATGCTACTTTGAAGAAGTAAGGCTAAACTAATCTAACCCTCAATATAGAAACGAACTTTTTCAGTACATATTTAAAATACCCTTAGCTATCCTCTGCCGTCATTAAAAGTCACTTTTTTATTCAAATCGAAGAGATAAAAATAATTTCTTTACCCTTATGAATTTTTGATGGTAATGAAAAAAAAAAATATAAAGAAAACATCTGTTCTAAATGACATTCTTTATTATGTCAGCAGTTAATTTATAAATATAGTTACAGAGAAGTAGATAGTTGGGGTATGCAGGTATTTACAATAAATTAGCCCAAATAAGTTAAATTCTACAAATTATTAGTATTTTTTTTTAAACAAACAAGTCATTTAAATTATTATTTACCAACGACCTTTATGCATAGAGATCATGAATAATTGTTAAGGAAATAATGAATTTTATCAAATAACTTTGTAATTCTATTTTATTTACGCTTGTTTATTTTCTTTTATTCAAATTACTGATATAATTAATATGTATTTGACAACTTAATTGCATTTTTGATCATTATAATTGAGGAGGTGAGATGCAAAACTCGTTGGTTTTTTTTTTTTTTTTTTTTTTTTTTTTTTTTTTTTTTTTTTTAAATTAGATTTCAATGGATTCTAAAAGATTTTAACTATCTTTCTATATTTATTAATAAATATCTTTATATATATTATCTTTCTAATCTAATAAAAAATATATCTTTATGTCTTTATCTATAAATGTCTTTATCTATAAATATCTTTATATAAATATTATCATTCTAAAATATAATTAATATATAACTTTTAAAAAAAAATGGAACGAACGAGTTTTGCAACTCACCTCCTCAATTGTATAAGTATAATATAGCAAATTTAAAAACAATTGACAAATAAACTATTGTCATATGAAGAAAGAGATATGCTTTTGTTAATACAAAAATCATATAACTGCCCAACTTTATTGGGTTGCTACATACACAGCATACCAATCTGTCTAATTAAAGATAGTTACATTCTATTTAACAACAATTCATGATGTTCATTATTTGGGTACAATTCCAAGATATTTTTTATTTTTATTTTTTTCCTCTTTTACTTTTTTGTTTTGTTTTTTCTTTCCCATTTATTTCATTCTTAAAGAAAGAGATTAAAAAATAAAACACGGTCACTTATATATGATATATCAAGGAAGCACTCACAAAGATATTGTACCCACAAGTGGATAAAGTAAACAGCTGATATTCATTGGATAATGTTCTCATTATTAAATGATAGCAGGCAGAGTATTTTATTACCGTATGTTCCAAGATTTGAATAACAAGCTTTAAGTATTTATTTTATAAGGAATTATCCTGGAAGGAAAAAAAAATGTTACGTCATAAAAATCATTCTACAACAAAATAGATGTCTAGGAACAAATTTTATTATTTATTAATATCATTTAATGAATAACAGACTCGCAGAAAAAAAGTTCTGAATTTTTCTTCATTTTCTATCTAGTACTAAAAATGAACTATTAACAACAAATTAAGATTAAGATTAAGAAAACTACCAAAACGTTCACATTTCTAATGAAAATGCTCTAAGCTTATAATTAAAAGGAATGATTTTTCAACTTCAAATCAAATTCAACGGAAATCTTTTACCGAAAACTGCCTTTCATTCGCAGAAAACAGTTTACATCAGAATATGTTTGTGAATATAAAGGCTCAAAATAAATATCAGGGGGCGAGCTCCTTGAACCTTGAATAAGATAACAGGAGTACGGTGGAAATTTACATATTACAGGAGATGGCGAATCTTCAATATCAGCCGCTTCATTTTAAGAGGCTACGTGTATTATATCAATCTGGTCTGCTATAAAAACAAGAGAAGACAACAGAGGCAATCTATCTTCGTGTTTTAATAAGATACCTAACAAATTACTTACCGTGGCATGATAATATGAATTAGTTAAAAACCAATTACACACACTTTTGTCTTTAAAAACTTGATAAAATAATAACCAAGAACATAAACTCGATTTATAATAAAAAAGGAAAACATGTCACAAAAAATAATTCAATCGGTAAGTACATGTTCGCTATTATAGCTTTAAAAAGAAAGCTATGAATTTCCAGAGTTAAGAGAGTTCTCTACCAAACTTTTTTTAATACCAACATCATAGATCCAGGACAAAATTGTGTTAAAACTTATTCGAACGCTACGTAATTTTCAACCGAATAATAGATAGTGAATCCCAATTGTAATTCACACGTGAAGTCGATACCTATCAGACACCTAGCGTCATCTCCGATCGTTATTAACTATTAATACTCAACAGATATAACTGTTCTGGGCGTCCACGTTCACCTCATCATATTTTAATATTCATATATTTTTAAACAATTAATGGAGTCTTTCAAGCAGAAGTACAAATTATGTCAATTTTCATAGTAATAAATTACAAATACTTTAAACTATCACAATGGCATAGATAAATTCCATCTACCAGTAGTCATTATTAAGTTAATACAAATTTGATTTAATGGTTAAAATTGAACAGATCAGGTAGTTCAAGTAAAAGTATTTTTAAATTAAATTAAAAAATCAAATTTTTAATTTTAATGAACAAGTTGGTAATCGAGATGGACAGATACTATTAAGAAACTCAATTGGATAATGAAGTGCATTATCGTTGCTAACAACTAAAGGCTCATGAATCTTATTTTTACACACAATATCAAAAAGCAGTGGATCGACAATTTTATCTGCTAATAATTTTTATTCGGTAGAAAAATTTTATTTATTTCATATGGTTAAATTATAATTTCTAATCATAAATGTAGGTCATAGTGCGGCCAACCACATATCTGCCACTAAACATTGTATTCTTAGACTTTTATTATTGGAAATTTTACTACTGCTAAGCCTTCCTAGATCTATGAGAATGATTCTGTTAAACTTTGGTGCAGATGGGTATAATAGTTTTACCATTGTAAAACCTGTTGCGGAATAGTGTTATCCACATATCTTGTCGATCTTCAAACTTCACTGCGATCCACAAGCCGTACCACAAATTGAAATCATTTTCAATAATTCAATTTAAAAAAAGTAAATTTTATTATAAATTTCAAGCTCTATAGAACGCCCCCATACCTTTGTAACCTCTCGTGCAAAATGGCTCCGCCACCTATCGGGTGGCTTCAATTTTCAACCTTAACTGTTATCAAAATTATTATTATTATATTATTGCTTCTTCAATAACAAATTAATTGAAAATCAGAATATTTTTATTATTGCTAAACCTTCCTGGAACTATAAGGATGATGTGTTACAGATTGGTACAATAGTTTCTGTGGTTAGTGATCACAAACGAAAAAGGGTTTCTTCTTTTATATAATAGTATAAATTCACAAGAAATACAAACAGTGGCTCTTCCTTAAAGAGTTCCCGACAAGTATTCCGATCCTGTGGAGCCACTTTCCAGTTGAGAGTTGCACACTTCGTGCTTCTTTTGAAAAAACATCAATCCAACTCAGTTCGGGGGTCACAAGCCCGGCAGATGACCTTAGGATTTTTTAAAGGGAGTAAAATATCCTCTATGCCGTCCTTCGGAGGGACGTATAAAGATATCTTCCATCGTCCGATTAGGCAGCATAAAGTTTAAACGAAATAAATAACAACAACAACTCAGTATTATCTTCCGGTTCTTCTTGTTCGATGAATTTCTACCAGTAGTCTTCTAAAAATCCTAGCCTTCATCCTGACCCCACACGCAGCCCATATTAGTCTATCAAGGTCCCATTCAGCAAACAATCGTATATTTCTATTTATTGTTTACATTTCTGCCATCTTACTATAGTACAAATCTTATTATTATTACCATTCTCTCAGACATGAGTAAATCATTTTCGTAATTCTTCCCTGAGGTCCATGTTGAAGAAAAAAAAAGAGGCGCATGAAAGTTTTGTAGAGATGAACATATGTTTACCTGTTGATCAGTTCAGGCTTGAAGTGTTTGTATAGACCAAAGTAGAACTGGTTAGATGCAGTGTTTCTCTCTTTAATTTAATCCAAGATTACATTATGCGACGTAATCAGGATCCCAAAACAGCTGAACTAAGGGACCCCATCAAAGACATTAGAGCCAATGCTTACGGATCGGTTCATTAGGCAAGCTCCTCCCATCCTCAGTGCACAGACGTTCGGTTTTGGCTTCATTAACCACCAGACCCATAAAAGCTGCAGCTCTTAGCTCCCCCAGTGCTCTAAAAGACCGTGTCACTATGTCAAGGTCAGGCGTGTAACTTAATAATTTTACTCGCTTGGTGAACACAGTGTCGTTTCTCTAAAATTAAAAAAAAAAGTTCTGTTTACACCCTAGTTCAGATTACTGGAGTATTCGGATAAGCGATGTTCGAATTAGCAAGACTCCACTGTAATGATTAGACAGTTAACGTTATAAAACCAAATAGAGAAATTAATTTTTGAAACGACTAAAAATGTTTTCGACAAGACGCAGTAAAAGGATGCTTTCTATAAAATACGAGAGAGAGAAACTTTATTATGTGATGCTGCCCATTTCAACTTGATTGCTACATTTCACAAAGCATTTTATAAGTGGCCTTTCAGAGGACGGAATTTATTTCTAGATGATAAAAAATATAGTTTTCCGCATCTGCCAGAGTGTCTGAATTCCTTAACAATAGGTCGAAAAATTAGGAAAAGGGTTTGTGTACACTGAAGAATGAAATCAACAAGGAAATATTTCACTGTAGAAGCTTTTTATCGTATGATTACATTAATGTCTATATAACTCAATGATAATGCTTTAATTTAAAAATGACGAATCTTCAACAAATATTTATATAAATGAGCAAATTAGTAAATATACGTTCATATAAGCCTGGAGGATTTACAGGTTAATCTGCGTCGCAGGCAAGTTTCCTTGATAGATATTTCATGGGAGGAAAGTTGGGTATTCAACCGCCTAATATCCTCCATCCATAGAGCCCTAATATTACATATTACCTTATCTTGACAATAAAGGCACCTCGATATGAAACCCGTTCCTGAAGGATCATGTCGATAAACCGCAAAACAGTTTAGTGTGATATCTCCAGCAAACGTAGAGCCAAGTCAAAATAAGTCAAATTAAATAAGTCAAAATAAAAGATTAATTGCAAATATTATACACAGTGAACTAGTCACATATTATGAATAAATTTTACTACAGGAACGTTTTGGGGCAACATTAATATCTAATAATGTCAGATTAATGTCTAGCACCCAAATATAAGAATATGGAGAGTACAATAAACCAATTTGAATTTTTTTATCATTTTTTTTGTCTCTTTCGAAACTTCAACCAAGGAAAAATTCAGCATGGAAACAACAAGCAATCAGTAAAACTGACCGAAACGCTACTAGACAAATGTATGGAACGTTTTGGGGCAACATTAATATCTAATAATGTCAGATTAATGTCTAGCACCCAAATATAAGAATATGGAGAGTACAATAAACCAATTTGAATTTTTTTATCATTTTTTGTCTCTTTCGAAACTTCAACCAAGTAAAAATTCAGCATGGAAACAACAAGCAATCAGTAAAACTGACCGAAACGCTACGAGACAAATGAAAACGGACAAGGTTGACAGTATCAAGCCGATCAGGATGACTGATAGGAACAATAGAACCTAGTCTACAGTCAACCTAAATTTAACAGTTCAACCAGACTTCAGGACTACAAACAAACCGCTGATAAATAAAACTACTCAATAACACAAGTAATTAATTTAGTGATAATATAAATATTTTTGGTAAGTTTCTTACCCTAGATACTAATTTTAAATGAACCACCTTCACACTTCCTAGCCACCATATCCTTGAGGAGAAACCTTACGACATATATTGCTCTTACAATACATTTCATTATTTTCACATCAACCAATAAGCTTTAACGATTAGAAAAATTTATTTATATTTCTTTATAACTAATTTTATACTATTCATAATCATTTTGCTTATCATTTAATCACTTTTCATGTCACTAATTTATCTCTGTAGGCTTAGTTATATTTTCCTTATTTGTTTTCATCTATACGTGAATTCTAATAAATTTATTAATCATTTTTGCAAACAAATGCAAATCCAGTAAAACTTAGACACTGAGGAAGTATAATGGCTGATTTTTCTCCGGTCGAATAGAACAGACACAAAAGATATTTTCGGTCACGTGGACTGGCCTTCCATAGCGTATTATATTGGGTTGGCAAATAAGTCTATAATAAGTTTTATTATTTATGTTATAAAATAAATTAAGGTAACAACATTGATCCAACCACTTCTCCACCCCTCCTCCCTAACAAAATATCTTAATTTACAGAGATAGAAAACACTAAATCAATGTCGAAAGTTATGCTGCTAACTTATGGTACACTTTCTCACATTAGGAATGTGGAAATAAGAAAATATGGAACTTTTAATAGACTTTCTAACATTTTTTTTTTGCTTAGATAGAGGTGTTTATAGTATTTGCATCACCTTAAGGTGTACTAAGTAATATAGAAGACAAACAATCCATTTACACAACATGTATAATGAAAATTTCTCATGTAAGAGAAATGGTAATAATAAAATATCAACATACAGGGTGTCCCGAATTTAAATGGCAAAACTTCAGGAACTTATAGGGGACCGAAAAACTAAGACAAAAAGACCTTTAGAGATTTGCTCGTTTTTGCTTAGTTTTAGAGAAAAACAAAAAAAAAAAAAAAAAAAAAAAAAAAAAAAAAAAAAAAAAACAAGTTTTCATTTTTATACTTATTTATTTACATTTATATTTATGTTATGTTCTTTGTAATGTAAATATTACTCAAAATGTAGTCCTCTTGCACCAATGCAAGCATTACATCTAGCACTCACTTGATAAATTGCAGCTAAACATTGTTCTGATGATATTTGGTGCACTGCATCTATGATTCGGTCTCTTAATTGCTCTCTTGATTTGATTGACACCGAATAAACTTTCTGCTTCAAGGTTCCCCATACGAAGAAATCCATGGGTGTTATATCAGGTGATCTGAGTGGCCAAGGTACTACTCCTCCACGTCCAATCCATCGTTGTGGATAATTTATATCCAGCCAAGCTCAAGCAACTCTGCTATAATGAGCTGGACATCCATCGAGTTGGAACCACATTTAAATCCGCTGCTATAAGGGAATGTCATCTAAATAATTAGAGAAGTCGTTCTCCAAAAAATGTGTAAATGTGATACCATTCAATCTTCCAGGTAAAAAATATGGTCCCACCAGTAATCCGTTTCAAATTCCAAGCCAAACGTTAATAGCAAATTCTTGCTGAAACCTATTCTCTCTAATAGCTCTAGGATTTTCAAGAGCCCATACATAATAATTTCTTTGAGTAACAATTCCTCGTCTTGTAAAGGTAGTTTCATCGGTCCATATAATTTTTAATGGAAATAAATTATCATCGCGAATTTTGTCAAAAAACCAGTTACTAAAATTCAATCTCTTGACATAATCTTGAGGTAACAAATTCTGAACTTTTTGAAGATGGTATGGGTAGCGATTATCACCTTTCAAAGTTCGCCATATTGCTAATGCAAGCAGATACTCTTCGGATGCTAGTCTCAGGATTGTTATCGAAGTGGCGTTGGACACAATTTCTTCTCCGATAATCTGCTCTTATTGCTGCCTGGAATTGGTCGCCTTCATTACGTATTAAGAATGACCCAGTCTCTCGTAGTCAATTAAACGTTAACGAAAAGACTCGTCGATTAGGCACTCTTCTATTTGGAAATCGGCGCGCAAACTCCCGCACCGCTTTTAAAGCATTACCGTTACAGAAACCATAAACAAAAATTATATCAGCGTAATCAACATTAGAATATGTATGCGGCATTGTGGCTGATGCTATTCACACAAAAATATCTGAGTAACTGACTGAAGACTGATTTAGGAATTATAATCCTAGAAGGAAGCCAAAATGTAAACAAATAAAAGAATGTAAAGGATAACATTAAGTGTTTACATATCTCACTGCCTAGCCTGAAGAACTTTGAAATCGCTACCTGTAACATTTTTTTTTTGTTTCTTTTTTTGCGATTTTCTCTAAAACTAAGCAAAAACGAGCAAATCTCTAAAGGACTTTTTGTCTTAGTTTTTCGGTCCCCTATAAGTTCCTGAAGTTTTGCCATTTAAATTCGGGACACCCTGTATAAAACAATAAATTCATTTTAGACAGATTTGGTGCAGCAAGTGGTTAGAAGTTACCTAAATTAGCTTTAAACGATAAAATAAACATGAATATCATTGTAACGTGATTGGAACATGTAAAATAGTATTTCATTAAAAAATAACACGACATATCGATACACCGATATTTCTGCTCATGGAAAATCGATATTTTTCTTACGATGCCTATCAATCTAAGCAACTCCTGAAAGTTGAAATTTGCCTGATTTCTCGGGATGTCAGTGAATCCATCCAACAGGTGGTTAAAAGAAAAGGCCTCTTCAATCACATTTCTAATGCCTTCATGAACTTCTCATGGGATAACTATCTACTTATCACTATAACGAATATGAAAATCCAAAAGCAGCTATGAAGTGTAATGGGTTTTCAAAAGTTTTCATTATTTTAATCGAATTTGTCATTAGGTCTCAGTATTTCTATGAGCTAAAAATCAAAAATGAGATAAATGTTTAAAAAAAGAACACTCTTTATACGAAAAAATAATATTACGTTATGACACTATAATTTCCTGTTTCACCTAATTCCAATTTACATACAGATATCTTACAACTTATTAAATACCAAATTAATACATTACTTCTGATACAATGAACACATGAGTTATGTTCAATATTATATTAATGGTACAAAGAAGTTAACGCAACCATTAAAAAACGCAGCAGTGATCTCTGGCCGAGATGAATTTTATTAACTACGAAACTAAGTAAATCTGCCATCACTAATTTCAACAAAGGATATTGACCAAATTAAAAATTTTCTTTCAATATAACATGTTCTGAAAAACTGCTCTTTCTTACCACGCTCAGAAACCTAAAATCAAAGAATTCTAAAAACAATCAATTTAATATTAAAAAATAAAAATAAAATAAAATAAAAACTTATCAAATCTATATATATCACATATCAAAGTGAGGAAAAGTGGTTTTTCGTGGTTTATACAGAGCAATGATTCTGATGTTATACTGATAATTCTGTCTATAAGGAAAGAATCGAAGAAACAAGATAACACTGTCAGAAACCACTAAGCTGGAAGATTAGTAATCGCTTCTCAGAAAAAGCCTAAAGACAAAATGGAAATAAAAAACCAGTTAAGCATATATCGGAAAAATGTCTTATTAATAGATCCGCCACAGTTCAGTTAAATAAAGAAAGTAGAACAAAACGTAATAACTACTCAGAATATTACTAAAATAAATTTATTAAAATTATCCTTGGTTTTTATAAAAAAATAAAAATAACAAAAGTATATTTTTTAATCTTCTTTCAGTAGGATTAGTAAAGCAATTAAATTTTTTTTTTTTTTTTTTTTTTTTTTAAATACTAAGATTTAACGACATTTTTTAACTCATAATTTTATTTTTAGTTCATTTATAGTTAAAAAAAAAAAAATTATTTAAAACATTTTTTTATTGATTTGCATCCTTCGGGACTGGATTCGTGTATTGTGGATAATCGGGAATTTACTGTATAGTTAAAAAGGCAACCCATCCGTCCTGTAATCAATTTATCAGGCCGATAAATTTAATTTTTCATACATACTCTGATAGTCTTAAATGCCATTTCGTCAGTTAATCCGTTTCATTTTGGTGCTTCCAGATAACTATGGTATGTGTTTTGTATTTTCATTAGTGCCATTTTTAAACCCTTTAAACAACTAGGAAAGTTCACTGCCCAATTAATAAATGAAAAATGCATCAATGAAAACTTGTTTTCCTCAAAACTGTAAAATCATTAGTAAATATTTAATAGGTGGTAACGGTACATTATTAACAGTGAAGTATTTTAGGTACCAATTATTTAATTTAATAATTGAGTAAAACTTTCCATTGAGTTAAGAAATGAGATCGTTGACCATCTCAGTTGAAATATGGCTGAACTTATGAGTAACAAAATTTAAAAAAATATATTATTATTTAACTTATTTATTAATACTAATTATATTAAATATTATATTAATCGAAACTATATTCTCTATTTTACATAACTCAAATAATAGTTTGAAAACAAGGGGACATTCTCATAAAAAGAATAAATAGATTTGACTGAGTTCATTGTACTTATAAGAAAATATTATCACATTAGAAGAAAGGGTGTCCTGCTCAATACGGATTCATAAATGGTTATTTATTTGACAAGAGTGTAAAGAAGTACTGAGTAAAATTCTTTATGCTTGAGTTAAATATTACATTTTTTCTGCAACCGTTCAAAAAAAACTAATATAAAAATTTTAAAATTTTATAAATTTTATTCAGGTAGCAGTACAGGTATTCATATTATTATTTATTATAAATGTTTATTTTAATATTACAAATATTGGCGTTAGAAATAAATGGTTGATTAGAATTATTTGCTTTAATGCTTGCTGACATTTAAATTAGTATTTGAATTAGAATTTGAACTATTAGCCACACATTGCTTATGGGTTTGTGAACCCCCTTGTAATATCAGCTGAGCAGTATTCATTTCTGAATCAATTAAATACTAAAAGAAATAGCTAGGTAAAATATTTGAATAACTTTAAATAATACCCTCATATAATATTAGCATCACAGGATTACGTCAAAATATTATTCATTTACTTAGAGGGGACGTCTATTATCGTCATAAAACCAATTTCATCAACAAACAAAAACTTTCCGCTAAGTGTTTCAACCGCAATCTCCATATTTTAATCCTAAAATGTACGGAGAAAGTTTTTTTAAATTTTTTCAACATTTTATTTTGACGAAGATAACAATATAACGAGGAACAATAAGTAATATTAACATAATATACACATCTATATTTTATTTTAAATTAAATTAATAAAATACTGAAAGAAAAAAAAAAAAAAAAATTCGAACCAACTGTAAAACCTGCAGTTTTAATCCTAGTTCGTGACTATAAATAATTTTTAAGTTTTATAACGATGGCACCAATTCATGTGTAAGCAAATGACCGGAATTCACATAAAAAAATTAATCTAAATAGTTATTACATCCATTAAATATCTTTATTAAAAATCAAAAATGCTCCACGCCTTACGGTAAAAAGGAGATAGGAAAAGAAAAAAAAAGAAATTATCTTTAGTATGTTTTAATAAATGGTATAATAATTTTGTGGCTCTTGTGAACAGTACGTTAAGTGCAATATGTGTGTGTACGTGTGCAAGTGAATTTTGGATTGCCACCAAAAAGCTTATTTTTTACTCATTATTTGTGAGCAAAGGACTCAGTTATTAGGTCCTATGTTTGAGTTTTTCGATTATATTTCGAAAACCGTAGAATCTAGAAAATTATGTTTCAAATAAGAATTATTGCTAATTAAATTTCCTAACAAGGAGAAACAAAAATATAAATATTTAAAATAAATCTGGGGCCATTACCGTTTTATTTTGTGAGGTTGGTTATAAGGATGTGTGGAACTGAATAATAGTTCACTCAATGAGTGCTGAAATGAGAGGTGTAGAGTGCATGAAATATGCGATTATTTTTACCTCCTAGCTTTGAGAGGAGTAGTTTAAAGGTAAACATACAAATAGTACTCGCCCCTGAGGGATGAGCTTATGGTGGGGAAGGGGAGGGGAGAAGGTTCCATTTTGGGATTTTTCGATTATATCTCTAGATTAAAGTCTACTTTAAACTAGACTCTAGAAAATTATGTTTCAAATAAATATTAAAGCTAATTACATTTCCTACAAAATTGATTCTATGTATGTATGTATATATATATATATTTGTCGAACGGTTTTTCTGGATATACGTTATTGAAAATCGATAATTTACGAAAAAATAATAACTTTGACCTCACGTTTTCATAAAACATTTGCTTCAACTGTCAGAAAACTATGTATGAAACTTAAGTAAATTTAATGTTTTACAAATTTCATTCCGACATTTTTTCAGATAAAAGATCGTGGAAAGCACTATAAGAAAATGTTTGATAAAAACGTAAGGTCAATTTTTTTTTTTTTTAAATTATAAATTTCCAATAAAATATCTCGAAAACCGTTGGAAGATCGACAAATAAGTATAGAATCAATTTTATAGGAAATCTGATTAGCTTTAATTTATATTTGAAACATTATTCTTTAGAGTCTACTGTTTTCGAGATAAAATCGAAAAACCCAAAAATGGAACCTCCTCCTCCCCTACGCCCCACCGTTAGCTCACCCCCCTCCCCCCTGAAGAAGAGGATTTCTTGCTTGAGGCTTTTAAATTGCGAAAAACCATTAGCAATATGTTTAATAAACGTGAGAACGCGAGTACATTTCACATATTGATTAACAACCACTTAATCGACGACGAAGTAAGGTTCAAAGAATATTTACGACGTTAAAACTCTATATTATAACGTCCCACACACAGCTGTTGCAACTTACAGCTTCAATTAATGTTTCATCCTCCTCTGCATGGAAAAACTACAACTGACTGACTCCTCTGAGATGAATTGCCACAACACGCTCGACGTAAAGCGCTGGCGTACAACGTTTTGCGCTCTGTTGGAAAACAGACACACTAATTTAGTATATAGCAGTGTCCGGCGTATTGCGGCGGGCGCAATGCTTAGACATTGCGTTCTACGAGGCCTATCTATCCTACTTCGGGGAAAACCCGCCTTAACCCTGTAACAGGCGATGTAACCTGGAGGATACACATATTTAATGCCTTTTGTTCAATAAATGACAGTATGTCTGACGCATTATCCTAATCATTCTCGTCTAATATCCTTTATTCAACCTTGAATTTCATGATACATGTGTGGGGGTTAGTGTAGCTATAGCCATTCAAAGGAAAAAAAAAAAAAAAAAAAAAAAAAGAAATGTATTAAAAAATTCCTGGCCTGCCCGTTAAAGGGTTAAGGGAGCAATGCTAGGGGATCTCTACGAGTCTGGCGTGCCCTCCCATAATTAAGGAATAAGCTTGGTTCAGGCTTTACTACCAAGCTTGTAAATATTGTACAGTATGATTGTATTTAAGTTATTTATTTTTCTTTGTCTATTTTATTATATTTTTTTTATACAGTTACTTACCAAATATATCTAATGTTATAATTTTTTACATTTTATTTTTTGTATAATTAGATGTTTTTTATTTATTTATTATTTTTCACTATACTTCTTTATTATTATTATTATTTTTTTTTTAACTTTCATTTTACACACTCAAAGAATGGATTCATTATCATCCATATTACTCACTGCCTTAAAATATATTTCATCTGAAATCGTACGAGCGTTTAATATGTTTAGACTATAAAACCAACTCAAGCCACAAGGAATTAAAATATTAATCGACTGCCTAAATTAACGGATAAAGCCTTTCTATGTTTAATAAAATTTCTAATTTGACCTTTCTCATGACGTGCATACAAAATAAGCTGCTGATGGAAATATTATTCATTTTAACGAAGAGTTTCTCTGCTCTATCATCCCTTGATGATTCCGTAAATTTTCATCCCGTCGAGGGAATACAAAACGAGAGCAGTCAACAATAACCGTATTCAAATGAACAAAATAACACGATTAATAAAATATTTCATGCGATTCTACAAGACTACTTTGCATAGAAAGCTTTGCATATTATTTCATATTAGATAGAACTATATTATACGTCTCTTTTTAGAACATTTTGTGAAATGTTGATATAATAGCAATTGATTTGGCAAGTATTGTTAAATACACGTTTGTTGTTGCTGAGTTCCTTGTAAATCGAACCATTAATTTAACAGGATAATCTATACTATTATATAAAAGGATACGCCATTTTTCGTTTGTGATCACTAACCACGAAAACTACTGAACGAATCTGTATCAAATTTTAACCACATCATCATTATAGTTCCAGGAAAGTTTAGCAATAATAAAATTTAAAATTTTCAATCAAATTGTCATCAAAACACAATAAATATGTGGAGAGAAATGAAGTTTGATAATCGAACGAAAGGTGGCGAGCGCCGTTATGCAACAGAGGTTACAATGGTACTAAGTAATCTAAAGCTTGAAATTTATAATAACATTTACCTATTTTCATTAATTATTTTACATTAATTAACAAATTAAAACATTAATTATTTTAATAAAAAGAGAGGAATAAGTGGTGAACATGTCGATTCCAGTGAAATTCGAAAATCCTCCAAGATACGATTAGCACCATTCCGCAAGAGAGTTTACAATGGTAAAACATATTGAACGTATATTAGCACCATTCCGCAAGAGAGTTTACAATGGTAAAACATATTGAACGTATATGTATCAAATTGTAATTACATTTTTTTATAGTTCTAGGAAGGTTAAGCAATTATAAACATTACAGACAAACATATAATAGATAAAATTATATGTAGAATGTTGAGTGGCAGAAACGAGGTTTGCCGCACTGTCGTATACTTTTATGGTTAGAAATTAAAAACCAACCAGAAAAAACAATAAAATTATTTCTGCCGAAAATTTTATCAGGTCAAAATGCCAATCCTTAGCCTTTTAAGATATGTGTACAGATATGATTTGAGGGCCCTGAGTTGTTGGTACTGATAATGAAGTTCATTATCCACAAGAGTTTCTTAGTCTTTGTCCATCTGGATTACCAACTTATAGATTGAAATAAAATGGATGTATAATTATGGTTTTACGTAATCCTACCAGCTAATCAGTGCAACTTTAATATAGTTAAAAATTACAGCCATGCTTGAAAATATCATTAAGGAAATGAAACATGCAATTTAAGCATACCTACAAAATTTGATAAAAGTTCAATTATTAGTTAATATTATCTAAGTTCCTTAAGAGAGTGGGCGAAGCCACGACGGGAAATGCTAGTTATACAATCTAATAAAAATATAATCGGAAATAAGAAATATAATAAAAATTAGTAGATTCAATCACTTGAAGATTCAATACTCCTTTTTAATGGAGCAGGATAGTTAAACGAAAATATCTAATGTAATAATAAATACCTTAGTAATATATTTTATCGAGACAGGCTTAAACCAGCATATTAAAAAAACTCACTCTTAATAATTTCTTTCACGGAGGTAATACAAGGTTATATACCAGAAATATTAATAAAGTTACAGCATCATTAATCATACACCTTAAATTTAATAAAAAAAGTAAAACGCCAAGCCCCTTCCATTAATGCCGCTTATTATGCCATTAATATTATAAGTTTAAATAAGAAGTATAAACAACCATCTACATATAATGTTATAATAAATCCCTCCCTAATACTGACGTTTACAACCATTGATAATTTGGTCAGCCCGTAGTACCCTTGTATACTTTATGCCTAAGGCTATTTTTTTCCACTGTGTTTCTTGTAACTCAGTGTTTGTTTTGTTTATTCCTTCCATTTCTTTTTAGGCCTTTCTCAAACCAACGATGGAGACTAAGTGATCGAATGAGTCTCCGTTCATATATCAACGCTTACAAATGTTACAAGTACCCGAAAAACTGATTGCGTCTTTTGATTGAGGCGACAAAAGTAAAATTAAAACAAAACAAGGCACAATGTTTCGGTCTTAAAAAGAGTGGATGTGAGTTGAAAAATAAATAAAGATTTAATTCGTGCCAAATGGCATTTATTTAAAAAACTGAGATAGCGGCCTTATCAACAGTAGTTGATAGTAATAGATCCCCATAGTTTTCTATGTAAACCACATATTTTGCAAGACAGTCAAGCCACCTAGGAACTCCCCCCCCCCCCCCCCCCCGAAACCCAGTATCATCTTAATTTATTTATCCATACCAGATAGAATATATACCGCCAATCTGAGGAATTTCAGTAATTTTTATTTTAACTAATTAGTTTAGTGATAAAATTCTTTCTTGCTGTTTTTTTAACATAAGATTTATTTTTTATTCTTTTACCTTCTGATCATATAAAGTTACAACATCATTAATCAAATAAATTGTAATAAATTCTTGCTCTATGCCCTAAAAATCTTAAAATCATGTAATTTAAATAATTTATCGATCGACAGCGTTCTTTGATAAATTGTGGTTCCTATCTTTAAGTAGTAGTTTTATAGTCCTTTATTAAAGTTTTTGAGAGTAAATTTCGACCTTTTTTTTTTTTATTTTATTGTTTTAAGGATAAGATGGCTTTCATTTGCTCTCTTCAATTTTTAGCTTCTTTTTACTTAATGTTTCTCACCTCACTTGAGGCGTAGAATTCCATAACCAGGCAATTATAATTTTCAGATTTATTTTTATTCTTTATTTAATATTTTTTCTACTTGATTATCTTTATGTGAAAGTTTTTCCCCACAACCGTACTTAAAATAACTTCCTGATACAGGTAAACGTAGAATCAATTAAATTTGTAAATCTACACCTCGCTGAATCGCTGAATTTCAAGCAGTTTTTAGAATCGTCATCACATCCTGTACTATGTATGCGTTAAATGTTGTGGATGATATATATTGTTGACAGAAATATAATAGTAATAAAAAATTAAGTAAATAAAGAAAATGAAAGTAAAGAATTTTTTAAATATTTAAATATTTTTATAATTTTTCATTTCTTATAATTTAGTTATTTTAATGTTTTATCACCTATCCTCTTCAACTTCTACCTTTACGATACCATCCCATCGTCCGAAACCTCTATAGCCATGTTTGCTGATGACACAGCATTTTTTTCGCAACAGGAAAATATAACAATAGCCAGAAATACTCTTCAAACCCACCTAAACGAATTAGAAAATTATTTTAATAAATAGATGATCGACCTAAATATACAAAAATGTATTGCCAAAATTTTTACCCTCAGACGACCAATAGACCGACCCACCGGAACTGGTTCTAAATGGAAACAGACTTCAGTGGAATCCCTCTAATGAGGCAGTAAAATACCTTGGTGTTCATCTAGATCGTCGCCTAACCTGGAATCACCACATCAATATTAAACTTACACAGACCTACGCAAGGCTGGCAATGCTGTAGCCGATAATAAATAGAAAATCCACTCTTAAACCAAATATAACTATTTTAGTCTACAAAACAATACTCAGGCCATTAATGATGTGCGGTTGTGAAGTGTGGGGAGCTGCATACTCTACCAAACAGAAAAAACTACAATCTTCCTAAAACAAGATCCTAAGAATTGCTGTAGATGCTCTCTGAATTATAAGAAATAGTCAACTACACCGTGAATTAGACATAGATTCAATAGACGATTTCATCAAAAAATGCTACACCAGGTTTCATAGCAAGTTACCAGCGGTTAAAGGGGCAGTAGCTTTCAACTTAAGAGCTAAAACAACATCCCGCAGATTGAAACCAAATACAACACCAATTATTGTTCTTATTACTACAATTTATTTCTTATTATATCAGTCTTCTTTACTTTATTCAATTAGTTTTTCTTTATTATTATTCTCTTATATATACACATATTCTTTCTTTTCTGTTATTTTTTATTTATTTAATTTTTTTTTTAATTTATTTATGTTTTTAATTATTTTAATTAATTTTATTTTATTTATTTATTTTTTTTTTTTTAAGCACCTGATTTTGCTTTGTATATAACTATTATTAATCTATTTTTTCCTATTCATTGATTATTATTAATTTATTTATCTTTTTTTATTTTTACTTCTTTGCATTTTTTTTCTTTCTTTCCCTTTTAATTTATTGTTATTACATACTTACTTACATACTAAAGTTATAATTATTAGAAAACTTATCTCTTACACGAGACTATACCCTTCCTTCAACAATTGCTGAATCATTATTAATATTGTTAAAACATCCATGTAAGGCTTACCAAGCCGATCTGGAAATAAAATAAATAATAAAAAAAAAGTTATTTTAATAAAATTTATAACGTTTCGGAAAGTTCTCTTTTAGGGCGAAATGTATGGTTAAACGAGGATGTATTCATTCATTATTATTTATAGTGAATCTAAAGATAGATGGGACAAAAGCAGCATGGAAAATCCGATTAAGAGATAAAGCGAAGGGGTGGGTCGAGTGGATTAAATGAAGCAACATTTTCCAGTCCCTGGAAACAGCGTGCCAGATTCCGAAATGTAAAGACAATGGGTATTTGTCCAGGTGTAAACCCCAGTGAATACCGGACTGTCTCAATCGGATGAGTACTGTTTCGAACAGCATTCAACAGGAACTGTTCCGGAACAGTACAACATTCCGGAAACGGTTACAGTCTATACATAAAACTCTGTTTATAACGCAATCAAAATAAAATTAAGTCAGTTCTGGGATTTAGATTAAATTAGGCTAAACACTGTTTCCCTTACATTTGACATAGTTATGGCATGCTGGATTGAAGTAATCTGGATTAACACGGCTTTAAGTAATTATAACGGTTAATATTAAAGGTGGGCCGACTAGTCGGCCATTTTATTCATTCATATTTTTACGCTGAATAATAAGTTGATTTAAATAAAAACATGGCTTTTATCGATCATAATTTTAATTTAAGATTCGCCTTCATAGTTTTTCATTTATTCTTTAAATAAAAACCCTTGCATTTATTCTAGTATTGAATTACTGAACTTTAAAAAGATTATGATACTGACAAAAAATAAATTCTATAACTTCTATAATACTGAATAAAGAACTAACAAAAGCTACTATTTATTCTAAATCACTTTTGGTTTTGCGTCCTAATTAAAAAAATAATAATTATTAATTGAAATGCAATATAAATGTTGAAACAACGAAAGGAAACTGCTATGTTAGCAATTTACATACAATTTACAATAGTTTATGTAAGATATTTTTGGGTTATATAGAAAAGTCCATAAACAGGATATCTTATTCGGCATCATTGAATTCTAAATTTCTTGATTAACTATCTAAGCTTAGTAAAGTAAATTTATGACTTTTGCTTTATTTTTTCTAAAAAGAAAACTCCGTTGCATACCGGCCTGTTTGCAAAACAACAAAAGTAAATATATAAGAAAAACTAAGATCTGTAGCTGCAAGTACTGGCGGCTGTCATGCTATAAACGAAGCGCCTCTAACATTGCTGATGTCATCCAAATTCTAACGGAAGCAATGCCTTTTTGTCAGGCGACTAGTCGGCTAGTTACTAGTCAGCCCATCTCTAGATAATATACTTTACTTAAGCATGATCAGCTTGACTGAAAATATACTTAAAAAAATATAAAAGGTACTTCGTTAAAAATTCCTACAGGCAATAAACATGAAATAATTTTTTAAAACGTCAAACCTTTAGTTATATATATTTAGTTAGATTCTTTAAAATAATTTAAAAATTATCAAACCATTAAAGGATCTACTCTAGAAAACACACTAAATATAGAACGTGACGCACCTCACTTATTACTTTTATCTGTTTTCCTTGTCTAACTCTTGATAAGCCGAATGTTTGAAGACACAGACTTTAAGCAATAAGCAATGATATATAACATATACTTTGAAAACTCGGAAAATTATTTTTTGAAATGCAGCAAACTTTCATGACATCATTCAAATACGAATAATATAATTATTATTATAAGATAAAAAACGTTAACAAGCACTTTCAATGTATATTTTCTACTTTGAAATATTTTGTATTAATCTGATTTCAGAGGATTATATCCAATAATAATAACCCACAGAATACATTTATTTAAGATTCTTTTTGTTCGAATTATAAGTATACTCACCTATATTATAAGTATATGTACCTTTCGTGGCTTAAAACAATGAGGTGCTCTTAACGACTTACAAATGGATGCATACAATGTGGTAACTTGAGCAAGACTGATATTAGTTAAATGAATCTTATTACATTATTTTTTTTTTTTTTTATTTAGTTCAAAAAATGATCTCGAATTAACAACATGAAATCAAAACATTCGAAAAAAAAAAACCGATAATGTTCAAGTGATAAATGCTAATAACCAACTTACAACCAGTAAAGAAATGAAAGTTTGATAGAAGAAAGAGTTATGTCACATTTTTATAAAAATACAATTCAGTCCTTTGGATGAAAAATTTAAGTGCAGAAGTGCAAGGCAGCAGAATCTGAATAAATTAAAACAACTAAAAAAAGAGTTATGAAAAAGATGAAGGGGATTTGTAACATTTTTCTGCAAGAGAAAATGTAAAAAAAAAACAAAAAAAACCTTTAAACATAAACTACTCAAAATTTTGTTTTGTTACATAAACCTTTTATCCACCAAACCCTTCAATTGTTAATATGGTTAATTTTTAAGAAGTTCTTCCAGTAATAGAAAAAATAGACGTAACTAATAACCAAAAGCCAGTAATAAAACGATTCTATTCTCACAAAACAACATTTAAGCATTTTTAACAGCATTAAAAAAAAAATTACATTTAGTGACCATAAAAAATCATGAATGAAGGGCTAGAAGGTGGAATGTCCGATAACCAGAGTTCAGAAAAAAATGAAAATTTAAATTACAAAGACCATATTTTTGATCATTTGAAACACGATCTTAAACTTCAAAACATGTGACAATCCTCTTCCAAGCCTTCACGAGCCCACCTTACGTTAAGTGATACATCTGACAAGCTAACAGGTGGCGATGAAATCAGAGATTTTGGACATTCACTCTTCCCGCTTCATAAAACATATATACATATATAAATACACACAATAACATAGATTTCCGAATATGAAGCCTACCAGAATCAAAACAGAAGTCCTGCAAGCTAGATAAAAAACGAATAGACCTTTGAAAATGTTTATAAAAACATAATGAACAAATACAATAACAAATATAAATGTTCACGCTAAACTTCTTAAATCAGAAAAAGGTTCAAAATTAAATATTCTGAACTTCTTTCTAAATTATAAAAATTAAAAAAGAGAAAAAAAAAAAAACCTCAATTTCTCCCTGACTAAGAAAAACAATAGATCATGAGTATGTCTATCTATAATCTACTGCTTCTGATGAGGAAAATGTCGTCAAATTTCCGATCCGAATAACACCAACAGAGCTAGAGCATGTCAAAAAAGGCCCAACATTACAAAAATGTAGGCATAACTTGACTTTTTCCATTCGAATCAATATAGCTCCTGAACGGTAGGTTCTAGTGTCAAATGTTACACAACAAAAATTATTCTCCGATTAAATTTTTGACCAGGGATCTGTCGACAAATTTTCGATCAGAGCAACATCAGAAGAGCTAGAGCGTGTCAAAATTTTACATTTCTGAATGTAAAAAAAAAAAAGTTGAACCAAAAAAGTATAGACACCCAACCAAAAGACACATGCACATGTCAATAATTAAATTATTCAAATAATGTATCTTTAAGATAAATTCTAAATCTAATTTAAAAATCGTATGATTACATTATAATCAACGTTTTGATGACAGAAATAGTGAGTTTTGTTGAAAAGGCTAAAACCGAGCAAGGCCGACCTATAAGGACATACTTTTCTTTAAAAGGGATTGTATAAAGAAAGAAAAATAATTTATTGAGAATAAATAGAATTTTTCGTGAACTGTTTTGTCGAACAAAAGGATAAAGCTACCAATATCACAACAATACCAAATAAACTGCTGAAAATAAATTGGTAATTGCGTAAAATTAGGTCAATGGGCCATACTTCCTAATAGATAAGAAAATATCTTAACGCTTCATCAGAGCTTAACGATTAAAATAAATTTAATCAATCTTAAATTCTCAATAAATTCAATCAAATTCTCAATAAATTCTCGAAGTGAATCTAACAATGTCAACAACCCATTTATTAAAATCTATGTTACAATGAAATTTATATATTATAAATGTTATTTTCTTAAATTGCAATCAGCATCTTAGGATAAATATACCAAAACATAATTATAATTTTGTTTTGATGAAATTAAATTTCATAAATATAGTAATTTATATGACCTACTTTCTTTATAAGACAATATAGTTTAAATTCTTAGAAACAATAATGGTTTTAGCATAAAACGTCAATAAGTAACGTCTTATAATACAATCATAGTAAAAATTTCGAAAATTAGAATACAAATATTATTTTTTCTAAAAATAATTTGTGAGCAATGGAGTATACTGATAAATCGTGCAATATGAAAAATTAAAAATAGAAGCGAACAAGCATTTAATTTTCTTAAATACTACACAATGCGCAGAATAAATAAATAATACATAGCAATACTAATACTAATACTTAATTAAATAATATACTAATACTTAGCATGAGAGGGGAAAAGGCAGTAACCAGCTACTTCTCAACCTTCTTCGAGAGTAAATTGGTAAATGTTTTATGAAGATCATAGTAATTTTTCAGAGAATCGTTTATAGTGAAAAATTGAGTTTTTAAAATTTGCCTTTATGCCTGATCCGAATATCTCCGAAGTCCAAGTCCAAACAGGTCTCACTTAGTATAGTGGTTAATTTTATTGTTAGTTAAATGGTTGGAAAAATTAAATGGTTTTACGGCATTGTTTTACTCATAAGTTTAGGGTTACTTATTTTTTCTAAATAAATTAAAGAAAGATAAATCTTGCTCTACGATCAAATATCAGACCGAGGTATTGGCAGCATCTATCTCAGAAATGTTCTAGTTGACAACATAAACTAAAGGTCAGGTTTCATGTAGAAACTGTTTTGCCATCTGAGGTAATTTAAACAAATCTAAAAACTAATATAATAATATTTATGTTCTGTATTTTGAGTAATCTATTCTATATGAAAAACACAAAAATTAAATGCAAGTTTAATTTAATTAAACTTTAATGAGATTAAGAATATACAGAAACCATGATCGATGAAGACGTTGAAATGGCAAGCAGGTCCACCATACTTAAAAAAATCAGCGGCACCCGTTTGCATCTGGGGGTTGGTTGAAATTTATTCCGTAGCAGGGAGTGAACCTCGATCTACCGTCTTGGGCTAGGTTTGAAACCTGTAGGATAACCCGACCTTTTTGCACTATTTGGATTGCAAGAATGATTAGTGCATTAAGTCCATACTAATATATAAAAGGATAAGCCATTTTTCGTTAATGATCCCTAACCACGAAAACTACTAAACCAATCTGTACTGTTAGCTACATCTTCATAGCTCAAGAAAAGTTTAGCAATAATAAAATTTACTGATTTTAAATTAAATTGTTATTAAAAATGAGATAAATATGTGGATTCCAGTATCTACTGATCTACTGATAGTAGAAAATCTACCGATAGGTGGCGAGCTAAATTCTGCAAGTGAGGTTACCATGTTACGGTGTTATCTAGAGTTTGAAATTGATAAAAAAAAATTTATTTCATTTCGATTAAATTATTAAAAAATTTGTGGTGCGACATATGGATCCCTTTGAAGTTTAAAAAACGAACGATATGTGGTTATCGCCATTCTGCAATATAGTTTACTTTGGTAAAATTACTGAAACCATTTCAGCAATGGTGCCAGCTATAAAATTACCGCTTCCCGTGGAAACATCATTGAGGCTATGTATCTCACTGGAGCAGCAACAATAATAATTCTTACATACCTAATATTTCAGTTTAAATAACTAAAATTTCCAATCAAAGTTTATATTACAACTACAACTAACAAATTATAAGTAAGACTTACAAAAATGTTGCTGTGGACTTACTTTCCAGAACTACCTATCAAATCATTCTCTTAACAACGGTAGATAATACTCCAAATGTAACTTTCGAATGTCTTATGAATAATTTTTTCCTTTTTGGATACTTTATAAAATACAAGATTTTTATTGATAAATAAATAAAACTTCAATTACAAGTTCAAATTGTCAAAGTATTTTACTTATGAGAGCGGACGAATGATAGTATATACATACACGTGTGTGTCTATAAAACTGCATTGAAAATCTTAATATTGCAATTAATTACTACAAAGAATTACAGCAACTATAGCACTAATCAATATAGCATTTACATTCACATTTAAAGAACATAACACCAAAAATATTGTGAAATAGAGAAGTCCCACTGGATATTTCCAGACTTCTTTACACGTGATGCTTTTTGTCAGTTTCCGTCGGATGACTCATGTTCTTGCGTCTTGCATATCAATTCACATCTCGTTCAATAGGTCCGTACAGTATGGCCAATAGCAAAATATCTATTCTTTCCTTCCTTAATTTTGTCCTATTACTTACTAAAATAACAGGCTTCAACACAAAACGATACCAATTTCAAGAAAACTAAGTAGGAAAAATTTATATTATAGTTCTCAACCGATACACATATTTATTTAGCAACTTAAAGGTCGCGTCAAAATATTTAAAAACAGTTTTGAAGAAAAAATAAATAGATAAGTTCAACTAAGAAGAGGCTTAAATCTTATGGAAATGTGCGCGCGGCTGTTAAGAGCTTAGTTGGCTACAGGACTTGCGTTGTGTGCACTGCGAAAGTAAATCGTCAAAAATTGGCCAAATTATTCAAAGAGGATTTTCAAAGTTTTTAACGAGAAAAATGCAGTCATTAATTAAAACAGTCCTATAACAGCACTTTAAGATCTATTTATAAAGATATCCTAAGTCGAATATTCCTGCCTTGATTCAGCAAGTTTGAGGAAGGATTCTTCTCAACGCAATCTTTAATTAGGAAAGGCTATTTAACTAGCAGAGGTAATTAATTCACATTTTTAATTACATCTCTTAGCTCACGAACCCTAATTTATTTTCATAACAGTCTAAGAACTCTTGAATTATAGTTTAATCTGAAAATGATGGTTTAGCATAAAAAGAAAAGAAAAAAAAAAAAGCAGAATATAGCGGCTTTTGAGAAAAAGGAAAACTATTAAACCTTTTTTATACACCCATGTACAAATACAAAACTGCTAAAGTTGGTTAAATGCTTAGAATATTCCAGTTATCTATATCTAGACTGTTATATAAAAGGAAAATTCTTCGTTTGTTATCACGAACCTCAAAAACTACTGAACCAATCTGTATCACATTTTAGCCACGTCATATTTATAGTTGCTGGAAAGCTTAGCAATAGCAAAATCTAATGATTTTCAATTAATTAATAATAATTAAAAATTCTATATGAGAGGTTGCAATGGTATGGCGTTATATAGTGCTTGAAGTTGATAGTAAAATTTATATACTGCACATTTATATGGGTGATTTCTATTTTTAGAGACAACTCCAATAAAAAAAAAAATGTTCACTACATAAAACATGTAAATTGATTTTTTTTTTCAGGTCTTGAAACAGATGGCAGTAGACAGGTCTACCAGAAATAGCGTTGCCCTATCCAAAACACCCCTCAAAGTTTCCTTTTAGAGAGCGATGGAGGGAACTAGAGGGTTGTGAAACTTCTTTATGATGGAGTATATCGTGCTAAAAAGGCTAAATATCAATCACAAAATTATTTTTGGATGAACAATAGAAAACAATACCCCTTCATATTTCCAAACTAGAAAACAAGCGTAAGAGAAAGCCTTAAATATTTTCGAAATGCAAGCATTTTCAAGTTGAGACAACCTTGGGAGTGAGTAAATGCTATACATAAAGGTCAATTACTCCGGTTATAGATAGATATATCATTACATAAATAGTTGGGAGTCCATAATGGTACAATGGGTACTTGGCCATGTAAACTAAAATCTAAATTTTATGTTCAGTACAATTTTCAAAATACCTTTGTGACTTAAATTGTACCGAAATTTTGAAATCACCCATACCTAAAGTGACACAACTCAAAAATCAGTATTTTTGATTTATTATCATATTTAAGTGCAATAGTCTTCATCTTCTATGAATAGTCAAAAATGTATGGAATTAACTTCAAATACCACCTCATATATCTCACTTTCGCTTGGGATTAAAAGATAATTCCTTATATATTTTTATACAAAACGGTGAAAATTTTACATTTTTTTAATGCAGGTTTTTGAGTGGTTTGTTTATTTCGATTAACGTCACTTTATGCTGTTATGGCTAATCGGACGATGCTAGACGGTGGGAGTCCTAAATTTTGCCTATCCAGGTATAATTAGGATAGGGATCTTTAACGAGTACCTGACATAGCACAGGCTCGGGACCCCCATTTTAGTAGGTTGCTATGCTAACCACTACATCACAGGTGACCCTTGGGTTTTTGAGTGGTGTCACTTTAGAAATACATGTGCTATACATCCATTTAAACTATTTAAAAAAATTTAAATATGTGGTGTGACATATGGATCCCAGTGAAGTTTGAAGATCGATCGGTGGTTAGCACCATTCTGCAATAGAGTTTACAATGGTAAAACTACTGAAGACATCTGTACCAAACTTTAACTACATAATTTTAATAGCTCTTGGAATGTTTAGCAATAATAATATTTACAATACTAAAAATTGAAATGTACAATGATTAGTGGCAGAAACGAGTTTTGCCGTGTGGCAATGTAAATGACAGTGTTGCCATTTACAATTTAATGGTTAGGAACTAAAATCCAACTACATGAACTCAATAAAATTAATTCCGCAGAATAAAAATCATTAACAACTCAAAACGCCGATTTTTTGCTTTTTGATATTGTGTATAAAAATATTATTCATGGGTCTTTAAGCATTGTAAATGCAGTCCATTATCCCAAAGTTTCTTAATAGTATTTTTCCATCTGGATTACCGACTCATACATTAAAATAAAAAACTGGATTTCCTATTATGGTTTTAGGTAACTTTGAAACACCTAATCAGTGCAATTTTAACCGGTTTATGCTACGCATGAAAATATCATTGAAGAAATAATGCTGAAATTGAATACTTATATACAATATTTTTATCGCTCAAAAAATAAAACTTCAATTATTAATTAAAATTATTCGAGATCGTTACTTATGAGAGCGGAATGTACTAAAAAAAAATGTACTAAAGGGTATTATAAACATGTAGGTATTATAAACATGTAGGTATTATAAATGAGATCTCTAAATAAATAAAATAAAAAATCAATAATAACAGTTTATCCCGGGTAAAAATATAATAAAACTATCAATTATACATATAAGTTATAATTAATTTAACTGTCAGTTGTGACGATTCTAGTCATTTTGGTCCTCCCATAAGACACTGATAATATATCAGCGAGATAAATATTTATTTCACATACTATCGAGTCAAATCGATACTACACAGAAGCTGAGAAAATGGAAGAAGCGATAATCAATGCTCTTATCAACTATCTCCACTCGTGGTTCAAAGCGTTTCTAAGATGTAAACTCAATGGAAAAAAGAATAGTTATCCCTTATCAGATTAAGTAGATGAGAACATATATTGACATGAAAAAAAATTCACACAAAATAAATTATTCTTCATTTTCTCGGTTAGAAGTTGTATTATTTTTCATATGTTAACATTTCCATATACAACAGGACAAATTGAATGTATTGGAGTTGTTAAAAAGATCAATTGAATAAACAAGCTGTATTTAAAAAAGTTACGAAATTTAAAATTAAAGATGATTTATCACATTTTGCATTTAATAGAGCATATCTCTCAAGAATTTATTTAAAATCGCATTAAACCTATACCCCATCTATGGAAAACATAATGAACGCAAGGGGCGAATATTAACCATATTAACAAAATTTGGTAAATTAAAAATTGTTTCGTAATATTTTTAAACACTGCTTGATTTTTATTTTTTTTTATATTTTTTTTTTTTACCATATATTGATATTTAGAAATGTTTACCATACATTATACAAAACAAATAAATTTAACAAAGATTGTTACAATGACATGACAATAACTACTAGATAGTAGCACTTCAATAAAACTTCTACATTAGAATGTCTCTTGGCCATCTAGTTTTTGGACGCCTAGGAGGATTTTCAGGAATTAAGTTTGAGGCAAGTTGGGAGACTAGTGAAATCGAGTGGGTATCTGGTTTAAGCCAAATTAGCAACTTATAGAACATTAATATCTTTATGGATAAGTTTGTCTGTGACACAATAAAGAGCATAGAGGATTTTAGGAAGAATTTTGGATTGTAAGGACTGGTTACGAGAAGAATTTGAAGGTTAAGTAGAACCCCAAAGCTCAACTCCATATGTCTAAATGGGACTAATTACATAAAAATTAGTCATGAAAATAAGTCTTTTGTAATTTATTAGGAGCTTTGAAGACTTGCATAGTAAATGTTCGAGTAATTCGAAACAACCACCAGTTCCATGTCTTTCAAGTCTGGTATAAATTTACATAATAAATATTTTTAATAATTGAATGGTGAAGTGGATGAAGGTGATAGATAACATATTTGAAAAACTGTTACCTCTATGGATAAACATGTTAAGCGATATATTTTTAACATTTCCTCCTTCCATTCCCGTAAATTGAATAGAAGGTTCATAACTCAAGAATGTAAAATTCTGTATAAACATAATATAAATAATAATAATAAATATAAACTTCGTTTCTCAAAAAAAAACCTGCCAATGCCAAAATATGACTCCTATTTTCTCGAAAAGCGAAATATGTTACTAAACCTTCATCCACTAGACCCTTAAGTTCTCATGCTCTGATTAAAGTATACAGGGACGTTAAAGTCTAGAAAAGAATAAAAAAATTTAGCTGAGAAAATTAAAAAATAATTTGGGTGAAATGTTTAGCCTGTCGGAGTATATACTGTCTAGCCTTTCTGGTGCACAAATTATAGATGAAAGTAAAATTTCTCTTTTATCAACTAACAACAGTAAAATAATAAAACAATATTTTGGAAAACAAACGCATCAACCCGTTATATGGTAAATATCCTGGTATCAGAAGTTTCTTTGGAACACATTAAAAATACAAGTTAAGATATACATTTCTGTGAACGATAAATTTGCTCCAAAATATGAACTGTAGACCGAAATTGATAAATTATTATTACCAGGAGCGAGTAGATACTGCAGATCATTGCCCTATCCACCTTTCGAACCTTTATCACAACCTGGGAATCACTCGCATTGGACCATAATTATTTTTACCGTAAAAAGGAAAATTAGAAATTATTCTTCGAAAGGAGAAATTATTATTCGACTTTCAGAAGAGTGGACTGAAAAGCTTAACGTATAACACTTTACATGTACCAATTTACCCTTACAAAGCGGGGATTTCAAAATTGTAGTCATAAAATAGTTATGTTACTTAAATGACCTCGGTATATTTTTTTTTTATAATTATTGATGGCCCATTAGGAGCGTCGAGCTCAACACTCTGCAAAAAAAACTTGAACAAAAAAAAAACCTGAACAGCATTTTAAAAATAACAGGGACTTCATGGATCATAATATCCATCTACTTGCTCTTCACTCATTCATAATAAATGAGTTTACAAATCATTTATATATATATATATATATATATATATATATATATATATATATATATATATATATATATATATATATATATATATATATATATATATATATATATATATATATATATATATATATATATATATATATATATATTATACAATGCCTAATCTTAATAATGTGAAAATTTAGTAAATTTCTTCGGGAAAGTTTTTACTTCGTCAGTCGAGGGACGGTAATTGACGGTCAGGGAGGAAAAAAATACTGATCGAGTTACCTGCTGGCAGGATGTGGTACAAGATCCATGTGTCCCACCTCATATCCCCTCCAATATTTGATGTAAACCAATAAACAAGTTTAAATGATTTAAATCAGTTAAAATTAAAAACAACTGAAGACAGTAATGGATGAAGGTGGAACGAATTTTCGAAATATACATTTTACTGCAAATAAACTTTATTGAATGTCTTGTCTTATCTTAGCCCAAAAACCTAATAACCCAAGATTCCTGGTTAAACGAATGTTTCTCAGTGGATTAAGCATTAAAAATACTTCACCTTCCGTTCAAATACAGAAAGTTTTACTTTAAATTAATAACATAACTCCTTTTTCCATATAACAAATCCTTTTATTTTATTTTAACCAAACTTGATATTTTTATTAATCTTATTCACAACTTTACAATAAAACAATAAATATATTATAGAAACTGTGAATTAATGAAACGTCAAATATTTTTAAAGCACTTCAATAAAAATTCTGAATTTAAAGGTCCTTTGCCCATCTATTTTACAAACGCCTCCGAAAAGAATTTCGGGTTACTGATAAATAAATTGGAAGATTAGTGGATTCAAGTGGGTGCACAGCTTATCATGGAAGAAAAGGTATCTGGTTTGGGCCAAATTTTAAAATCATTATTAATAATGTTGTTTCACAACAATAATGGATATGACATTAATAACTAATCGGAAGCTTTGAAACTTTTCCAGTAAATGTTGAAGTAGTCGAAAATAATGAGACGTTTCTTGTTTTAGCCTAGTATTTGAACTAAAAAAAAAAATTAAGAAACAAAATGCAGTACAGTCAGGTTTCAAAATATTCCAATTAAGACTCTAAAGTATAAAATTTCACAATATGACAAAATAAGATTCAAATATTAGAGGAAAACAATTGTACTAAAATGAAAAAAAAAACGCAATACGCAAAATACTAAGGAAACGACGATTCACTGACAGCATAGCGCTAATTTCAAAAAGGATATAAAGGAGTTGTTTTTACTCTTAAAGATAAAAATATTCCCACTGCAATCAAGTATACAGTATAACATCATCAATATAATCAAGTATAACATATATATATATATATATATATATATATATATATATATATATATATATATATATATTAATAAAAAGTAACATAAAATTTTAAATAAGTTTTTTGACAAAATCAATAAGATTTCATGAATATAAATTGTTCATATTTTATAAAACTCAAGTGGCTATTGACAGTTTTTGGAAGACAGGATCTGGATGGATAGTAGGTGGTTAAAGAAGTGGTATTTGAAAGTAGAAAGGGTAATTAAATGACGAATGTTGAGAAGGATAGAGTTCCATATAGAAGAGGACGGGATTACGAAAGATCTGTCGAAAGTGGCTGGGCAATGAGCAGGAGTATGCAAATCTGATTGACGGGAACGGGTTAGAATAGAAGATTTAAGTTGAAGGAGTTCGGAGATGCAAGGTGGACGATGGGATTTAACGGTTTGAAACAGAAAGGAAGCCAGGAAATACTGGCGACCGTAGGAAGGAATGAGGCACTTTAACTTCGCATAAAACTGCGAAATGTGGACGCTTCTCGGAATCCCAAAAATGAAATGGATAAAGCAGTTAAATAGTCTTTTGATTCGAGATCTCCAGAAACACCCTTCTTTTCTCCTCTCTCTACCAAAAAGCGCCTCCAGCGGTTTATAGCCATTGCATTCCATGTGTTACAAAGAGTAAATCTTCTTGATATTTTTGTTAGAACCAGCAACTCTACATACCCCAACCATCGTTATCTATTGATCTCAGAGTCCTTTACAGTGTCCTTTTCACCCTACAGGTCCTCTAACTCCAGGTTATCCCTGATCCACCTCTGTTCTGATTGGACCATGAATTATACAAAGGTCTTTCCTCTCCCATATCTTAAGGAAGGCTCCCTCTTTCAGGTTTTAGATGGAAATAAATAAAAACGATTTGCTTCAGCCATCAACAGACTATAAGTATAATCAGGAGAACAAGATCAAATGCGTAATCCTTTCTTTTCCTGACAACTAACTATAAGCAGTCAGGAACTATTCTTAAATCATATCCTCCATAGCCTAATAAAACATTTCGGTTAAACTGCGATTTTAACAGTGAAATACTATATAAGAATTTATAAATGTAAATAAATAATCTTCCATAAATTCGAAAACGGCCTGGGTCCTCAGGACTTTAAAGAATGAAGTTGACTTGAATCATATCCATGAAATTTAAGCAGCCTTACTTTTCGCAAATTAAAAGTTTTTTTAGGTTGTTCAGCCAATATCTGAAATCGGCTAAGCCTGGATTTCAATTTGATGAATGTAACTTTACTTTCGATTAGTGTAACGAACACCAAGAGTGATTAGAGTCTGCAATCCGGAAACGGAATACAATTTTGGAACTGTTTACAGGAAAGTATTGACAGAGATGAAATTGAGATAAAATATGTGTGGAATAAACTTTTAACACTATCCTATTAATATTAACATTGTGGTCGAAATTAAACTGAAGATCATATATATGTCCCTTGTATCACTTGCTAAAAGTATTTCAAATATCTTGCTAAATTAAGAGAAACATGAAATTCATAATTTAAATGCAGGTCTATTACACAAAAATGGTTTTATTTGGATTAATAATAAATTTATTACCTGTAAAATACACAAATGCGCCACGGATAAGTTATATTATCCGTGAGGTCACATCAACAGGGGAAACAATTTTTTTTTTTTTTTAGTAAAACTATTTAATATTCAAAGATTTATAAGAATATGAAAAACTAAAATAAATTTTCTCACCGGAAAATGTCACCAACATTAGGAAATATGAAAGCAGCACCTGATACCAACGATGTCAAAAATAATTGAGGAGTTCGCGATAAAAAGTAAAGGTGATAAGAATGAAGTTGGCTTACATCTAACATGACATGCATTATACGCTGTTATTAAAATTTAAGGAATGCAAAATTAAAAATCCGAAAATATATTCTGTTATCTTTACCATTAAACAGTTGGAAAACAATTAAAACTTAAAACAATGTTATAAATTATATATTATATGTTTATGTTCAAATAATTTGAAGTTAAAATCAGACAAAAAAATCGGTTTATTAATAATTCACTATAGAAAGTTAAGAGAAAACAATGTTAACAAAATTGAAATAAAAAATTTAATGATTGTTACACATAGTAATAAAACATGAGAAATTTGAAGGCATGCAACAGTATTTCAAAACTATTATCTGGTCAAAATTGTAATACAAAACAAAAAACTAAGGAAAACAGTAATTTTATAAAACACTGAGCTAAAAAATTGATTAAAACTCATAAGTTATTATTTACTAGAGATAGAAACATATAGAAAAAATGTTCTAACTACGTTACAGAGCTGATGGTAATAACAGTGTTTACAACCATATCTTAAAGCAATAAACTTGGTTCTCCATTGCAAAATTGAATTAAACAAAATCTACATAAGATGAGTTAATAAACAACAATTAGAAAAAACGTTTTAAAAGAAAATGTTAGCAAAACAATAAACAGAAGGAGAAAAGTGATAATATGATAAAGTATGATAATGTACTTCATAACCTATCTGTCAACCAAGTACGAATTTAGAAATCAAACAAACAGTATACCCATAAGTTCAGATTTTTGATACATAAGAAATCCATTCAGCAATATGAAATCATGTGTATATTTCATAAATATTAATCGGTAAACAATATTAAATACTCTTAGTATCAAATTTGTAGATGCAAGGTTATACTTACACGACCATTCCATAAGCGCCTTCTCCAATATAGGCTAAATTTGTGTACCTTGGTCCAACTTCGAACGTCTGTCCTCTGACCACTTCAACATTACTAGCACCCGCACCGGACACTTCGGCCATTTCAACCAACAACCTCCCAAGGACCAGCTTGGACGACTGCTCTGTTTCATCCAACTACCGCTTAGAGCGCGCCCACATTATTTACCTCCTTCACCTAATCTGCTACTTTGATACTTTCTAATTCTTGAAATGCAATCCATTATTAGTTTATCTAAGCGAAAACTGATTTTTTTAAAGAATGTGAAATTATTTTTCTATTAAGTTTAATCAAGGCACAAAGTAATTCTTAAGCATCATCATAAATATATAAAAATAAACTGATTTGCTTTAGATTATTTTCTTAAACACATTTATTGTTGCTCAGCACTATCAATCCAAGGAAAATAAAGGTCAAAATAATTTTTCTTAATAACCAGATAAAACAGTTACTGCACAAATGTGTTTACTTTGTTTGGCATGGAGGTTACATATTGTTATCCTCTTGTTTGAAAAAGAAGTTTCAATTAAGTTTGTTGATTTTCTAATAGTTTTAAAAATGAATGCGCCTCCGACCTTCGAATCATTCTTACTCTACGAAGGAGAGCAAAAGTTAGTATTTCTAGTTTAATGTTTCTATATTGGAAGGATTGGTTATCTCATAGTTCTGTATAACTTGAAAAGTTACTCCTATTCACATACATCACAATAATTACTTTGTTGGTAGTTGTGAAAAATTAGATTATAAATGGTTTTTCTGGGCACTGATATTTACTATAAGGCTTATTTCGGCTGCTACCTCAACGAGTAGTAGTATTCTCACCATTTACTTCAGGATTCCTTGACTGTCTTGTAATATTAGGTTCATATCTTAACATTAACATATTTTAGTTTGATTTCACTTGGTATTGGTAAAAAAATTATGTCACTATCGTATTTCTTGAATACTACTACTATGTGAACTGGGGCATTATTCACATTCCTTGATCTCTGTAGACTCTTCGGCGTCTGCTGTCACTATACAGATAAAAACTCGAATCGTCGGTAAACATCACAGCATTCCAATTTGTGTCCTCTTCTAGTCACTCGCTGCACCACATTCTGCTGTTGCTGCAGATCATCTCTAAGGGGCATATGATGTAAGGCCAACTTCCCACAAATGATTACGAATCATTTGTTTTGTTAAAAGTTTAGGTAAAACACCTTCAACTTCATTGAGGATCTGGCGTGCACTATGAAAAGGGTTTCTCCTGGCAGTGATAACAATATTTTTATCCTCTCTTTCAGTTGCAATACGTTGTGATCCACTGCCCGGCCTTCTATTGGCACTGCCAGTCTCGGAATCGAGCTAAAGCCCAGGAGACGACACTCTGGGAAACACCAACCGCCTCTGCAATATCAACTTGTCGATGACCTTGATAACGCATTCTCACTATAATTTCGCGAACTTCGGGTTCAAGATGATGTCTGTCCATGTTTATTGAAAGTATTACTGGATTAAAATACGAGAAACGCTGTTTATTTACAAAATGATAAATCTTCATGTTTACTTTTCTTAAAAAAACTTGTTATAAATAAAAGGTTTAACAATTGTTTTGACTTTGGTTTGTATTTTCTATTTAGTTGTACCCTACTATTATTGAATAGAATGGCTAATTTAATTTAAATGACCGAATAAGGGATAAATAAGGCATATCCCTATTCATTTTTGCGCAGTTTAGTTTGCCATTGTGGTCCTGTCCAGTTGATTATCTGAATATATATCAGCTGAAGGAGAACACACTTGTAGATGTAGTTCATGCATTTCATTTTCTAAGCACAGAAAACATTGGTGGTTCTGTATAATTCCAATCCTGTATAGGTGTCACTGCAGGTAATTATGTCCTGTCTCCATCTGGAAGTATGTCATAATTACATTGCAACTTTGTGTTTGTGCTATTGGCTTTTTGAGTAAACTCTTTCAGCACTTTTCTTCAGCCTGTTTCTTTTCTATGTTCCTTACCTCTTAATATAAACTCTGTATAATTCTTTTTGTAGAATCATAAGGAAGAATTGAATTGATTTGGGGTATTTCACAACCACTTTGTGCGAGCCGATCAGCTTGCACATTTCCCGGTAGTTCACCGTGACTTGGTACCAGCTCCTGGCAGCTTGAATCATCTGTATACATGTAAAGGCATTCCTGTTCAGGGATTGTCTCTAAAGCAATAGCTTTCATTTCCCATTCAGGTGTCCCGGGTTTACTAATAGGTGTTTACAAACCATAATTTATCGATGTATTCAATTTTGATAAAAACATAGTTTTCATGTTATAATGTATGGCTATCTCATTTTTACACCTGCTTATTGTTTATTGTACCTTTCAAGGGTATCTGGTGACTCCTCCGATAGTCAGATCTGCATTCACTGTTTAATCTGTGGGACTACATTTGTTTTAATGAGAAGAAACTTCCTCAGATAACTAGTTACAAACTTTTGGATGAATACCTTGTAGTAGCATGAGAGAGCATACGTGCCCTACTGTTCTTTATATTGTTCCATGAATGGCTGGCTCAAACTAAATTTCCACTTATCCCTACTCTAGATGGAAATCATAAGTATGGTAACACCATTTAACAGGAAACATCGCAAAACACAAAAATTTGATGGGATTTAATTGTATTTATATTTTCTTCTTTTTCAGAATAATTGTAGAAACTGATACTAAAGTTCCAAATGCAGCAATTTTCACAATTAATAAAGAAGACCATACTTTAGGAAATATGATAAGGAAGTAAGTAATTTACTTATTTTTTAAAACATTTTTCTATCAATTTATAGATATTAAATGTATTTACTGTTTTGACTACAGTCAACTTCTGAAAGATCCACAAGTATTGTTTGCTGGTTATAAACTTCCTCATCCTTTGGAACACAAGTTTTTAATCAGAATTCAAACAATCAACACTACAACCCCTCAGAAAGTTCTTGAAGATGCAATTAAAGATTTGATATCTGAACTGTCCCTCTTTGAGGAAAGATTCAAAGTAAGTATAATCCTTATAAAGTTTTACTAAGAGCCTCTATTCACATTTTTGTTTTTCAGTTGGTTTTTGCAATCTTAACTTTGATGTAATTACACTCCATACTCCCTCCCCTTCTCGATCTATGAAAGTTTATCAACAAAAAACATTTGTCTGTGTTCTTCAACTATATTAATAAACAAAAAATTATTGAGGCAAAAAGTATTATATTTTTTAGTTGATTTCAATACAAAAAAAAAAATTTAATTTGAAAACATCTATAGAGAACTAACTAGTATAATTTTCACCTAGGTTTAATAGGTTTAATAAGGACTGAAAAATCACATTAAAAAAGGGAGGGTAATAATTAAATTTAAAGTTCTTCCGTTTTGTTGGTTAATTATTAATTGTTCCGTGTTAATCGTTTGTCTGTAATTGTTATCATAATTTTCTTCAGTTCCTAAAATGCCTGAATTTTTTAAACATCAATTAATAACTTCATTTATTGATTGTTGTTTTGTACATTTGCAGCCCTGTATGTCCTTGGAGTTCCATGGAAACTTGTCCGCCTGATTTAGATGATAGTTTGAGTGCTATCAGACGTTTCTCCCAGATTTAAAAAAGTGAAGAGTGAGGGCTACCTGCTGTTATTTTAGGCTTATTAAACACCTTAGAGGCTCTGCAATCTCCCGCTATACAAAATCTCTATATTTATTTATTATCCTTATTGGGCTTGTCCATACATATGGATCGGAAACCTGGGCACTCTCTATCATCAAAGAAAAAGATTTACTTATCTTCAAAACAAAGATTCATCATAATTTTGAGCTTGTCAAGGTCTATGAGATCTGACAAAGGAAGGGTATACAGAGAGATATGTGATTTTTATGGGAAGGTGGATATGATGAGGTGCATCATGTTTGGGAAACTGGATTGGGCTGACCACATTGCTAGAATGATAGAAGAAGAAATTTTAAGAAAGGTGCTCTATGGAAAGCTCTACAGGACAAGAGGGAAAGTCAGACTACATCATAGATAGGAAGATGTCGTCATTCAGGAGCACTGCAAATATCTCAACACGCATTGAGCCACCTGATTAAGGCCCATTGAAATGAAATGAAATGAAAAATACATTTTATTCTGGGGCCATTGCCCCTTAAGAATAATTATAATGTACAATTATTGATGGCCTAGCTGCCATATCTATAATTTAGAAATATGATAAAGGCAAGGAAATACAATTAAAATTAAATTAAGGAATTGAAAAGAAATTTAAATTACAACATAAAGTAATAAAATTAATAATACATGTTTTAAAATATCACATGAAAAACAAATTACATCTTAAGGTTAGAAATTTAAAATTAGCTACAAAAACAAATTAGGAAAAAGCAAAAAAATATTCAATGAAAAAATACAGTAGACAAAGCTATGAAATATAAATTATACGGAAAAAAATAATGTATCTTGTCTGATAAAATAATATAATTATGCTGAAACCAATTATACAAATTTAGCGTAATAGTATTAAAATAATTCTGTACCAAAATCAATATTATACTTTGAATATTCATATTTCATTTAAAAAAATATTTTCTTCATTGATGTGACTATTAGATTGAGTTTCTAATAAGTAAACGAAAAGACGGGATTTGAAGCTATTGTGAGTGGAGGAATGGCGAATGATGGAAGGGAGGGAGTTCCAGAAGTTCGAAGCCCATTGTGGCAGCCAATAACCACATCAGTCTGTAGAGCCAAGGAGTTAGTAGTAGTAGTATGTTCTGAGGTTTGTCGGTTTATTTGGGTTGCCATAATTGAATAATATTCTTATAATATGCAGAATATATACAGCTAGTGTAGAATGTATTAGAACACCAACAAAAATTTTGGTTTTACCCATTTTTTAACTAGAATAAATTTTCAGATAGTGCACAGCTGCTATCAATACAATGTTAATAGACTCTAAATTAAATATTTACCAAAGAAATCACAACATCTCAGCTAAATCCAGAAATAATTATATTAATGTCAGAAAATGCCAAAGAAACAGGCACACAAAGTATTGGAATACTAAATATTGTATAAAAGAAGGGTATTACTACAGATAATCCCTTTGCTGTGAGTGGCATTACGGCCAATGGTCTTAGCGACACTTATCAGGTACTACATATATTTGCTATTATTCATATTTAACAATGAGATGGAAAGGAAAAGGAATTCATACTGAATTACAAAAAATAATAAATAGAATCGATAATGAGTACCATAGTTTGCGTGAAATATAAAAATTGTTAAATGTAAGCCACATAACTGTTTCAAATATTATAAATAAGTACGGCTTAAGAAAGTTTTATGGAGCTAAGCCTCATTCTGGGTGCTCTGAAGTTCATTCAGCATCAGATGAATTGTTAATATTAGGAAAATCCGTGGCTTAGTGCTTCAAAAATAGTTGCTAAAGCACGTTTTATGAACAGACCATCAGTGTTAGTACTTTAAAAAATTAACTGAAAAGAAGAAATATACATTGCCAATCCAGCGCCTAAGAAATATTGTTTGTTTGTTTATTTCGTTTAGCGTCACTTTATGCTGCTATGGCTAATCGGATGATGCTACGGTGGGACTCCTAAATTTTGCCTATCCAGGTATGATTAGGATAGGGATCTTTACCGAGTACTTGACATTGCACAGGCTCGGGACCCTTATTTAACGTCCCTTCCGAAGAATGGCATAACTAAGGATTTTTTACTCCCTTTAAAAAATCCTAAGGTCATCTGCTGGGCTGCGAACCCGCGATCTTGGGTTTAGTAGGTTGCTTTGCTAACCACTACACCACAGGTGACCCTAGTAAGAAATATTTTTTAAGCAAACTAAACTGAAAGAAAAATAACTTTATGCAACAGAAAATGTTAATCACTCTATTGAATTTTGAAAGTGGGTGTTATTTACTGACAAGTGCCAAGAACTCAGTGCCAAATGTTAAATATGAATTAGGTTCTGTGATGGTTTGGGGTATGTGGGTTAAGAAGTTACAATTTATTGAAAGGATAATGAACTATATCAAATATAGCGGCATGCTTGAAAAAAATAGATTGAAATATTATAGCTAACAGGCTAAAGATAAAATTTGAAATAATCATCTGATGCCGAAAGAACTTATGATTGCTCAGAATGAGGCTTTGTAAAACTTTCTTAAACTGTATCTATTTATAATATAGCAGACGGTTACGTGGTTTAAATTTAACAATTTTTATATTTCACGCAAACTATGGCACTCATTATCGATTCTATTTATTATTTTTTGTAATTCAGTATGAATTCCTTTTCCTTTCCATCCCATTGTTAAATATGAATAATAGCAAATATATGTAGTACCTGATAAGTGTCGCTAAGACCACTGGCCATAATGCCACTCACAACAAAAGGATTATCTGCAGTAATACCCTTCTTTTATAGAATATTCCAATACTTTGTGTGCCTGTTTCTTAGGTATTTTCTGACACTAATATAATTATTTCTGGATTTAGCTGAAATTTTGTGATTTCATGTATATATTTAATGTAGAGTCTATTACCATTGTATAAATACCAGCTGTGTACTCTCCAAAAATTTATTCTAGTTAAAAAATAGGTAAAACCAAAATTTTTGTTGGTGTTACAAAACTGTCTGCACTAGTTGTACCTTAACTTACATATTGTATAGTGCATAATAACTCCATTCCTCTTATTTGTCTATTATGTAAAAATATAATGAAAATGATTAGAACTCTCTTCCATTGCTTCAATGAAATATTAAAATTATTACAGATCTTCATTAATTTTTTTTTTATTTTTTTTTTTTTTCCAGGAGGCGATAAAAGAAAAGAAGGAAAGATTAGATTAAAATTTTATCATGATAATTCACCTTGTAATATTACATACATTTATGTTGTAAATAAGAAAAACTCACTTTTAATATTTTGTAACATTTGAAGTAGTTTATATATTTTTTATTAGTATTAAATGATTGTTTTATAATCCCAATAAATGTTTAATTAACTTAATTGAGAGTAAATTTCTGCAAGCAATTGTAATTTATCGAATTTTATTTTCATGAATAAAAACCCATAGAGTCCAATACTTCAATTTTTTTTTTCTATAAATGTTAATTAAAAGAAAGACTATGTATAAAATCTGAAGTACTACACACACACACTCCAAGAGTAAATTTATGGTTGTGGCTCAATATCCCGACCACGACATATATGCTGAAATACTCGGTTAATTAAGAGAGCAAGAACTTTATTGCTTTGAAACTGAAACCCAATTAGGGAAAAACAAAACAAATTTTATTGATATCAAAGAACTCAAATAGTATTATTAGAACCTCAATTTAAGAATTTCTGCTCTGTATGTCCCCTAAACTGTAAACTGATCAGTTATTCATTTTGGCCATTTTTTGACTTGACTAGTTATTCTCTGTGACTACAAATGTAATTAAAATGTATAAAGTGAATGCCATTCCTTGATTATAATATTTTAAAAAGTTATTTATGAAATGAATGAATGAAAAAATAATCTTCATTCTGGGACGTATTGTCCCCTAAGAATAACAAAATTGTATAATGGTCTGGCATATATATTTTCATACAAAGGTATTTATATAAGAAGAACATGAGACATACGAATACAGTCAATTGTAAATAATTGTATAAAGGACTTTAGTAAATAAGATAATTAAGAAGGAGATGAAATAAACAAAAAGAAAAAATAATAATAATCATGAGAAAATAAGAAAAGATATATACAGAAAATGAACTATGTCTATATGTACATTGGATGAAGAAAATATTTACAGATAACACGATATATACTTATACACACTGCACTTATTCACTTATATACCTATACACACAACCATACCCATGTAATAAGAATTGTCAATTTAATAAACAAAATTACTTTGAATAGGAAACACATTTAAAGTAAAAAAAATTTGAATTTTTATAAAACAAATAAAATGATTATTTACCGTTATGGAACGAATAAAAGATTTTTATTATATAAAAGAAAATTTATGAATCAATTCACCGGCATCAGATTTATTCGATTTGACCAAATTTAATGATAATTATTGTTCATATTGACTGGCATCAGACTAAGATGAGAGGAGATATTGGAAAAGGAGTGTTTTAAATGAGCTTAAGGAAGGGGCATGTCTTATTTCAGGAGGAAGAGTGGTCCAGAGGGTAGTGGATCAGGCTAGGAAGGAGTGCTGGTATAATGCTGTTCGATGGAAAGGCAAGTATAGGTCAGAGGAACGTGATCTTGTTGTGAATCAGGAGTAGAAGGAAGACTTAAATTTCAACAGATTATAAATGTAGGATGGGCGATGGTGATAAATGACCTGAAAAAGGAATGAACCTAGGAAGTATGATTTGCGGGTGGATGGGTAGAGCCACTTCAAGTCCATGTACAGGTGTGAGACATGGGAACGCCTCGGGGTTCTGAAAACAAATCGAATTCATAATTCGTTTTAACCTGTCTCGGAGTCCCATATAGAGACCACCAAACACCACGTAACCATAATCAAAGTGAGGAAAGATGAGCGAGAAAACTAGGAGTTTGCGACTGGCTTGGGGGAGGAAATGATGGGAACGATTGAATAGTTTCAGGGTTCCTATTGAATTTCTGGATATTTGGGCAATTTGAGGCTTCCAGGAAAGGTTTTGGTCGAAGATGATTCCTAAATTTTTGACGGAGGAGCAAAAGGTAATAGGCTGATTACTTAGGTTTAGAGAGGGATAATAGGAGTTTGATCTGAGAAGGTGACTTGAGCCGATAACTATTGCCTGGGTTTTATTTGCGCTTAACTTTAAGTTATTCAAATTGGCCCAGGTACAGATACAGTCAAGGTCATCCTGAATCTTGGAGAAAGCATCAAGGATTTCGGCAGGGGAAAAGGATAAATATATTTGACAGTCATCTGCATAAAGGTGGTGGGAGCAGTGTAGAATTGACTGATGCAGATCGTTAATGTAGGAATTAAAGAGGAGAGGTGATATGCTGGAGCCATGGGCTACTCCAGAGGAAAGAGGTAGGAAGTCTGACAAGGGTTGGTTAGGGATTGATACTGCTTGGGTACGGTTGGAGGGGAAAGAATGGAACCATTGGATAGAGCTGTTAGAAAAGTTTAAAGATTTTAGTTTTGAAAATAGGATAGAATGGTCAATGGAATCTAAAGCCTTGGAAAAATCGAGGAGTATAAGGACGGTTAGTTTTTTTTCGTCTATTGTGGCATGTATATCACTGGTGATTTTGATTAGTGCGGATTGGGTAGAATAACCAGGACGAAAACCAGATTGAAGGGGATCGAGTAGAAGGAAATCTTCCAGGAAGCTGGATAATTGGGATAGCACCAAACGTTCTAGTGGTTTTGAGAGGTTTGAAAGGATAGAGATTGGACGAAAGTCTGCAGAACAGGTAGGGTTGGAATTTTTATTGATAGGATGAACAATGGCTTTTTTCCAGGAGGTAGGAAATACGGAATTTTGAAGGGAGAAATTATAGATGAAAAGAAGGACCGGCGTAAGTTCTGGTTATCAAACTAGAATTAATTAATTAAATTTATATTTAATTTTAGTTATGCACTCTGTCAATATTTATTTGAAATTTGACTGGTAATCAGAATCAGTGTTGCCAGATGTAGGGATTTATCCCTACTGTAGGGGATTTATCTCTCCTTTGGGCTCTGATCATCTTCAATTTAAATTCTCTGTCCCTTCCTGCCCTTTTTGTGTTGATTTTATCATCAGAAATAATTGTAAAAAAAAATTACGTTTAAAAATACATTCCCAATACAGATAGCAGATGGGTAAATAAATAAAGAAAATAAGTTAAAACATTACTTTATTTTAAAACAGCAATATCAGATCTCTAAAGTTAAGTTAAAAAAAAAATACATTGTAACAACAAATTTAAAGTTTTGACATTATCCATAAATTATAACAAAGTTATTTACAATATATAAAATTATTTACACTTGGCACAAATAAATATTTATCATACGACATATTTTTTGTTATATACAACAATGTATATACGATATACTAAAATTCACTTTGGCAAGAAGGCACTATCTACTACCTTTCACTAATACTGATAAGTTTTGGTTAATGAAAAATTTTAAACTTCTTCTGGAGACATTATAGAAATTCCAATGTTTTAACAATCCATAAACAATTTTTGAAACAGAATAATTAAAATGTCTCTGTGTCATCACATTCTTCAGTAGAGTGACCAAAAACTGCAAAATAGAAACTTCTTTTTAAAATACATCTATTTAAAATGTATCTATTAAAATACATCTAAAATATATAGTTTAATATATTCTACATACAGCAATCAAATTTTATTTTATAATTTTGAATACTAAATTAAAATAAGAAGCTTCTACTAACTAAAACAAGGAAAGGTGTTATATCGGATTTTTTTTTCTTTTTTTTTTTTTTTTTTTTTTTTTTATTCACATCTGTCACTCAGTGACAACAGAAGATACAATATAAAAAGGACTATAATTAGCAAGTCAGATATAAGGTAGTTCAGCAACCATCGGTCCCTACTCTTGACTTAAATTTACTGTTTTGTCTTTAGAGATCTTATAGCCGGCTCCTTTCAGCCTTCTTAAAGTTACCTCAGGCATATCTATAGTCACCATAATCAGTATAAGTTTGTAGTAATGTCAAAGGAATTTTCCAGAAAATATTTTGCAAAAAGAGAGAACATAGTCCTGTAGAGTGAGTATGGGTAAGTCTATGATCAATGTTTTGTTGATGAAATACCAGGATGAGTAAGTTATGATTCTTAACATTTTAGAGTGAAAATTTTGTGATTTTTGGATGGGTCTTTTCTCCTTTCCTGAAAAGTGGTGATATGAAGGTCCAGATGGGTTTCAGTAAGTATAAATATTCAGTCATTACCTGATTTTTAGAGTCGATAGGATAGTTCATGAAGAATAGAGTAAGAAGCCTATTGTATAGAAGTCTACTGTTCAGTCATAGAAGTTTCATTTTCACATGCAGGCCCCAGGTCATCCTGTCAAAAGTGAGTACTAAGTAATGAATCGTGTTTTCCAATTAAATAGTTTCATTGATTATACAGACTGTGGGACAGGTGTTGTAAATGAACTTTTCTAATTGCTGAGTTTAATTAGCTAACACTGGAATAATTCTTTTAATGGAAATAAGTACTGTTGGAGAGTGAGTGAAGCATATCAGAATGTCTAGTCTGAATTGCAGCATCATTTGCTTAGGATGATAAGATGGTGTAAGGAGAAGTTGTTATTCTTGTGTTAATATAATGTAAAGCTAAGATATAAGAATCGATTCCTAAGGTCCTCCATCAGAATGAAGAAGAGACAGTTCCTATTATTATTATTATTACAAAAAGAGAAGTACCTATCCAAAATAAAAGAAAGAAGTATAAGTTAAAGGTTGTAAAGTAGATCCAAAATTAGATGAACACTTCAGCAATATCAAATATACACCAGTTGCATATAGTCTATCTCATGCTGTGACTAATATAAAGTCTGTGAAATTTAGAACTGTTTAGTCTTTTTTCCTTTTGTTTTATGAATAGAAGATAATATAAAGCTCATTAAATAAATATAAATCACTTTTGGTATTAGTAAGGTTCAAATTAAAAAATGGATAATTACTAATAAAATAGTATTCAAAAATAAAAGTTTTGACCTGGTCATAAAATTACCAAAAAAATATTTAATAATCAATTATATGAACTACATATTCTAAACGAAAGGTTAAGTTGCACTACTAAATCACATAGCTAAGTTAAAAACATTTTGGAATATAAAATGATTTGTACAGATAAAGATAAATTTAAGTCTTGGAAAAAATAATTAAGTGTTTTATAATATACTAAAAGAATTAAAAACAAGAGAAGCCGTCTCATATCATAGTGACTAATAGTTTGAGCAGAATGTCATCATTCATGATTTAGAAGTGGTGTTTATAATCCATTCATAAAGGAAGAGAGGGAAGATGAAACAAATTTATTTTATGCCAGAATCAGAATCCATTTCAACTAACACACTGTCAGCTACTGGTTGGAAGTCAGCGGGATCACAGATGAACTGCTAATAGAGCTACCCTACACTAGAGATTGAAGGTTGAGAGATTCTGAAGTTCTATTATAAAATAAAAGGTTAAACCTCTGACTCAAGCCTGTATGGTTCTTACTTCTCCCCCAACTAAGCCCCTTAATTTTCATTGAATAAATTCAATAGAACAGAAAAATGAATGCATAAATGTTTTATAAATAATTCTAATTACATATACAATATCATTACATCCAGACTAAATAGGAATAAATAACATTATCAGTTTTAATATTTCTAAAAGAAAAAGAAAAAGATTCTAATTACAGAATATAAGAGAATTATTCAGCTACTCAATAAAAAATATTGAGAAATAATTCACCATTGTTAAAAAAAATACTAATAACCATATTATTCAATTAGCACTTACAACTATTTCCAGTTTATAAAATATTTTAAGGAATGTTAAATTCAAGTAATAAATTAAACAATAAAAACCTTCACAAATCGGGCAATATGGACGATCAAAACCTCTAGTTCCAGGAATGTGATGTTGAACTGGTCTAATTGGTTCTGTTGATGCTTGTTGAGGGCAGTCCTCAGTCTCATGAGCATCAAATACATCACATATGTCACAAAACATCCTAGGAGTTATTTTTTTCTTCTTTTTCACGCCATTTCTAAAGGATAAATATAATATGAATTTAAAAAAACATTTCTAAAGATATTAACATGAAGGTAACTCATTACAATATGAGCTATTGATACTTACAAAGTGCTTGAAGAATCTGTTCTTAACTCTAGGTCATTAAGTCTTTCCTTTAAAAGATCATTTTTTTTCTGTAAATCAACAATTATTGAATTTAAGAAATTTATTTGGGTATCTGCCAATTCTTTTTCTTCTAATAATGTAGTCATTGATTCATCCCCTGAAATAACTTTTTCAGCAGACTTTAAACTTTTTAATTCAGTCGTCAGTTGTTTTGATTTCTCTTCATGAACCGCTTTCTCGCCTAAAGCAACATTTAGTTGAGCTTCTAAAATTTTTAACTGATTGGTATGGTCACTTTTTATGGCCTCTATTTCTTCTAAGGTCTTTTGGTTCAATTCATTAACTTTTGTGACTTCATTATTTAATTTTTCAACAGTTACTTTCAGACTACTTTCTGAAGCTTTTAAATTGGTTGTTTCTTTCACTAAATTTGAATTTAACTCTTCCATTTCTTTAATTTTACTAGTTATATTTTTTTCCTTTTCTTCATGTGACTTATTAATGGTTTCTATTGTTTTCTTGAGCACTGAACATTGTTCTTGGAGCTCATCTGTATTTTTAGAACTCGATGAGCACTTTTCTTTATATTCATTACTAACTTTATCAAATGAATCTTTTATTTTTGATAGTTCATCTTGAAGATGTTTTTCTTTCATCAAAGCTTGTTTTTCTAGTTCAGCTTTCTCAGAAACAATCAACTCTAATTCTTTTTTCTTACACTCCAATTCTTCTCGGAAATGTAACTGACCATTCAATAATTCCTTTAAATTTTCAATTTCTGATTCCTACATAAAAAAAAAAGAAAAAATATATTAAAATAAAATATCTTCTATAAAAAAATTATTATATTATAATAATGATTTGATTCAGTAAACCAAAATATAAAAGCTAGATTATTTTAACTGATTAATAAAAGATTACGAGACATTGATGATTTAAAAATCATATGAATTCTGTAGAAATTTAACCAGAAATATATTTAATGATAATTTTGAAGCTTGTTTCAAAAACAATACATAATGTTAAAGTGTAAGTCCTTTTAAGATCTGGATTAGTTTACAGTATTATGTTCTACAAAAATGTCATAGGAGTTTTGAATAGACAGAAAAATGTGGATATTCTGAAAAACATAATGATATAATAGACTAACAATTAATCTTCATGGAAGAAGTGGTGGCCAAACATGTTAAGGTGTTAAGCATTTTAGAGTTCTGGAGTTAGAAGTGATGCCAATTTCAATACGGCTTAGCTGGCTTTGGTGGTGATTGTGTGTCTGATGTCTGAAATATAGCTCGGCCTTCTTTGTTAGGTAACCGCAGGATAACTTCTCCCTCCTGAACTAGTTATAGTACATATGGAAGTTAAAACACATTTAACGACTAACTACAAACAGTTCTAAAATTGATGATATTGTCAATGGCATCACATAGCGCCTTCTCTAAATGTCATCATTCTCTATCTATGTTAATACTAAGGTTTTCAATCATCAAGAATTTTGCTTCCATCCATGCTGGTCTATAGGCAATAAATATTAATTTTACTACTAAACATTAGTATTGCACGGAGTTATCAAGCTGCATGCTGCTTGATGCTTGCTAGACGATCCATGCTGCACTATGGTTCACAAGGTTTTTTTTGCGTTAAAAAATCAATCAGTAATCGCATAAGGTGATGCAGGTATTGTAAGGGAGTGTATTAAAAAAGCTAAAGTTGAAATTGTAAAAAGAAAATTAACGATGGCAGAAGTTATGTTACTTCTTTTTATAGGCATACTTCATAATATCATCGAGTTAAGATCTTTTCAAGAATATTTGTTTTTTATTCTCATAATTAGAAATATTGCACAATGAGGAAGCAAACAAAGCTCATATTGAATTCCTTTCAAATAAAGAATAATTCAAACAATGAGAATTAATTTAGATAAAATAAAAAAGAGAAGTACAGTGGAATAACATCAGTTTTAAGCTTTATGGGGTGAAAAATATAAAATTTAATCTTTAAAAGCTGCAAACTATTAATGAAACTACTTCTGAATTTGTTTTTAAATAAAATATAATTTCTTAATTTACCACCAATAAATCACTAGGATTGTTAGTAACAATGAATAAATTTTCAAAATAAAACATACTGCAATTCATACAACATAAATATCAAATTAATAAGAAAACAGGAAAAAACTCACCAGTTTTTTAACCTCATTCAAAGATAACTCTTTTTCTTTAGTTAAACATTTAACATTTGAATTTAATTCAAGAACTTCAGATTCCAATAGTCGTATTTTTTCATTCTGCTCACTTTCACGCTGCTTACTTTCCAGATGTTCTTTTTGTAGGGCTAAAAATATTTTAAAAGACATATTAAACTTGGCTATAGAATAATTTTGTAAATATATATAAAAGTTAAACACAATTTAAATAAATTTCAAATAATTGCAATCATTTTCTTTGACGATATTATTTATAATTGAATAATGCATAAACATGCAAAAATGCTTTCATGAAATAAAAAATAGTAATATTTAAGAATTCTTATTTCTGATATGTAATAAACCGAAACATGAAACTATTATTCTGTTAAAGAATTCTCTTTGGGGTGTTTAATTCTTCTATATGATAGGATAAAAATGGCATATGCCATTTTTATTTAGCTGTTTCCTTGAATGTTTTTAATATTATATTTTATGAGTTGTCTGCTGATGGTAATTTTTTTATCACGTGATGTTAAAATTTTTTTGGGTAATTAAAATATCACAAGGGCTAATTTTTACAGAAAGATTTGTATAAATTACTTTCCTATGACTGATGAGGCAATACCTCAATTATTTTTCACTAAAGAACAGCTAAGAACCTCTTATAAATCATAGCAGGTACAAATCTTACCATATACACAGCAATTTTATATTATATAAAATTATAAAAACATAACCCATAAAAATACAAAAAAGATGTTGAGTGAACCATGCTCCATCACGAAGTAAGGCAGAAAAAATGATTAATTTCCTGACTTTTATTTAACCCTCGAGTGGTCGTGCAGATGGCAATAGTCCTCCACTGCTCTTTACATTGCTACAGTGTATTTGTTTTGGCATGGATGAATATGACGAGCTTAGAGTCTGCAAAGGGAAGCTAGGGGAATAGTCTCAGTTCCTCTGTCAGTTGTTATTTGACATTCCCGACCTGTAATTCCCATTTGTTTTGGTTGGCTAACAATTGTCCTCCACCTGACCTTTCAGTTTTTTTGTCTAAATTAGCAAAATTAATACAATTAGAGTTTGTTATAATTACATTAAATGCCCTCTACTGATATTTTTGAAGTACTGTGCTATTTGAGTGAATTATTTCGTTTGTCATCCACACAACCTTCCCCGTAATTATTATTTTCAACTTGGTATGTGTTGATAATGATCTACATACTTTCTTTATATTTTATTATTTCGAGTAAATAATTTATTTATCTTATCCTTTGGAAAGTATCTTTGAATATCAAGGGATTTAAAAAAATGCCTATTGCTAAAACACCAGAAAACTTAGTGGATGACTATAGTCATCCCTGCGACCTTTCTTGTAACTGAGCCCTACGCGACCACTCGAGGGTTAAATGTAAGAAAAATCCTTGACATTTGGTGTTACCAAGAAGAGAGAAATCACTTCAATTCAGAGAGTTCTAAAAAAGTTATAATTTCAATATAATATTCATTACTTAATTTTTTTTTTCTCCTTCTATCAACAAGTATTAGTGTCAAAACAAGCAAAAACTTATATTAGTATCAACCAGTATTTGAGTTACGTTAAAAGAAGAAAAAACTTATACTGAATTATTAGTGTCAAGAAGCTAATAAAGATCAATGATTTCATATTTTGTTGTATAGCGAATAAAAAGTAGGTATTCCGAAATTAAAGAAATCTTTGTATTAAATATTAAGCATTTGTTTTGAGATAAATTAAAAAAAAAAAATTAAATAATGTAAACATATACAATACCTTGTAGTTCTGCACTAAGTTCCATGATTTCCTTAATCTTTTTCTCAGCTTCTTCGGTTTTTTCTTTTATAGTTTTATCTTGATTTAACAAGTAGGCCTCCTTTTCCTCAAATAACTTCGCTTTATCTTGTAACATTTTTTTAATTTTGTCCATCTCAGTATTCAGCGATAATGTTGCCTCAGAACTCTTATTTTGTAAAGTTTCATTTTCTCTAGTCAATTCTTTATTTATCTCTTCAAAACTGGTTATATAACGCTCTAATTCTGAAATTTTGGAAACTAATGTATTATTCTTTACTTCCAGGTTTTCTTTTTCCTGTAATAAGTTCATAGCATCGTTTTCAACACTAAGAACCCTTTTCTGTAAATCTTCAATTTGAAATATTTTGTTTGCTAATTCATTTTCAGCCAACGTAATTTTATCTTCCTTTTCATCCAAACTTTTCTTCAAGCTGTTATTTTGAGTTGAATAGCTATCAAGATCAACTTCCAACTGATCAATTGTTTTCTTTAAATTATAACACTCATTTCGGACTGTTTCTTCATTTTTAAGAAGTTCTTCAAGTTCTTTGCATTTTAAATTATAAGCTTCTTCCATACACTTAAAATTTTTCACAGAATTTTCTACACGTTCTTTTATTTCAAAAATAGCTTTCTCTCCTTCCCTTTTGACTGAATCTAACATCATTTCTAATTCTTGTACTCTATTTTCATGCAGCCTAATCTCCTCAGCAGAAGACAATTTTAACCTACTAAGCTCATTCTGTTTTTCGACAAGATCAGAATTTAAACTCATTAATTGTTGTGAAGAATCAGTTGAACTGTTCATTAAATGTGAAATGTCATTTTCCTGTAAAAAATAAAAGAAATAATAAAAAACCTATTAAACAGGTAATAAAATAAAATAATTTATAATAAATTGAGATAATTTCACTCTAATTGATTAAGGATTAACATAAAATATCAACAATTAACTCAAAATGAATCCAGAATTAATCGTATAATAAAAAAAGAAGTGTGTAAAAAAGAGATATGTAAAATTAAGTGCCTACATTCATAATCCAAATTAGATTCCTTCACAGATTTTGTAATTAATTATAATTAGAATGAGCTAAACTTGTATTAACTCCAAATAACATTCCATTCTGTACTTTACAGAATTACAGGGATTCCATTCAAACTTTACAGGGAAGTTCAAAATGAATTTTTTTTTTTTTTAAGTACCGTAAAACGGCGTGACTTTGCACCAAGCTCACTAAAAAGTTTCAGTTAAGGAAAAAGTGTTTTGCTGTTGTCTAAATGAGGGATATTTGATATTCCTTACTTACTTAAACACTGATTGGGTCTAAGGAATTTTCACGCTGATCCTAGTTACATCTCATGTTTTATAACAGTTAGTTGATTGTAGTGTTTCAACAGGTGTGATTCCTTTGTGGGATAAAGTCGTACTTTCAACAACTAAATATTTCTCAAATCGACTAAGTTTTGCATTAATTTTATTCTATAATTATTGTAATTTAAATATATGATATTCATTTTGCTCAAAATATTTGCTAAAAGTCATGGTATTTGAAAATAAAATAGAATACCCTTTTTGAAATGAATAAGGAATGACTATATATTGACTGTTAAAATTTTGCCTAATTATACATTTAAATTTTTTCAAGCCATAGAGTTCGTTTTTATATTTTAACAATTTTTGTCTAACTATTGCAAATTGCATTTTTCCAAAAATGTTTCTCTAAGAATCTGTGAGCGATTTATTTTATAGGTATCGTTTTGTTCCTTGTTTACCGAAATTATAGTTGTTTACGTTATTTAGGCATGTTTTAAGTCGTTATTTTGTTTCTATATAATATTTTGTTGGTATGGTCTTGTAATTTCTATCGTTCCTCAATAAACCTTTAAAAATTGAGCAATTTTGTTTCTCATTTCAATGAAAACATTGTAATTTACAATCGTTTCCTTTAACAAAATCCTTAGAAACAGAAAAAAATCACTAGGCTCAACTCTAAACACTATTAAGGAATGACTTTGCAACTCATAACTATTATCAAGCTTTGACTTTGCTCCAGAATACGTTTTTAATGCTTTTTTAATAGAAAAAATGTGGTGGTGCAAAGTTACGGGTATCCGGTTGACTTTGCACCAATGTTTAAAAATAATAAAATTAATTATAAGTTTTGTAAATGTTTCAATTCCAAGATTATGCGATGAATTGACAGCATTTTTAAGCTAATTATTCATAGCAAAAATTTTAATACATGCATTTTAAACATTATTGATAGTTAGTTAAAGAATAAAGTTCAACAAAAGTGGTGCAAAGTCACGCCGTTTTACGATAAGTTTTTTCTATTTATCATTTACATATTGTAAGAACATATAGTATGCTAACTTTTGTTTTCACATTATTTGAACCATTAGCACTCCATATCACTCTTTGTATTTATAAAACACATTAACTAATATAAGTTCATGTCATTGTTTATATAATGTCATCTTAATGCATATAAATTATTTCTTCATATTGTTTCATAATTTCCATAGTATTAAAGCTATGACATACTGTTCCTTTTAATACTACATTTTTTATTTACTTTTTTAAAATTATTACATTATTTATTTTGATAATTAATAATTTTTTTTATTATTCCTAATAAAGGTAAGCAATATAACCTTTAATGCAACCTAAAACATGTTCATTTTATTGTATTTAGTAATGACAGCAAACCCATCTTCTCTATTTCATTACAGTAAATTAATCTATCTTCATTAGTAATAAATTAATACTGATACTGATTTTTCAAGATTTTCAACTATTATTTCTCTGATGAGACATTTCCATATCAGAATAAATTAAATGATAAAAATCATTTCATTAAGTAGTTAGAATAGATTAGTTAGCCAAAGAGTCAGAAATAATCAGGTTAAAACATTTAATAATCATATATCATAACATTTAATACGTAGTAAATTAGCCAATACTTACAAGTTTTTCTTTCAAATTCTGAAGTTCAGTACATTGTTCAACAGCATTGTTAAATTTCCTCCTCAAATCTCCGATTTCCAACTCCAAAGTCTGCACCTGATTTCTAAAAGAGTTTTCACATTCCAAAGATTGATTGTATTTTAGGGAAAGATCTAGACCAAAGAAAACAGTATCGTTAGAAAAATGGGCGACAAACGTTCTTACATTCATCCAACCATCAAAGTAAAATTTAATTCTTATATAGATAAATTGTTATAGTCATTTTTATTGAAATTTATTTTATTATTTATATTTTTAATTTAGCAGCTTATTTTCTTGTTTAAATGCTTTATTCAAGAATATAACAAGTTTTTGCTTTGGGCAACAAATAATAGAATTATCTGTAGTATTCATACCATGTATACAATACAAATAATAAAACTGAAAATTATACAGAAAAGGGAAATTATATGTATAAATAAATAAAAAGTAAAGTTACCTGAGTAGTCCTGTTCTAATTTTGTCATTTGAGAAATTTTTGAATCCATTTCAGAAGCTTGTTTCTTAACCATTATTTCTAAATCTGAGCAATGCTTTTCTACATCAACTATTTGTCCATTTTTAGAAGCTAGCTCGTTCTTCAGTCTATCATTCACTTCTTTCAATTCTAAAATATTTCCTTCTAGTAAATTTATCTGTTGTTTTAAGCTAGAAATTTCATTTTGTGTACTAGACAAAATATTATCTTTTTCAGCACATAAACTGGAAATTTTGGAATTAGCTTCATCCAAAGTTTTCGTTAACTCTTTGATTTCAATTGAAAGCTCATTCTTAATTATTCCAGCAGTTTCTTTCGATGCTTCCAATTCTAATTTCAATTGATTAATTTCATTTTTAAGACAACTTATTTCTGTTTCTTTATCATTCAAACTGTTTTGATGAAATTCTAAATTCTTTTTTAAATCAGTAAGTTCTTTTTGTATAGAAGAATTTTCTTTTTCATGAACATCAACTTTAATTTTCTCTTCAGAAAGTTCTTTTTCTTTGTTAGATAACTTGTTAGAATATTCTTCCAGTGTCTGTTTTAAGTTTTGTATGTCATTGTTATACTTCCTATCAATGTCAGATAATTTATTGTTAGAAAAATCTGTGAATTCACAGAGTTCTTTTTTTAATGATTCATTATGTTCCTGTAGCATATTATATCTTTTCTGGGCATCTGACAATTCATCCTTCAGCTGATTCACTTGTGTCAACAGATTACTCATTTCAGCACACTTACTTTTCAGTTGTTGTTCTCCTTCTCCTAATAATTTATTATAAGTTTCAGCCTCCTGTAATTTAAACTCAGTGCTACTCAATTTACTTTGTAATTCATCAATTATTTGCTGTTGTTTTTGTAATGTCAATTTAGACAACTCTTCTGTTTTTTTCAAAGAATCGTTTTGGGTTTCTTTTTCAGCCAACAATAAATTAATGTTAGACAACTGTTCTTTCAAAACTGCAATTTCTTCAGTACTACCTTTATTTCCCTCAAGCTTTTCTAACAGTTCATTATAATTCTGCTCCATGCGATTAGCTCTGTCAATAGTGTCAATCAATTCTTTTTTAAGATCATTTTCATACTCAGTTTTTGCCTTCTTCATTAAATCTAATTCATTTTTCAATGAAGCTGCTTGTTGTCTAGCACTATTAAGATCACAGAGTTCAGCAAGGAGGCTTTCAACTTTGATTTGCTCCGCAGCAAGTAATTTCTCCACTTCTTTGATGCGATTAACATTTTCAGCATGAACATCCTAGAAAAAATATATAATTAAAGGCAAGTGAACACTCACAATAGTTTTCATAAAATATCTGTTAGATAAAAATAAATATAAAAAAATATATTATGTTTTATTATTATTCCCTACAAAGTGAAGCAAAACACTTTCAATTTTATTATGTTTTTTTGTTGGTATATCTCATGACGATTTTGCAGTCATAAGATGAGGTACTTTTTTACAGATAATTAAACAAGGGCAATAGGTTGGAGTTAGACCCCCAATGTTGCACTGCAGAAAGCCACATTTTCCAAGGTATAATGGTAGACTACCTATAGTTGGGCATTAATTTATTAAACCATTTTGCTAAATTTGAAATAGACAACCTGACTTGGAATATAATACAATTATATCAAAGTTATGTCTCTCATTAATTGAGTTTCTGAACATTCCTGACTAAAAGTTTCATTTAAATTAAATAACTATTGAACCTACAATATTTACAAACCTCAATATCAGATTTATTGATGGATTCTTCTTCTGCTCGAAATTGAGCATCTTCTAACTGTACAGCAAGATCAGCTTTTTCATCTTCCAACTTTTTAATCTTTGCCTGTAAATCTTGATTCTTTTTTTCTGATTCCACATGAAACTGACAACAAAATACATGATAATTCAATCAGTATAATTTATAAACTAAGTTAATCTAGTTTCATTAGTTTTAGTTTGCAATTAATACATTTCATAGTTATTTAAGACATTAAATAATTTTCCTTAGTAAAAACAATCCAACTCAGAACCAGTAAATTATTACACATACCAGATCAAACTCAGCTCTAAGAAGATTCAACTGCTTTTCTGCTTCTTCAGTTTGTTCTGCAGCCCTCACCATTCGTGATCTGTCTAATTCTCTTTCCTTCAATAACTTTTCAATTTGCTCTTGTTTGCTTTTCAATAATTCCTATAAAAAAAATATTAAAAATCATGAATTACGTTGTGTTTACTACATTGACTGAATTAGCTGTTCCTATGGTAGTAAATCCAACCAGTAATATTTACTAAACTATCAATTATCCAAAGAATTGCCTGTTTGAGCAAATGCACATGATTGAGCTCCACAGATAATCTATAAAATGACTGAAAAATTGTTTTACTTATTTGACTATTGGGAATAAAAAATAAAAAAAGGGTTAGCTAAATCTGAATAAAATCCATACTGAGAATAGAAATATACCATAATTGGTAGTATAAGATAACACAACAAATAGTATATTACTTTAACCCGGCGTTGGTCGCTAGCCAATCTGGTACATTGTTAGTCGTTAGGTGGCAATTTTCAGTAAAAATCTCCTAATATCCAGGCCACCTGCATCCGTTTTATTTGGAAACCAAATACTCTTATTCGTAAATGTCCTAAACTCAGCTATAATGAGGGTCAGCGATGGAAGTTAAATTCTGACGAACTTATTAAATATTTTTTAGAAGGGTGAGGGAAATGCTCACCTAGCGACCAACGCCGGCTTAAAGATGGCTAATTTTTTAACATAAACACAAGTTGAATATTTGGTATTAAATAGTGGTTAAATTAGGCGCCATTGACGAATTAGCTGCATAATTATACTATTTCTTCTCCTGATGAGAACATTATGTAAACACATCATTAAATATTTAGAAATCAAAGATAATAAATATGAATAATTGAAGTTATCATTAAACCTGAGTTCTGATAAACTTATGATGTTTATCACAACTCATGTTCTGACTCAGACTTCGGTGGATGGAGGGTGTTTCCGGAAGAACAAAAATAAAACTAATCTAGTCAATTAGGAACTAAAAGGGATCCCTCAAAGGGAAATTAAAATATTAGCAACATTAATAGAAAGTGAACAGTATCATTAATAATGTATTTTCAATAGAATCTTACAATTTCCCAAAAAAACAATATTTTTGTCAACAGCTTCTTTAAAACAAAATTTTGATTTTGATTTAATTTATGATAAATAAGTCTTGAGAATAGAAAATTAAATCCTGAGTAGTGGCTACTGGATGAGAGGTTCAATTTAGAAAGGCAGATAAGAGGTATAACAGATCAACATAATTGAATGGCCCTTTAAGAAGTTTTGGCCAACAAAATTAGGCATAAATGTTAGCTGTCAAACCATATTACTATCCTACCTGCAATATCATGGGAGGTATTAATTTCCTCAATAACTTCTATCTTATTTCTTCATTTTAGATGTGAAAACTATAAGACACTCCCAGAAGTATTAGACTAAATTTAATGTCATGTAAGCACTAACCGATTATTGATACTATTTTTAGCTTATATCGTCATATTTTTAAACTACAGCTTGGTGTTAAAACATTGTAACACATTTTTAATTAAGGTTTTCTTCATAACTCTCTCCATCTGACATTTAAAAACCTCAAAAACCAAAAATGAAACATCTACACATTCAATATACTACATTTTGGAAACTGCATAAACTTAGCCTTCTGGAAGTTAACAGCCCCCAGATTAAGTAGTCTTCCACCATATTCTTCAGTTCTATCTGAATCACAGTTGAAAAACCCAAGACACTCGATTGCAAAGACCCTTAAAGGGTTATAGTGGCAATTTCTTTTATTTATCTTTTTTCTTAAATAGAATTTAATTTACGATTTTATTGGAACTTCATTTTATTGAGTAAAATATCAATTAAAAAAAAAATATGACCAACAATTACTTAAATATAATAATTAAACCAATAAGTTTTATAGTTAACTAATAATTAACCTAAATTATTGGGTAGTCTCACTATGGTTAACATTTATATAAATTTTTAGTTTCACACTCATAGTTTTTAAAGCATGCACTTCCTTCCTTCAGTGCACATGAAGGGTACAATAATAAACCAAATTTTAATCATGAATAAGATTTCTAAGACTTTTAAATTTTAACAACTGCTTCAGACAAACAAAAATCTTTTCTGGCAAAAAAAAAAATAACAAATAATTTTGGGTATAGTGCTTGTTAAGGTAGCCCTGATTCCTGACAAAAAAATGAACAAGAGGTGATGAAGACAGTGTTTTGGTCAACAACCAAGTTTTCAGAACAAACTATTCAATCGGCTATTAATTAATGAATGAGGGTTTTCAGACCCGAGTTGATTAAATAACTAAATAGTTAATTAAATATAAAATAAATGACTATTATTGGGTTTCAAACCTGAACTAAGGAATATGGAGATAACTCCACTAGGTCACCCTTCCTTTTTAATAAATCATTGCATATAGGTGATACCTTCAATATTATTGCTAAAAAGAATTCCTGATTTTCTTAGTTAAAATCTGCAGGTTGATTATCAATATTTGAAGAACAATACAGGGTGAGTACCTTTTAGTGTAAAAAAAAAAATTGGGTGAAACTAGATCAAAAATGTAGCAAAATGCCGCAGATCTCACCTTTCTATTCCAATCCGTCGCAAATATATGAAAAATCAAAGACTTTTTTGAGGAAACCATGGTTTTTTCCATAAAACCTGTAATATCTCCATTTTGTTTAAATATTTTTCAAATTTTGATCACATTTTCGGATTAAGCATTACATTTCGTATAAGAGCAGGGTACATGTAACATTGAATTTTACAAACTTGTGACCTAAAGAACAGCTTGATCTTCACCTTATTTGTGGAAGTCACAATGTCTTAATTACTTCAACGCTCACCATTTTTCGAAAAAACTATTGACTAAACTGCAAATCTCACAAAAACTTGCAAATTTAATAAGCTTTTGAATGATATGTTAAACGTAATGATTCTGTTTTGATGTCATGGAGAAATTTACTTTTGAAACCGAAAAAACATGGTGTTCTCATTTGGCATACAAATCAGTTATTTGTGTAAATAAAACATTATGACAATCCCTTAATGGAAATGTGCATTTTAAACATAATAAACTCTTAATTGGAATAAAAAGCAATGAAAAAAAATATTGTTTAATAGAAAATAAAGGAAAACTGTCAATAAAGCGACACAAGATCAGAGGATCTTATGTTATTACATTTATTTATTTATTATCATTATTTAGTATTTATTTTATTAGATTTTCAATGTAATGTTTAAAATCCAATGATAATGAACATAGACCTCAATTTTGCTGTTAGCTTCTGAATGCAGATTGTGCTGAAGAATACTACTTATTGAGGTGAATTTTACAGGCAGATGAGTCTGTTTTTACAGGGGAAGGCATGTCTACCTATCCACGTATATCATTGGTTTATATTTATATTGCTTTCGAATAATGTAGAGGAGCATCATGGTGTTGGAAAATCATATTTTGCCGAACTTCAGGTGGAATATCGTGATGAAGGTGAGGTAGGATATTTTGTAACAAATTAATTCTCTCATCATTCAATATGTTGTGCAAACTATGATTTTTCAACACTATTCAAAAGAAATAGAAAGATGAATAAACCAAAGATACCCTGCATGGAACGGTAGAAATGCCTTCTTTGTAAAAACCGACTCATCTACCCATAAATTCACTGCACAAAGTGGTATACTTTAATATCATCTGCAGATTTCAGAAGCTATGGGCATTCAGAACCTAACGGCAAAATTGAGATCTAAGTTCATTATCATTGGATTTTAAACATTACATTGAAAATCTAATAAAATAAATAATAATAAAAAATAAATGAATATAATAACATAAGATCCTCTGCTCAGGTGTCCCTTTATTGACAGTTTTCCTTTATTTTCCATTAAACAATATTTTTTTTCTTTCCTTTTTAATCCAATGAAGAGTTTATAATGTTTAAAATGCACATTTCCATTAAGGGATTGTCATAATGTTTTATTTACACAAATAACTGATTTGTATGCCAAATGAGAACACCATGTTTTTTCTGTTTCAAAAGTAAATTTCTCCATAACTCGAAACAAAATCATTATGTTTAACATATCATTCGAAAGCTTATTAAATTTGCAAGTTTTTGAGTGATTGTCAATAGTTTTTTCGAAAAAAAGTGAGTTTTGAAGTAATTAAGACATTGTGACTCCCCCAAACAAGGTGAAGATCAAGCTGTGCTTTAGATCCCAAGCTTGTAAAATTCAAAGTTACAGGTGCTTTGATATTATAGAAAATTTAATGCTAAATCCGAAAATGTGGTCAATATTTGAAAAATTTTGTTCTTTAGATCCCAAGCTTGTAAAATTCAAGGCTACAGGTGCTTTGATATCATAGAAAATTTAATGCTAAATCCGAAAATGTGGTCAATATTTGAAAAATATTTAAACAAAATGGAGATATTACAGCTTTTATGGAAAAAAACGTGGTTTCCTCAAAAAAGTCTTTGATTTATCGTATATCTGCAACAGATTGGAATAGAAAGGAGAGATCTGTGGCATTTTGCTACATTTTTGATCTAGTTTCACTCATTTTTTTTTTATTACACTAAGAGATACTCACCCTGTATATTAAATTTCCAGCAGCCCCTACAAAAGCTTCTAATTGTTTGTCATCCTCACATATTGATCTCTTCAGTTTTACTTAAGCTCTATTTACAATTTTCTTCTTAAGACTGTAGCTGAGTATATACTCTATATATATATACCTTCTATACATGTATACTATTTACTTTATATATATTATGTATAAACAGTACATCAGAGTTACAACCTTATCACCTAAATCTCCTAAAAATTCATCTTAATCCTTAAACAGCTCAATAGATTTCAAGATTCTTTTCCCTAAAGTCCCTATCAGCTTCTAGTGCCCTTTCTTATTTTCTCTTGCTTTAATTACAGGTGCTTGGTTTATGAGGGCTGTATGTTGATCTCGAGATGAGATTGAGAAAACTAACGAACTGTTTCATTAGGTTCATCTTAGGAATCTCCAGGCGGTCACACGTTACTTGCAGGTATTCTGAGTATGGGTGGCTTTTTCCTAATTTCCGATGACAATAATTCCTGGGTATATTTCTATTTCAATCACTACAATCCAAAAAACCTTCCTATATTCTTGACCTGATAACTTTACGATCTTCTATCCACCTCCTAAACACCAAGTCCCAATCTTTCAACCTGTATACCACTTCACATAGGACTACTTCCTTTGAAAAATCCTTTATCATCTGTGCTACCTCCTGGATTCCTTACCTTTTCCTATTCATAAAGTTTCTTCCCTTCCTTGCATTAAACATAATTAATTTTCACACCTCGATAAACAATCTTCTGTAAATATGTAAACAGTTAAGTAAATATTTAGTTTTGTTTTATATTTTTGAATATGATTATTTTTTTTATTATTTTTTTTCTGTTTACAAAATGTGCCGTAGTTACTGATACATCGAATTATAAGTAATATGGCCAGACAATTGCACGAGTAATTGTATACTATTATTATTCTTAGAGACAGCAAGTCCCAGAATAATTTTTATTTTTTTTTTTTTCATATATATATATATATTATATATATATATATATATGTCTGGTTAATAAATACTTACATTAAGACTGAATAAGTAACATATTAAACTTTATCATTCATAATTTATTGTTACCATCTTTGTCCTAATGGTAATTACTTTATAAACAAGGTTCTTATATACATTTCATGTCCCTGACAAAAATACAAATGATACAACCAAGTTTTATCCTAGAAGAAACATCTCTGGTTTCCGTCACACTTGGCATTTTTTCGCAACCATTTGGGAACCTAATAGACCCCATCTTTGAAGAAACTTTGGAAAACCAGCTGCACAGGTGATCTTTAACTTCTTAGTTGTTCTAAAATTATTTTCCCCTCAAGTGTTTTCTTCAATGGCCAGTACAAAAATAATAATAAACCGTAAAACAAACCTTACAGTAGAATGGAGTGTTATTTAGAGCTTTTCAATGCATTTCCTCCAGTCTAAGGAGACGCGGTATGTCAGTGGCGCTTGACTACCATAATCCCAGGCCCGAGTTAGAGTCCAACTGACTCCAGGAAATTTATTTTCTGTCATTTCAGCCATGGATCAAATTCGAGGTTGGGAGACACTCCTGGAGCACACCCAGCCTCATAAAAAGTGAGTACCCTTAATTGGGGAAAACCTGGCAGTTGAGCATGAATTCTAGCCAAATCACCTCCTTTTACAACCATTGGCTCAGAAACAGTACAGCCTACCTAAGTACTGAGCCCGAGACCCTTCATGGGTTTTAAGTGTAACAGGTGTTTTTTCCCCTCCAGTCTGACTTTAAAACCACTTTGTGAAAACTGTTTCCATTTATTATGATTGAAAAATATTACCTCATCGACATATCTTTTTGGTTTCGAGCTCCATCCAAGAAGCGATTTAATTAATTAGCTGCCTTTCACAATTTCATAAATTGTGTATTATCATAAGTGAAACTTGTTATTGGGTGCTACTTAGGTCTTCATTTTTTACATCTCATAACTCCTTAAATTTTGTAACCTAAACACTTGATCTTGAGAAAGAGTAGTTTCCTTAAACTGTGCCACCAACCTACTCAAAATTAGTAACGGTTTTAAACCTTTCTTTTGTACAACTTTAATTCTGTTGGAGCAATTCCATAAATGTAAATACCATGCAAAAATATCTCTCTTTTTTTTTTTTTTTTTTTTTTTTTTTTTTTTTTTTTTTTATTGTGGGATGCTAAAGGATCTGTATAAACTGCTGGATGACTATTGTTTAGTAGTAATCCATCAGGGAGACCATCAAAATGATTGTATATTATCTTCATTGTATTGTTAATGTGGCAAAGAGCTTGGATTAATGAATGAAAAAGAAAAGAAAAGATAACTGCGCTGAAAAAACTGATCCTTGAGAATGTTGAAATTTCCAGGACCAAAAAGAAAATCTGAGTGCTACAACTCAGAGCAAGTTCAAGGCCTCATGTAGCACCAACTGCCAATCATATCGGTGTGGTGCTGCTGCTCTCCCATTCCTGATATCCAAGATGGACAACACCTCCTCCGCTACTCCATCGGCCCATCTCAGGCTTGATCTGCCAACTCTCCTCTTGGTATGTATCTTTTCATCTAGAAGTTTTTTTGGGACCCCATCTGGATTCATCCTCACCCATCAAAGCCTTCCAATTTTAATATATCTTATAATATATGCATTTCGATATAATTGTGCGAGCTCTGAATTGGTTCTCAATTTCCAAGTGTTATCCCTGAAAACCGGTCAAAAAATTCTTCTAAGAATCCATCTCTCGAACCTCAGAAGTAAGATATCTTGTATTTTAGAAGTAGTCCAGCATTCAGAGGCATAGGTCAGAATAGGTCTTATTGAGGTTTTATACAGTTACACTTTGGTGCTGCGTGATAGATTTCTGCTTCTGAAGTGCTTTAAGAGCCCACAACAGCACTTATTTGCAGCTATTAACCTTCTATCTATTTCTTAATACATGTTGAAGGAGAAAAAAAGGAAAATGCTCCATAAAAATAACATTGACCCTGTTTTATTAATGTAAGTGAATTATGGACTCCTAAAGAATCACTTAAGAGCTGTTCTTGGTAAATGCTTTGAGCAATAGTAATGAGGCCAACTTAAACTTAAAATAAGGCCAAATAGAGTAGAAAACTCAGCAGAACCAATCTGATGCAAAATTAATGGTGTAGAAGGATGTTCAAGATGGTATATACATGTATTGAGTAAAAGAAACATTAAGAAAAACAATGAAAGGCAGTGAGGAGTGAAGGGAGCTGTTATAGAGTAGGATTGAGAAATAGATTTTGATAAGTACTTAAATCTAAAACAGTAAGTTTTATACTACATAGAGAGCAGCAACAAAGATATTAATAACACTTTGAAACCTTCCAATAAGGGAAGAGACTTGTCATAAATACTACTTACTTGTCATGAATATTTTTTTAATAGTCCAAAATTAACTTACAAGGATAGGGCACAATCAGTTACTAATGGATTTTGTTGGCAATATTTTTGGGAGGTTCCTGGTCAAACAATATTAGACCAGTATTTTGCCATCTCACTAATGGGCACTAGAAGCCAAGAAAAAAATGAAATAGCATAAATAAATGAAGCTAATTTATTTTATATCTTGAGTTTAAAAAATAATATCAACATGATTCATAAACCAAAATTTTTATTTTTGAGTGAAAATTCAACAAAAATACAGCTGCTTCATAGATTCTGATTTATGTTAGTTAAATTCTAAGAAAAAATATTAGATCTTCAAGCAAACTGCCTTTATACATTTTTTTAACACAAAAAATGATGTAAGATTCTAATTCAGCACCCTCAAAAACATTGAAAAACGTTTATTCAATAAAAACCAAAAATACCATTTTTTCACCTTCTTCAAGGGGGATGGAATTTTTAAACCACTTATAAGCAACATTTTTTAAAATTTCCATTATTTTGTTATGCAATTCAATTTTATTGGTATCAGTGGAAAGAGGAAAGCTTCAGCTTTCTTTTGATGCATATAAATGCAAAATTCGATGAACAAAACCCTATTAGAAAAATCGAAATATATTTTGATTTTTAACTTGAGTGTGAAACCAGATAGGAAGATGAAACCAGAGATATTTTAAGTGTATTACCACCCTAATTGATAGGTTTAACCGTCTAAGCATAATTCAAGTTTTTGTCAATTAAAATAAAAATTGCTTACCATTTATTGGTCAGGCAAATTTTGAAGGTTACAATTTCATATTTGTTTATTTTAATGAAATTTCGTATTTAAGAGTTCTTATGAATGCTGAATTAAAATCTAAAATCATTTTTTGTGTTTAAAAAAACCTATAAAGGTAGTTTGCTTTAAGATCTAATAATATATTTTTTTTTTAGAATTTAACTAACGTAAATCAAATTCTATAAAGTGATTGTATTTTTCGTTAAATTTGCACACAACAATAAAAAAATTGCTGCATGAATCATGTCAATATCATTTTTTCAACTCAAGATATGATTAGTTTAATGCTATTTCTTTTTTTTCTTCTCTTTTTTTTTTCCGTTTTCTATGGACCATTAGTTGGAACGGCAAAATATGTGACAAATATTTTTTGACCAGGAACCTCCGAAAAATTGCCAACAAGATTCGTGAGAGACTGAGTGTGTCCTACCCTTGTAAGTTAATTTTGAATCATTAAAAAAATATTTATTACTTCATTTGTTGTTTTACTTTCCTTTGTTTTCCTCCTAAGAATAAATTACTATAATAATTATAGTAATGATTATAGGGTACAAAATATGACTTCAAATTAACTAAGAAATTAAATTATTGTGGTCAAGAAAATGCAGTTTTTCCTTCAATTCTTCCTACAGATGTTTCTTCGAAAGTTTAAAGAGTTTCAGTAGAAAGAAAGGCAAACTTACTTATCTCCAGTTCTAAGCAAGTTTATGAGTTATTTAAGTAATGCAGGTAAAGGCAGTAGGGTTTGAAAATGTGGCAGAATATTGAAGTCTTGCAATTTCAGCCGCAAATCACCTGTTATATGGGCGTTATGATCTGTTAATTGTGCTATTCATGATGTGGTTGCACCTTTTTATTAAAGCCAAAGAAAGCATTCATTCGATTGTTTATAGCCTAACATATTTTGAAGTGTATAAATGAATTTACATTATCAATCTAATAGCAATCTTTAAAGAAAAGACAAAATGGATTAGTAAAAAAAATATTATAAAATACAATTCCATTTCATGATAAGCATTTTAAATTACAATAATTTTTAGTTGGAATGCACAAGAATGGGAGACTGAATACTATTGTTTTGTGAATAATCATTTACACAATTTCTTGCTTGACAAGTACATAATAGTTTTAATGTAATAATGTACTAGTATTAATAAAATTAAATAACATAGAACAAACAAACAATAAAGCTTAACACAGTACACAAAACAAATTATTTAAAAAGTATTTTGAGTAGAGGCATGCAATACAATTTTTACATGAAATGATACAAATATTAATCATCAATAGGATTAATATATTTTAACAGAAAAATTAAAATAATTACAAAAATATAATAATATACAATTTATTTTTACAGGAAACGATTAGTGACATATAATCATTATACTAAGTAGATATAATTATTAAAGCATCACATTTTCAGAACCTTGCAGTTAACAAGAGATCAGCAGTGTAGAAAATTAAATAGGGATTAGTTTTTCTTCCTTGTTTTTTAAAAAATAATAACTTAATAAATAGATTCACGTGGCAAGTTTTTCATTTTTTAGAAGCAGTGAAACTTGTTTAAAAGAAATTTGAATCCCAGTGAGGATAGTAGATTATTGTTGTCTGAAAGAATGGTAATTTTTTAAAAAATAATTAAAATATATAATAAAATAATAACTTTAAAGAAATGTTTAAGAGCAGTATAGTTATCACAACTTACCGTTACTGGTTTAGTATTTGGGGATCTTCAACAGCCAATTCAGATCTGATTAATTTTGTTAATACACATTTAATAATTTTTTATTAAACTTTTCACCTCTGAGAATGTCCAAATCCAACATAAACCAAGATGAAAGGTTATAAAATAAGAAAAAATTAATTATAAATTAGTTTTCTGAATTTTATAAAAATGTTCCAGTACAATATCAGTTTAAATTACTATTACTTAGCACCATCACCATCAACACGTTATAATGTTGTCTATTCCTTTGTTTTATATCAAGGAAAACTGTAGTTTAAAAAAATTACTTCAATGAAAGAAGATATTTAATTTGTTCAATATTAGTTATATATTTATATTCAAATCTAACAGATTGTAGGTCATCAATAGGGCTACAAACAGAAAGAGAGTTCAAATAACAATAAATGACATGGTTAAATTAGAGATAGACTAACTTCATCTCTGTTTGTAGACCAGATGATTATGACTTATAATAGAGGTAGAAATTTCTATAAAAATATTAATATCATGAAATCACAAAATATATATGTTGTTCAAGTTGATCAATCATCCACCAACATAACATGACAATTATCATTTTTATGCAGATGAATGTCAATGGAAAACCGTGAGTTAACCACATCAATAATTTGTTTCCTTACAGTTGAAACTTCTTTAACAATCCACATTGTTCCCAATAAAATAATTTCCAATCGCTATCGTGTACCCTTATAAAAACTGTGGCTCTCCTTTCTTAAAAAATACTGTACTCACAACCCCTTGCTACCTCATAAATGCACTTTCCGATAATATCTGACAAGCATTCAGCTGGAATTGACAACTAATTATTTGTAATTCTTGTACTGACAAGAAATTAGGTGGAAATCTTTTAAAGTATTTACAATTAGAGGCATCATAACTCATTTCCATGGCATAAATATCTTGGTAAATTAAATATTATTTGAATTTTTAAATGAACTGTTGTTTCTAAAAATAAAATTATATAAAGAATAAATAATGTAAAAAATATGGAGAGGGCTGATGAATACTTCTTACACATTGGTTCATGCTTCAGCCAACCCCTTTGTACAGGCTCTTAATTAAGGTCACATATTCTACTACAGGTACCCTCTCTCTCTCCACACAATGAAGTAATTGTATTCACAGGAAAGTAACTCTCGAAATCGGGGCTAATATGCATCAACTTTCAAACCCCACACATATTTTAAATAAACAACTATAAAGTATTCTTTCTAATTGACATATACTCAGTTTGTAACATTTTAGTTTCAGGGAATCTATTGTGTATACCCACATGAAATGTCCCTTGACATATCAAAGATTATTTGCTTTTGATAACTATGTAACTAAAAATCCTTTATTAAAAATATTTACCTTCTTCTTCAAAACACTTCCCCAAACATAAAAATAATCCCTTAGATCTAGAGCTGGAAAATTTGAGCTCTGACAGAAAATTAAGTCAAGAAATATGATTTTGACATGAACACTTTTTTTGAAAAAGTAAAGATGTCCAAATTACTAGAAGCATGAAAATAAATGGAAGACAAGTATGAAGAGTAAAGTGGGTGAGGAAAACTTTGAAACCAAGTTCCTTTAATTTAACAAAAATCAGTCTTGACTGATTTTCAGATCATTTTGATAATTAAAGTCTTGAAAAATAAAAAACCTTGATAAATTAAAATAAATTATTCAGTCATTTCTACCAATGCCAACAAATTCAGGAAATAAATTGTATGATAAGCAATTAATTACACAATTCAAGAATAGTTTTCATGGCATGCATGGAAATGCAGGTTTTATAAAAATATTAAATATACAAATTTTAATTCATTACTAACCAATCATAGGCATTTACTCTTTTTAATAAGTTTTACTGAAATGCTCTTTTAATTGATGCTATGTTAGATTAAATAATGGTATTAGCTTAATAGTAAAATATTTAATTTATTATAATTAATATAAAATATATATAAAGGATAGTAAAAACAAACCAGAATTTAAAAAATTACCCGATTTAAACCTCAATTCATGGCATTAAAATTATATTAATTATATAAAATTGTATTATAATTTCTATTTTAAGAATTAAAATTTTTTAATTTATGTTACCTGAGGCGTAGCTTTGGGTGTCCCTGGAGCCAAGGTTGAAGCACGTGGTAGAGGTTTCTACAAACATATATTAACAATCAAATATTAGCCTTCAGTTTTTAAGTAATAAGTTACATAATGTAAAGGAGGCAATTTTAAAAACTGAAATTATCATATTTAACTTTTTAGGCAAAGTATTTTTATTTCAAACTACTAAATAAATAAACTTCATAGAATATTTAAAGCATTGAACACTTTGTAAAACATAATTTCCATAAAATAGAACAATAATGCTTTGCTGGAGCATGTCGTGGATTACAGATGAAACACTTAAAGTCAAAAATAGCAATCAGTTTTTCTACTAGGCTTAATTGCTTGATTTAAAAGTAAAGTAAATATAGTTAAAAAATAAAGAAATAAAGAGTGGGTACTCGATGGCCGAGAGAGTTGAGGCGAGGGTCTCAGCAAGCTTGTAACAAGGTTATGGGTTCAAATCCCACCTGGGTGGGTTACAATGTGTTTTGTGGCAGACCCACAAAAGGAATCTTGACCTTCCCACCCTGGCTAGAATAGATTGGTAACCTGTAGGATAACCCGTCCTTCCTGCCCTATTTGGAGTGCATAAGTTTAGCTCCAAGAAACAACAACAACAAAAAATAAAGATGGGACTTAGGGTTAATATACAATAAAAACATAGAGCGTTTTACCGTTTGAAAAATCTTTTAATAATCAAGGAATGCAGAAAATCAGGAGATAGATCACTTGAGGTAAACAGGTACAGAAGGATCGACCCTAATGGAAGATGATAGTTCTGAAAGTATGCTTCACTTGAAACCCCAGGATGTTATACTAAAAAGCAAATATTACACAGGCACTTAAAATGACATTTAAAATCACTGCTAGAATGTCGGTCAAAAAGTTGATTGATAAAAAATCTTATCTATCATAAAACTATCATTTTGGTGATGCCATTCAATTTATTATACATTGTGATTTGCACCTTTTATAAAACTAAATTAATATAAAAAAGGCAGAACACATTATGTATGAAAGCTACTCCAGCACTAAACCTAAAGTAATGAAATAAAAACAAAATGTTAAATAGTTGAGAGCAAAAAGTGAGATATCCTAACTAAATTTGTTGCACGCCATCATGATATTGAAACCTGTACCATTTACAAACCCTGAAGAGTCTTATAGTCTTATAGTCCTTACTTGGTAAGGAAGTATGGTTTTGATACCAACGGTTACACAAGGAGAAAATATGGTCCACATTCCACGATCTACAACCAGGTTTTCCCTCCATGAAGGGTACCCACTTTATTAAGGCTGAATCTCCACCAAAAAGGTTCCAGACCTCTTAGTCAATGAACAGCAAAAAAATAAATAAATATATTTTCTGCCTTTAGCTGGACTTGAATCTGGATTAAAGAGCAAGAAGTTCTGTGAATTACCCACTGAACAATCCCACTTGTCTCATGATATTGAAAGTGTGGACAAATAAATAAAGGCTTAATGAACCCAAAGGTTCCCTGTCAACACCACCAATGTCTGATTATACAGCTCCTTCCAGCACATTACATTAAAACCCGAACATGTCTTGGCTAACTGCTCTGATATTTACTCGGTTTTCTGATATTCATTACTTTATATGGAATTCGGTTTTTATACAATCTAATGACTTAATAAGCTTTTTTTAACCATTGCACTGTGATTACCTGAACTATATTAACTGGATGAAAGTCCCCATTTACATACCAACTAATCAGAAAGAAGACTAGCATGTTTTAATCTCTAAATTTTAGTGTCTAAGGTATAGAAAAAGAAAGAATATTAAAAAAAAAAAAGTGCAAACAAATCATACTGAAGTTAATGGATCTCAATAAATCAATATAAAAAAATTTAATGCGTTATCAATCTTAAAAGTTTTTTTGTTTTTTTTTTCACATAACAAATGATTTACCATGAACTAACATTTTTGTTTTAGTTAAGATTTCAGTTACAATCTTCTATACAACATTAAATAAAAAATAAACCTTAACAAAAAATAAGGAGTACTAATCAAATTATGTACATCTCACATACATTCAAAGATATATGAATAATCATACAATGAAAAATTTGACATAAATATTAAGCTTAATATGAGATAATTAGTTTTTCTTCATAGAATCTTTATCAAAATTAATTTGTTAGATTTATATATACATATATACACAATATTAAGAATTCGTATATATTACTTAGTTAAAATAATAAATTTTTAGATTAAATACTTTATTTAATTTATGTTTTATAACTGTTAATATCATGCTATATAAGCTAATAACAAACAAAATTTGAAACCATTGCTTTATTTATCTTTAACTCATAAAACTTTAAAATTATTACTTCTACTAATAAACAATAGTTAAAACAAAGAAAGAGGAGCATAACTTCTAATAAGGTCAGTTAATATAAATAAAACACTCCCATAACAACAAACTAATCATGCTTTACAAATATTTACAATGATGCGCCATAACAAATAAATAGCATGGCTAAAAATATACTTAACACCAGTGGTTCTCAACATTTTTTGTAACCAGCGTGCAAATAAACAGATGGGGCTTATTAAATTGAAAAATATGTGCTATCACACTATTGAATCTAAAAACAAATTCTTATTATTAAAAACTATTATTAAAAAATATGTGTTCTAATTTTTTTTCTTTTTATATGCCTAATGAAATATATTGATTAAATTTAATGTATTTATTAAACAAAAACTTTCACAAATGCAAACAAAATGAATAAGCACTAATATTATCAGCTACCTTGATCACATTCAACTCAATATGGGGGAGATTTAATCATACAAATATCAACTAGCTTTTTATTTTAATACTGATAAGTTCAATGAGCTAATTTAAGGAAGAGTGTTAAGAAACAAAGGTACAAAGCATCCATGTAGCCTCCATTACAGTTTCCTCCATAGGTGATCGTCAGGATTTGGGGGAGATTCATGATATCCTCCAATGTAAGAGTACATTAGTAGAAAACTGAATTTTATAACCAAACATACTATCTGCTTGTAGACAATAAGAACACATATAATGGCAAAGATAACAAAGTACAGCCAGCTGTAAAAAATCTTTAATGGATTAGATGAGTCTGCTAAAGTAGCTTTCAGTTGCTGTCACAGAAGAAAGCTTCAGTTCTATATAAGGCCTCAGCTTCATTATCTGACTCAAACTTCAATGATGGAGTAAGACAAGAAAATGCACTAGCCTATATTCTCTTTCGTATGGGATTCAAAAAGGAAGATTAAAGCAGGAGGGGAAAAATTTTCAACAGAATGATTCAATTACTAGGACCAAGAAATAGTGGGCGAGTCACATATCTAGAGACATATTTAGCTTTTGATAACGTAAATGTGCCTAAAACAAAATATATTGTAAATGTCGAATATTTATTTTGGAAGTAACCTCTCTCAAAATTAGATCCGAACTAACAAAATATAGTGAATTTTTATTATATTTTCATAAAATATCATTATAATTATCCAAAAAATAATTATGAAAGAACTAATTCACCAGAAGAAAAAAAATACCAACACTGTGCTGGGAGGATACTACTGATTTGATTCATCTTGGAGGCATTAACAGAAAAAAGTACAGTTGAGCCACAGAATGATGATAATAAATTTACTAAATAACAATAAGTGAAATAAGTTTCAAGTTAAAATTTAGAAAATTAGGAGCGCTTTCTTCTACTCCTGGCAAAGAACCACTGTCTTATTTTAAATCTTGATTAAAAAAATGGAGTTTTTTAAAAATTTAATGCTACTGTAAATGAAAATGTCAAAATATAAATAATATATAATTATTATTATTAAATTACTTAATAACTTCCACAAACAAATTTTTGAAAGAATTGAGATAAGAAAAACTCTAAACGGTTTACGCCACTGACATTTCTGTAAAATTAAAAAAATCCTAATAAAATTAACTTTTAAATTAGCTAATATTAAATTATTACATGATAACAAGTACATGTAATACGAAACAAAAATGTCTTAATCATCGCTATACTGCAATATTACACAAAATAAAATTTCTAATGATAATATTAGTATATAAAACAAAAATATATAAATATAGCAAATGAAATGCAATTCACAGCGTATAAAAAAAGTTAATTTTTAAGATAAGACGTCTGTTGACCACTGGTTGTATTTAAATTGAGAAACTAATCTAGGAATGGTATTACGTTATTCCTTTACCTACAATGTATTAATAACTGAACATAACTATCTAATCCACTCTTAATGGTGTTTAACTTTTTTTTTATTCAACAGATCTATGAACATGAAAATCAGAAATTATTGAAAATTATATTGCAACTTTGAAATTTGTCAGATCAGAGGGAAAGAGGTATTCTGAAAAAAATTTGTTCAATATTAATGTAAGAAAGGAAGCCAATCAATTCAAGCAAGATAATGCACTACCAGCTTCAAAAATGCCATAAGTGAATCATTACATCAGAACGCTTCAGACAAGTAAAAACATTCGATAAGACAAGATTAAACATCAAAGGAAACATTTCAAATACTAAAAGACTGATATGATATTCTGCATTTTTTTTCCTTTCAATCCTACCAACAAAATATAAGATTAAATTGTCATGTATACAAACTGCAACTATAAACAATCAATCCTTTATAAAGGGTACATTAGGATGTTAAATTTCGATAAACAACAACGAATAAAAAAGATGGAAAGTAGCACATTCTCAATTTGTAAGTCATTTCATTTATCTTTTATTTTATTTTTTTTTCCAATAATGAAATCGGAATTTTACACTAAATATAACTCATCTTTATAGAAATTAAAGAATAATTGATGGATGAAGAAATGCCATTTAACAAAAGGAAAACTTACAGAAATGTCGAGTGATCTAATCAAAATAAAAAACTATTCAAAATAAAAAAGCAACAATTAAAGCATTTTACAAATTATATTCCAAATTAAAACACTACTTACGGCTACAGGAACCATAACACCTGTTGCATAAAATTTAATAATAATAAAAAATCTTTACTTTTTAAAATAAACAAACCAGTCTATTTAGTAAAGTTTGAAATCCCTGTTCTAAATCATTAATTTAACTGTCAAATGTTAAAAATGAAATATTTGTGAAACCAGAATTTAAATTAAAAAATATTATCCAGCCAGAGTTCAAATAATATAGTTTAAAAAATGAATGTTTTGTTTTCTTTATTCAATAATAAGAAGAAACACTTTATAATTTTAACATAGTTATGAAAAAACTATTGCCAACTTCAGCCAACTATTGATCAGTTCCAAGGAATCGCCTTTAGATCATTTATTCTAGATGCTCATTCTTTTCTGTGTAATTGGTGGAATCAAGAATTGATATTTGGAACCAACACATCAAGTTAAATATATTTCTCTTATTTAATATCATTACTCATAAAAAAATTAAGTTTGAGCAGATGTGTAAAAAGTTGCAAATAATGAGATGAATAGGTTTTTTTTATTAATATTTTTTTTTATAATAAAATAAGATTTGTTTATTTAATATCTCAATTAGGAAAAAAATAAGATGATTAATAATTACATAATTAGATGGTAAGTAACTAAACCATGCTCATGCATACCTTTAGTGAGTTGACCCCAAGCCTTACCCTAGAGGCAGTACTAGCGACAGTGCTTGCTCTTGATGTCATAGAAGAAAGGCTTTCCCTAGAGGAAGTTCTTTTAACACTGCTGTGATGTAATTGGCATGAAGGACGACGATCTGGTGCAGGGGATCTCGACACTTTGGCAGCAGGAGCAAATAAACCATACTTAGGCTGGCACTGAAAATATCTGAAAAACATTTTTTTTTACATTATTTCTTACACCCCATTTCTGATCAGCCATTTCCCATCCATACTAATAAACAAAATTACCAATAAAATATTTTAAAATAAAACAAAAATATAATGAGAAATTAATTTTATATATAAACCTGATTCCTTCAACTGAACCGTCATTCTTCCCAAGAGGGTCATCTAGCTCAACTCCACACCATTCTCCAGGAGCGAACCCAGTTGTTCCTCGATATCTCAAAATACCAATCTTTGAACCTTGAGTACTCATGACAATTACACGATCTCCAACTTTGGCATCATTATTTGTGTTTGGAGCTGAATAAAACATTAAGTTCACAATAAATAGAACGTATCATAAATTATGGAAAATGAAATAAAAAACATTTTTTTATATTGATGGGTCTTTTATGATGTAGTAGAGTATGATGTAAATGTAAACATTTAGAGTGGAGATGGGCTGACAAGTCGACGACTAGTTGGGAAAGCCCACCAATTGGCTATTTTTGTAGTTGGCAATTAGTCTGTAAAAAGCGTCAACTAGTCGACTTTATTCATTTATATTTCCATGCTTAAAAGTATATTCAATGAAAAGAAAACATGGCCTTAATAAATTATAATTTTATTTGAGATTCATCTTTACATTTAGTTATTTATTCTAGGAATAGGAACTCTTTTTTTGTTATCAATTATCGAAGTTTAAGAAATATTTTAACAAAAAATAAATTTAATAACTTCTACAATACTGAATAAAGAACTTGAGTAGCATTTTTTTTTTTTTTTTTTTTTTTTTTTTTTTTAATCACAGTCTTGGTATTGGGTCGTAATAAAAAAATATTAATTCTTAACTAAAATGTAATAAAAAGGTTGGAACACAAAAAGGAAACTGTTATTTTAGTAATTTCCATAAGTTTTTATTTACAATTAAATGTAAGATATTTTTGTGTTATACATAAGTCCATAAACATTTTTTTTTTTTGGCATGATTAAATTCCAAATTTCAAAATTAACTACCAAAGCTAAGTAAAATAAAGTGCTGAATTTTGATTTATTTTTCTAAAAGAAATAATATAAGATTACAAAAACCTGTAGATACATTTACAGGAAGCTATAAAACTTTAAATGAAGCGCTTCAAACATTGCTGATGTCAACCAAATTCCAGAAGCAATGATTGACTTGGCAAACTAGTTTTTTTGGCAGACTTGTCGGCCAGTGACTAGTCAGCCCATTTCTAATTTAGTGAGATCATTAATGTTATTGCAACTTAATGTTACTTAAAATTTAAGAAAATATTCTGAGGAATAAGTATGAACATAAATTTCACTTTTTAGCAAACCTACTTTAATAAAGATCTGGTATTTAAACACTTGTATTTCTGAGACTGCTCACATAACTTACATCCATCTCCTCCCATAAGCCTTAATGTTTCTTGATTCAATCTTACAATATTCCATACAATTATCAAGTATTTAAACATTAAACTAATAAAGACAACAATAAAATACAACAGATATTTTGAAAAAAATACCCCTCCCCTTACCAGCACTTGAAGGAGAAACAAGAGGTGGTGTCCTTGGCACTGGGGGAGGTGTTGCCCTCTTCATAGCAGGTGTTGAAGATGAGACAGATGGTGGTGGTGATGGAGATGGGGCCATTGGAGGGCTTGGGACCGCTAAAGGATACCTAGTCAATCGTCCCAAACGGGAAAAAACACCTTTCTTAGGTTCACATTGAAAATATCGTATGCCACCAACAGACCCGTCATTTTTTCCTGAAACAAATAAGCAGAACGTTAAATGTACTTTTCCAAAGTAAGTCTATTTTTTTTTTGTAATCTATGGATGACATCCTCAAATGTAATTAAATTTTATATTATAGGTCAGTATAAAGTAATGAATTATTTGAAGTCCATAAACTTTTGAGTGGGAAAAACCCTTGATAGTCAGAGGTGATAGTACAAGTATTCAAAGAATCATACATAGGCACAGGCGTTCACATACCAGTATAAATACAAACAACCTTCTCCATAAGGTTTGCTAAAATAATTAAATAAATAATAAATACACACATGCAAATGTACACATATTTATGTGCATCCACAAATCCTATAAGGCTACTGGCATCAAAGAGTAATATAAATCGCTCAAGCATTTCATACATTTGCATTTGGTACTGTGTGTGTAATCACCAATATGTCATTAAGTGAGCTTCAGGAAGAAAAGAAAAACTGAATCTGCTGAAGGACATGAAGAACCTTATGTAAATGGTAATGACTACAGGGGTAGATAGAAAAAATGACAGAAATGGATGCATCACCTTCTAGAAATGTGCCTGCCATCTGATTCCTATCATTTCAACATATTTGGCATGGAAACATAGAAAGTTTGACATAACAACCTTACTGGATAAAAACATTTGCAGGGTATGAATCCTTCAGGGCATATTTATTCACAATAAAATTAGGTGAATCATTGTGCCCAACTATCACTCACATGAATAAACAGTATAACATGCACTTTTCTATTCCCCAATCTTTACCTGAGGAGAAGGAATGGAAAGAATTCTGTCTGAAAGAAACCAGAGTGTTCAAATGGAGGCTACTGAAGAGAGTTGACAATCATACAACACTGAAAAGCAAAGAAAAGCCATCCAGCAGAATAAAGACCTGACAACAATTCCATAGGGTGATAAATGGTAAGAATCCCACACTATGAACATTTTCCTCCAACACCTGAATAATCAAAATAAAAGGAATGGTGCAAAATGGATTAATGTAAATTAACCCATTTTGAGTAGAACCAATTTAAAATTCTAGTCTAGAAAACTATCACATTAAATGTTTTTTACACAATTGTTTAACTGTTGATGATACTTTTATGTTTCAACTTATCCATTTCCACCAATAACAAACCTAAAGTACTTAATTTAATATTTTTATTTATTTATTTTCTTTTTTTAACATGGTACATGTTTTTACGGGGACTAATTCGGTTTCATTGAGTGTAACCGCATATTCATTAACTCTTGCCACAATTATTTTATTGTTACTTATTAATAAAAAAAAGTAATATTATTAACTTTTTATTTAATTTTTTTATGAATCCAATATGAGTTTGGACTATTCATCACTAAGCCACAAAACAATAAAAATTTAATTTTAGTTTTGTGCATTTTTGGGCCACACACTATACTATATTGTTACAATATATTAGGCACATGTTGAAGAGGTTTTTTAAGAAGAACTTCTATAATGAATTTACTTTTAAAGAAAGGATGAAGAGAGAGAAGGGAATGTGGAAAATAAAGAAAGTTGAACATAAAGGTACAACACCTTCCAATCATTCAAGGGTTTTTACCAAGAAAATAACCAAAGAGTATTAAGGAAAACAGCCAAATATGTAACTGAAATGAAGCAGGTTAGAGAGACCAAGAAAACAGACATAATTGAATTCAACCCATCATCACTAAAGTAGAAGAAGCAGGGATATTATGTTTAACTCAATTCTATAATAATTCAAACTAAAATAATTCTTACAGTGCAAGATAATGTAATTTCTCAAAACACATATTCATGAGAAGCATTTTATTTAGTTGATATAATACAGGTAATTAACTTCAATATTAACTTCCATAGATTTGCAGGAATATAAATAAAAACAAAGCAAAATTATATAAATATAATTTCCTACTTTACCACCAAACAATTTGATGTTTACTAGACATAATCAATTTGAACAGATGGTTTAAATGAGAACAACACTGAAAAGTAAAATATATAGTCAAATCAAAACACATCGAAGTATAAGGTAAATGTACTAATCTCCATCTTATCAATTATCAGCTTAAACAAATATGAGCTCATCACAAAGAAACCCTTTATAATTATATTAGTAATACTATAGAGTTTACTTTCATCACATATAAGGCTATCTAATTAGAAAAAAAAATAAGAGATCCTTTACTTTATGCTACTGCATTTTTATAAATAAGAAAAATAACTAAGAAATAAATATTTAATTTAATTTCAACGCCCAAATAATAGCAGAAATACAAAATCTGTTATTATTTTTTAAAAAATATTTTAAGGAAAATATCCTTTTATCGCTACAATTTTTGTCAATACCTGATAGACTGAACTGGTTTTGTGCACTAATGAAATATTAGATGAAAGCTTATTCTTATCATTAAAAAATTAGTAATAATTTGATCAAGTTTAAGGAATTATAATTTTTAATTTATTGAATAATATACCGATTTGATATTTCAACATAAAAAAAATGGTTAAATTCTATTAGAAATCTTTAATTATAAATATTCTCTAAGTAGTAGATTAAATGACTGCCAATGACCCTGAAGGGTAAAGGCAAACAAATAAAAATAAATAAACTTTGTTAGTAAGGGCCAGAGTTGGGCTGAAATTTAATCATAGCTATTTGACAACTAATAGTTTAATTAAATCTATCAGTTAATAGATAAAATATATAGCTTAAATCTAGATCAAACCTTTCAATTAAATAATCATTAGTCCACTAAAAAAACTAACTGAAAGATTTAATCATGATTAAATTTTTATCAAATTTTAGCTATGGTAAAATTCTCCCCTACAATGATTAGGGCCTGTGACTAAGAATATAGTGAGATTTTAGCCCTGTACCTATTTTTAAATTTCAGATAATAAAAAAAACTTTAGATGAAAATTTTTTTTTTAAATTTTCATCAAATTAAATTGAAGCAGGTTGATTTTAAACCTGAAAATTCAAATTCAACAATTCTTTTTAAAATAATACAAACTAAAATTCTTTATCTTTGCGGGAAAATATAAAAAGTACATTTTTTTTATGTTAACAGTGTTTGTTTTTGTTTTTTTAATGTACCAGCCTATGAACATATATAGAGTAAATTGGAAAGTTTATAAAATCCACCAATCATACAGCTGGAGATTCAGGACGTGCTGATAGACTCATTCAAGTCCCTATTAATTGCCTAATTATAAATTTCACAATGGTGACATACCATACTTTTTTACACCTGAGGTAAATTACTTTCAGGATAATGCCAACTCCATGTTTATATTTTAACAAAATAGGGAGGGGGGTGAATCTTTAATTTAATTTTGGGACAAAATATTTCTTATGACATCACCATCTATCCTACATCAGTCATTAATATTGAGAAAAATATGGTTTAATCTAAATTCTAAACAATTACACTTATAATGTGTTTATGAGCGATATGGTTAGTAAAACCTGAAGGGTTCGTTTTCGAAAATGAAACCTTATCTTAAGTGACAACCCCAGATGTCATTAAGTGTTAACAGATAATTGTAGCATAACACTATTACATACATGACGAACCTCGACTATTTCGACCGATCATATTTTAAAAATGCTACTGAAATAAGCAAATCGGTAATTAAATGCCGATACTTATCCCGGAAATAAAAAAGGAGAAAGTTTTTTTGAGTAGCTCCAAAAAAACAAAAAAACAATACATATGATTCCGGAAATAGCCACAACTAGAATAACAGTTTTAAATATACAGATGTTTTAGTTCCAAACCTTTTTTTAGACGTTTTACAGATATACGTAATTTTAAGATGAAAATCACAACTAAGTCGGGAAATTCAATCGAATAATCCGATACTATAATTCAACATTGCAATTTATATGCGAATTAAAAATTAACTAAACAATTACTAATATTTTTTTTAGAATATAATTCGCATGAAAAAAGAAGTCAGCAGATGTTCAGACATATTTTTGTGACCAAAGTTTCATTTCATTACCGAACAAAGCACGTCTTCGTTGATAGATTACATTCAATAGTTAGTAGGCAACGACTAATTTAAAGTAAAAAAAAAAAAGTATAAAATTAATCTGATTAATCGTGTATATTATGATTGGGTTATTTATCCAGAGATATCGACAATTGCTTGTCAATTTGTAAAGAAAGATGCCGTGATGTCGGGGCACTTTGAAATAAGAAAACAGATTACCGCCTTTAAGCAATATGTACTTTATCTCAAACCGCAGTCAGTCGTGTTTTAATTAATTAAAACGCTTCCAATTAATTAATCTCAACACTTCCGTTCTGTACGGTACAAGATATCATTGTCAAGGTAGCAGATGCTTAGGGTTGGCAAAGAGAACCAAAAGGTCAGCTTAATTCCCTTTCTCTCTTTCTTACCACAATACCAGGACTGTATTATTATGATTTATAGATTATAAATTTGTTACAGGTAGGAGAGGTTTGACAGATCAAAATTGATCATTACCTTATAACGTAGAAAAATAAATAAATAAAGGAAAATAATTATTTTCGTATAAGCTCTAAATTTCAACAAAATTCCCTATTTGAGTAAAATAGTTTTATATAGTGTAACAGGTAATAAATAAAATGATTGCATATATATATATATATATATATATATATATATATATATATATATATATATATATATATAAATTTTATTCATAATTGAAGTGTTTATGTCACATTTTAAAAACAAATACTATCTAGTTCATTGGAAGAAGGATGTGCAGAAGTGTTAGTAAAATTTGAATATAACAAAACAACTAGAAAAAGACATATGAAGAATATGAAGGGGGTATGTAACATTTTCCTGCTAAAGGATAATTAAAAAAATAAACTTTAAACATAAATTACCCAAAATTGTGTTTTGTTACATAAACCCTTCTATTGTCACAGAAATGTTGACCTAACTGTAGGCTGGAACATTAAATTATAAATAAAACCGATAAACTATTTAAAAAACTATAATAAAAGTACACAATAAATAATAGAACTAATAATAAATAAACTTACCAATGGCTTCTTCTAAGACTACACCAGCCCAGTCGCCAGACGCAAATTGCGTCTCTCCTATGAAAGCTATCCTGCCTGGTTTCGTTCCTCCTACCCATACTTTATCTCCGACAATAAAGCTGTCTGTGTCCTCAGTAAGAATAACGCTGTTATCTGAAATTGGTACAGCCAACAATTATACGAATGAACAATCTTGACAGAACAATTGACAATGGAATGAAACAATAGCCAATGATAGACTCCATTAAACGACGATCCCTGGACGCGTAATTCCAATTAAGAAACGTATTTAACTTTTAATTGGAGAACCTTCCTTTTTAAAATTTCGAAGCAACTGAAATAGATCTTGAATTGGAAGGACTGAAAAGGAGGTGGCGACATTTCAAGAGCCAGTCGAATTTAAACTTGGGTTTCCTAAATATCTTATTAACGCTTATTTTCGTTAACCGACGACCATATTGATTGAAAAATGTTACTCACGTATCTTATTGACATTGATTTTTTAGAAAGAAAAAAATGAGGACATAAAGGATGGGGATCAGCTCGAATTTCGAACAAATCGGCCGATTTCGAAGCCAAGTGAACCTAGATTGTATCCTGCTTCATGCGAAGCATCATCAATTTTTAAATGTTTGAACGTTCGACAGTGGCGGTTAAAATGAGTTGTCACAGGCACAACTATTTTATTAAGATATTTATTCCCTATCCTTGTTGTTTAATTTGCTCATACGTAATTATAATAAGTATAACTATACGTATGCTATAGCTTAGGTTTTTACTGCCATTATTTATATTTTTCTCGGGTTTTAAGATAAATATAAAACAACGAACAGGGAATATTTCAAACATACTTGAATCGAGAAATTTCGATTTTGAAAATAAAAAACCATGAAGACTTTTTGAATTTATAGCTCATCAATGATAGAGTATAAAGTGATTCGATTACGTGGGAATCATTTTGTTAAATGGATAGGTTGAGGAAATATTTATAGATACAGTTTTTTCTAAAATACTGCAGATTTTTAAGTTGTGTCTCTTTAGAAATACATTTGTCATGCCAATATGTATTTTTTAATGCTTTGTAATTACACGAAACAGCTTAGCCTACTAGAGAAGATGAAAGTCGGAAAATCCATAATTTTGGGCGGATGTGTCCGTCGTAATCCCAAGATATGATGCTAGTTATTTATCTCACTAATCATGAATTTTAAGACGGCAATGGGGAAATTTAAAATAACATTGCGTCAAAATTAAATCTATAAGCATTATGCTTGCAATACAAAAAATACAAAAAAATAAAAAGACTTATAAAGAGGAACAAACACACATAATGAACAACAGAAATCCAGCATGCTATAGGAGAACGTGAGTTAAGGTTCCTAAAAGCTAATATTTATGATTCAATACATTTAAATTTTAAGCAATTCATTGTTATACAGCATTTATGATTTTAATAAAAACAATAGCGTAGGAACAAAAACAATTTAACATCAAAATAGATCAGGAAAAAGCTATATTTAATATTTTTAAAAAATAAACATATCAGAAACTTGAAAATTAGTTTACAGTTAAAAAACAAATGAAACACGTTAAGAAAGGTCTTCAAGTTTTAAGTTGATAAAATAAAATACAAAATTAAAGTTCTGCTTCTGAAATATTTTGAAAATAAATAATCATATACACACATAGTTATCAAAACTTTAATTTTTTGTATCTCACTTGCAAACAAAGTATTTAAACAAACAAAGAAAACAAAGTAAATATAAATATATAAATAATAATTCACCTGAGGTCCTCCTCACCCCGGCTTCGCTGAGCCTCCTTGCGTCACCCCAGAGGGAGTCGTTGGATGATACTCCACCGACTGCATGCAACAAAACATGTACCAAACACCAAGCAACACACACAAGCATGCTAACACGTTGTGCAAAAACAATATGCATACATCTAATCATGATACATTAACATAAAGCTACACTTATGTGATACAGCATGTACGATACGATATGGATATGAAAAGCAATGTTCAATCCTTGCCAGCTAGTAGAATTAATAATAACGTCTATGAACGAGTTTTCAGACGATTTTGATTCAGTATCATTGATTTTGTGCTCTGGCCAAACATTTGTTTCGAAAAAAACAAACTCACCACCAAACGGATACACATATATAATAGAGCCTATATTTTGACCGACAGGTTAATTTTAGTTATTTACGATCGATTGCTATCATCTGAATCACGATTCCCCTTATAATTAAAAAGGAGAAAAAAGAAACTGGATGAGAGACCTAGTTACATAAAAGTAAATCAAAGACAAGGAAGGGATACCACTAGGAACAATCAATCTCTCACTATGCCTAACATGTAAGCTGTTTCACATTTATATTTCAGCATATCTACTGATTGTCATTTTGGTGTTTTGCAGGTGTAGATTTAGGAAATAAAAGTGAAAAAAGCCCCACCGGAAAAAAATGTAAGCAGGAAGTGACTTTTTCATTCAAACCAATACAGCTGCTAAACTTTTAAAGGCCCTAATGAAAAATTTAATATAACAAAAAATATTCTCCATGAAACTGTTGTCAAACCTTCGATACGAGCAACACCAACAGAGCTAGAGCATATTAAAATGTTACATATTTGAATATGAAAAAAAAAACACCAAAAGAGTATAAATCCCCAGCTAAAAGACAGACCCTAGTCAAAAAAATAATTAATGCTTGTAATTTCAAATAGAATAAATATAGAATATTTTGTTCTACCAATAATGTTTTTTAAAAAATTAAATCTGGTTACTAACTAGGCTTGACTGTAGGAAAATATTTTATGACCAATATAAACATCGATACATAACTTATCTTTAAACACGAAGTGAAATATTAAAAAGGGGAGCACAGAATAGAGAAGAAAGTCACAATTCAGATTATCAGTGGCGATTCATTTTTTAATTCTCGCTTTACAGAGGTGGTAAAGTGGGCGGATTGGTTCTGAACTTAAATAGCAACCATTTTGTAACGGTATTTTTGTAGGCAAAAGTTATCCTGATTTGCAAATTCCATTTTCACACAAGATCGAAAAGATTTCACCTTTCACAAGACCGAATAAACCTTCCATTGTTAAACAAGACATATTTTCGTTTTATTCTTCAAATAACTCCTCTGACCTGATAGTTAAGTAGCCATAGAGAAAAAAAAAGAAATTTTAAAACTGATTCAAAACTGTGAAAATATTTTTTTGTTTCGTTTTCTTATATAAAAGAATAAACATAAAACCAATATCACAGACAAGTTATTCTTTGCATTTCAGAATATTTAAAAAGGTTGAACACACATGGTAAATTTGCATGACATTTGATGACTTAAGTTGGAACGGTAAAAGGAACTTGCTAACACTCAACGTGACACCTGTCTTGTAAGTGTAAAAAAAAGAGTCGGATTAGCGTCCTTGTAAACGCCAAGAAGCTAATTAATTATAATAATCGGATTATATTTCGTCCGGTTTTTCCATTTCAACGTGCTCCTGTCCACATTTCATCAAGTATTAATCATGGATACTATTTGAGGCTCAAACCAAATGTTATTTTGACAGGATGATTCATTAAACAGACGCAATACTGAAGATATATCTCGCAGCAAAAAATATAGGCAGTGGCAGGCAACAGCAAAGAAATCATTTAAATTTTAGATAACTGATTTTTAGTATCTTTATTTTTTTTTTGGAAATATTGTAGAGAAAAAAAAAATTAGTACAGAAAAAAAATTACATAACTTTCGTCATTGGCATAATAATAGCTTTGTTATTGACATAAAAAATATTATTTTTCTTATTTTTCTTAATATTTAAATTTGAAATCATAAACAGCTTCAGCATATATTTTTATTATGGAATTAGTAGGCAAGGATCGAACACTGAAGGCAGAGAGAAAAATCAGCCCACATAATGACCTTAAGGAAGTTCCCCATTGAATAGTTTAAAAAATATGTAGGTTGATTGATTCTGTAACAGAATAAAAATATGCATGGTATACCAAAAACCAAAGAATAAGCATGCCAAAAATAATGTGCCTACGTGTACATAGATAAAATGAAAAAAACGATGAAGGCGAGATAGGATAGATAGATATCAAAGAGGAAACATATGGCTCTAATCTTTAAGCAGAAAGATCAACAGATGCAGCCAAAGGAGTAGGCTTTAAAATTGGCTTGTAGCCAAACACCTTCTTTTAAAACACGTTTATTCTTCGTTAAAATAGACAATAATCTTAAAAAAAACTTGCTTAAATAAGAAACATAATAGAATTAAAGGCTTAAAAACTATAAATAACGTTGCCACATGAAATATATAGTAAATATCAATAATTGAGAAATGCATTGTCAGATGAATTTTCTATTTCGATATAAAAATTTACAAGTCAACCCATAAAGGATATTGACACTCTTACATAAAATTCATGAGATAATGGAATGAGTATGCAACAATGATCTTAGAATACCACACATTAGATAATTATTGGTTGAAGATGGTCAGAGATGCAGTCAGTTTTAAAAAACTACACATCCAAGTTTAATAAAAAAACTTACATATGGAGTACCAACAATCCATTGTTGGTACTGTCTTCAACCTGGTAACAATCTCCCTGAAGAAGACCTGCAAGGCAGATCGAAACGTCGGCACTCCATATATAAAGTATTTTTAAACTTTGATGTGTAGTTTCTTTAACCTGAATGCATCCATGACCATATTCTTCAACCATTGTATCATGCCGTCTACGGTACTAATTTCATCAAGTATATAATTAAATTTAAGATAAAATATACACAGTTTTTATCTAGATGTGATAGAACACAATATTAATTTATTATTGATTTATTTTTTGTCAATAATTAACAGTCTAGGCGGTGCTGTACAGCTATTGAATAGAACTAGTTAATATATCTTATTATTGTAAATCTAGCTTAAAGGAAATGTAGATTAAAAAAATAATGAGGATTATTAATTCTATTAAAATATAAGTATGTTTAGATAAAGAAACACGATGTTGTAAGCATCATGGGCAACAAACAGATATTTCCTCTTAGCCCTCTTAAGGTTTAGATACACACTTAATAGAGGTAAAATGTGCATAAGATGACTTTTCCAAATCACGAGTCCATACGCGCCTAATAAAACAGAAAAGAACTTTGTGTAGCCGGGAATCGAAGTTGCCACTCCACTTCCTAGATAAATTCTTTTAGATATAAATATGTATTCTTATATAAATATAAGAACCAGCCAGCTTTTACCTAACTATGATTAAAAATGTTAAAACTAATCAGAAATGCTACTTGACGTTTAAAATTGGAACACTTATATATGAAATAAAAAATAACACAAATGAAAAATAAATCCAAGTGCACAGGCATTCTACAATCTAATGTGTACTGCGCATCATGAGTGGTTTATGAGTGCTCATGAATGAGAAAATGATGCACACATGAAAAAAATACTTATGCAGAATTATAATCTATTGTAAACTACAAAGGATGTCTAATGGATTATTTGTTTAAATAACTGTAATCATATTTAAAATATACGATTGAGAATTGTAAATAGAAAAGGTGACATTAAAAATCTAACGGAAACTTATGGAACACTGATTAAAAATTGTTAAGATGAAAAATTCGGTGTTTTAATTCTCCAGATGGACCGAAAAGTTTAAAGTTTGAATAGATTTAAACTTAGCAGTATCAATTGACATTGAAATTTAATTAAGAAAATTTAATATATGTTTCTATAAATAGTAACAGGTTCCACAATAATAAATTAAATAAATAATATTGTCACTATAGATTTAATAATCCATTAGGCATTGATCAAATTGTCCAAAACTACCACTTACTTGATGACTTCCTGTCATAGCTTGCTCTTCTTCCGAATCCGTGATAAGGTTCTTCTTCTTCTATTTCTTCTATTATTTAAAACATAAAATATTTTACTCAGATAAATCAATTAATACATATATAAGAACATACCTTTACGTTACGTAATCAACTATAACCTCTGAAAATAGTTAATTTGCCAGAGAGACAAATGTGTGATGCAACAGATATGAATCATGCACATGAATGAAATTATCTAACTTTACAAAAATGACAAATCACCTCACTTTATGAAAAACCAAAATACTGATACATGCCAAAATGAAAAATATTATTGAAAAAAAAATATATAATTAATTGAGAAAGATTAACAACAAAGAAATCCAGAAAAAAGTATAAAATAAAAATAAATTGTAAATATAAATTCATACCTGTTATTTTTGTTTTCATCAGATCTTCACTCAACTTTCTAACAGATGAAGTGGTCCCATCTAAATTAAAAAAAAAAATAAAAAAAAAGTGCTGTTAGAAAAAAACAAACACAAACCATGCAAAACCAGTTAAATGTGAGTAAAAAATATTATACCAATATATATAACAAAAATAACTCATTTTATTAAGAACATTTTTTAGAAATTATGTACCTCTTAACATACATTAATTTTAAGAAAAAGGATTCCGGTGGGTAATGTAATGTAATGTCCTTAATGCCTCTCACATTCCATTGAAACATAGATTTTTTTGCAACTGTCAATTTATCTTTTGAGATACAGGAATAGATAAATAATTTTATTTTTATAGATACAATTAAACTTGAACTAGAATTTATATAATATACACTAGAGTAATATCATAAATTATTCAACTTAAATAACGAAACTAAGTCTAGTAATCATTCTTTGCAGAAAAATCAATTTATTTTTTTTTAAATTTCCATTATATTTACTTTTTTACGAAACAAGTTCTTGTATTCTTAGTAACTTAGAACCAAATTTTCGTTAGTCGTAGTCATGAATCAATTGTATGAAATTCACACATTAGAATAAAAGCAAACCGATTACCCAAAAGTTTTTATGTTATAATAACTGTTATATTTAATTTGATCTTAGCCTTCATATTCCTGAAATGTAAATAATTAGATTAAATTTAAGTCAATAGAACATTCAAAAGAAAACAAAACAGAAAAAAATTAATAAAAAATAACAAAGGGAAAACATTGAAGAAAACACTGGAAATACTAACTAATAAGAAAACGAAGTAAACAAAAAACAATACACAACGGTGGGCACCACCATCGACACAAAATTCATACCTTTTTGTTAGGTAAATCATTGTCCTCGCAGAAAAGTCTGTTTAAGATTTATTTTCATCTTAAATAGACAACAGCAGGGGCAAGGTTGCCTAAAACCTTCTCGGGTACCTGATGATGTATTTCCAAAAAAAAAAAATGTTATTTTCAAAATTTTGATAGTATATAAAAAACAAAAAATGAAATAAAAAAAAAATTGTGAATAAATAAAAATAAATAATTTTGACGCTTAGGATTACATATTAAAATATGGGTAAAGTAAATATTCTGAAAAAAGATTTATCATTATCAGAAATAGTACAACGTTCCTGGCCACTGAACGTAAGACGAAAAACGACCGATATGAACCAACGTAGTAACTAAGGTTTGGTCACACAGGGCGCGAAATTTTTGAGCACGGTAATCTGGCAACATTGCCTCCTATTTAACTTGCAAATCAGTTAAATGAAATAGTAGGATGTTATTTGAAACACGTTGAGTATTAGATAGGGCTACTAAGCCTCCATCATCTCAGAGGAATGTCAGGAGAAAGGCGAAGCCTAAGCTAACCAGAGGCCACCAACGTAGGGTTTGAAATTCTGTATATTACATTTTTGTAACCAAAATTAAGAAATGTTTATCAGTAACGCATTACTATATAATTAGATCAACACTAAATAAGGGTAACTTAGGCAGGCTACTGTTTCTGAGCCAACAACTCTTTACTGAAATTTTCCCCATTAAGATATAATATAATTAACTCTACTGAAATGAATTTATTAAGGGTTCCACTCTTTCGGATATTTTTAAATTACGAGGATTTACCCTCCCTTCAAGTCAAATTTGAGGGGGTGAATGAAAAATTAAGTGACCTTAATGCTCTATTATCCAAACAAAATCATGTGGATACCAAGCCCCTGCAATTGCTTTCAATAGTCTGTTAACAAAAATTAAATCCAAATATTTACAATTGAAAAAAGAAGAACCTATTGCAACTTCTACAACGGTTGCCACCCCTATTCATTTGACTCAAAGTGCTTTCTCCTTACCACCTATCAATCTACCAACCTTTTCAGGCGAGGGCCTGGGTGACAACCCTTCTCTAACCCCCATACAACGCTTTCATTATTTAAGATCCTCTTTCAGAACTTTCAACTCACAGCCGAAAATTAGTTGCCTTTTCAGCTCTAGTAGGGAGGATACACTGAGTTCAAATTCATTGAATATAAAAACCTGTAACACTTACAACCCATGAAGGGTCTCGGGTTCAGTACTTAGGCAGGCTGTACTGTTTCTGAGCCAACGGTTGTGAAAGGAGGCGATTTAGCCAGAATTCACGTTCAACCGCCAGGTTTTTCCCCCAATTGAGGATACCCACTTTTTAAGAGGGTGGGTGTGCCCCAGTTAGTTAGGGATACACTGAGTTTTTTGACAGAATATTACAATTTTTCTTTTATAGGATTTTTATTTAATATTATTAAAAATAATAAATATAAATATATATATCTATATATATATATATATATATATTTCTATATATATATATATATATATATATATATATATATATATATATTATTTTTTTTTCAAAAAAGAACTGGTAAAGTCGAATTAGATTCAATATAGATGTTCACATATAGACATTAATAATATTTACGGGTATGTAACTAAATAAAACCAGGTTTATAAAATAGAATTTAAGCTGAAATATTATTTAAAACGGAAAGAAGATTAGTCTAATCAATAAAATTTCATCGTTATTTGGTTTTAGAACATAGCTTAAGAGTTAAAAAAAACTAATAGGATTTATTAACAAAAAATTTTTTTTAAAAAATACTGAATTACTATCTACGTTTTATTTGAATAAATCACTAATATTCCACAAATGCAAAACGTGATACTAATATCTGACACCATTCAAGTGCAAAAAATACTCAGGTTCCTGTTCCACTTGAAGCCAATGGAGGCATGGAGGCGGGAGAGGGGTCAAGTGAATTCAAATTTATTTTCAACGCCCAGAAATCTAGTCACGATCGGAGAACTAAATTAGGAATCGACAAGACACTAACTCATCACACTGCAATGCCATAATTAGCCCAACGTTTTTGCTGGTTAAGGTACACGTTATTTGCATAAGCCATTGATAGAACTTTTTTTTTTCCTACTTGTTACCATTGAAATAGGTTTTAGACCACCTTCCAGGATTTTTAAAACAGGAACTAAGATAAGTAATTCCTGGTTTCTCCAAATGTCACTTTGTCTGGAAGCCATTGATGTTATCACTGTCCATTATTCTTCACGGATTCATCCTCCATTTATCTTAATTATATACATATTGCGTAATCGACATAAGTTTGGGGAAGAAGAGTTTTTGAAATTCAAATTTGTATTTCATGGTCACGTACCTGAATTAAAAGAGAAGAAACTGCTCGTCGTTTTCAACTACTCCAACATTTACAAGAAAATCGTTCAGCTCTCAATAAATTACAAAAGTCTTCTTTACACGACAGTAAATAGAGCCAGACATACGTGATTTTGGTATATTTTGTAGCTTTAGGGCTGCACTAAACCTTCCCATTCTTCAAGAATTCAACTCCAAAATCCTCAATGCTTCTTTTTATGTCACAAAGAAACTTATCCATAATGATTTTAATGTGCCATTCGTTGCTGATTTGACCCAAACTTTGAAGCTGATTTTAACCAACCTTTCATAGTAACTAGTCTCCCAACTTGCCTCACACTCAATTCTCAATAATCCTCCGAGGCGTCCGAAAAGAAGATAGCTAAGAGACCTTCTTACGTAACTTTTATTGAAGTGCAACTAGTAAGTAGTTTTTATAAGTAGTGTTATCGATGTATCATTGCAATCCTTTTCCTCCAATTTGGTTGTATATAACGTATACAGTAGTAAATACCAATAAACAGCTTAAAAATATTAATATATTTCATAGTATTCAAACCAAGTTTAAATTTCTCCGAAGAGCGCTTTGATTTGGCCATTCATTAAAAAAAAGGAGCAGTGCTTGCAGTGATTATTAAATATGGAATGAAAATAAATCACTGACGAAAAAGAACATTAAAGATTATACTTGGACTACGTCTTGACATGATGTTACTATTTAATCATCGATGAAATAGTAAATAACATCAAAGAAATATGAGCATACTTCATTTTCTCAGCTTTTACATTTTAATTACTTTCAATAATATTATTTTCTCTTTTTGTGTTCCCAGGTTTATCAATCATTCCTTTACGTTACCAAACCAATGTTTCATTCTGCTTCTTTCTGATATGCGAGTAGATACCAAAACTCAGAAAAGCAATACTGTTTAAAACGCCCAGCCTAAATCAAGTTAAATAATTTTAAATGTTAAAAATTATTCTTAAATACCCTTAAGAGTTTTTCAATTAATTTATTGCAGGGAACAGTCAGGAAATAAAATATCGCCAAATAATTAAAATAAAAATATTTTAGATGAAATTTCAAGTAATTTCCTGTTTCAGTTTATGGTTTGCGCCATACAAAATAAATACTGAAATACGTAAAAATATTAAATAACTTAAACTGAGAGTTAAGACGATCGTGAGGCAGATTGTCATGCCAAATTATTTCTAAGAAGACAAAACGGTCACTACAAGTTAATGAAACACCACAACTATAGAAACTGGAGGTAGCACGTTTCCCGTCACATTTAATTTAGTTACATTTAGCTTAAGAAGTGGTAAAGGTGTTCACGCTGCTTAAGCCACAGTAAAATGAACGTGAGCATGAATATATTAAAGAACTTAAGACGTTTCACTTATTTTTCCTAAAAATCTAACTTATTACAAGTAAAGCATAAGCAATGGTTATAACTGTAAGCTATTCCAACGACACACACACATCATCTGGTTGAATATCAATTCCGAAAGTGGCAATGTTAAAACAAGCAAAAACAATTATCAGAGCTAAAAACGCATCTAAGTTTTTTAGCGCTCACTCATTGTAAACATTTAAACAAAATAAAATTATCTATTGTCCGCCTATCCTTTGAATGTGATTGTGATCGATCAGCATAATTTAGATAAGAATCAATGTTTCTTGACATTTCGATCATTATAATATTGTTCAACATTCCTTAAATACTATCAATACTAACTTCAATAATAGGCTTTTTTGTAATGTAATTTTATTATGTTTTCTTATTCGTAAAACATTTTGTAATAATATTTAAAACAACGACTCATGCATTCTTAATCGCTCATGAAAGAAAAATGGTGTATATCAAATAGAAAAGAAGCAGTGTTCCTTTAAACCAACGAAACTTCGTCGGAAATGTACGATAAACAAAAGTGAACATTCAAAGATCCTAGAAGTTCCTGTTTTTTGGGGCTTAATATGACCCTACGAACGTTTGTATAACTAAACCAGGAAGGATGGGTTATCCTAAAGGTTACTAACCTATTCTAAGCAGGGTGGGAAAGTCATGATTAATTTCGTGGGTCCGCCATAAAATAAATTTTAACCCACACAGATGGGATTCGAGCCTACAACCTTCTATACCGAGCGCGCTGAGGCTCTCACCTCAACTAGTTCGAGTTCCCTAGATCCTACTGGTAAGAGAACTAAAAGAAAGAAAAGTTAAAAAATCCGTTCTTCGCTAGATGAAATAATCGTTCATGCAACCTAAAGAACATTACATACTGCACGAAAAAGGGATTATTAAAAATTATTAAAAGAAATTATCAGCTCTTCAACTAGAGAATTTACACCTTCAGGACTGTGTTTAAATATTCTTATATAATATAAATTCTATCTGAATATGGACCGCAATGGCAATTTAGATGCTGACATAACGAAAGTTGATTCTGAATTAACACAAAGATTGAATGCTATATTGGAAACTATCTTGAGTAGCACTTAAATCCCACGTCCAAAAATTTGATAAAAATACCATCATGACAACTGCAAAATTATATTTTGATCTCCATGGATGGCATCAAATGAACCATATAGAACATAATCAATTAATTTATGGTTAAGCAATAATTAGAAATGCCTTAATGCCTTACTGCTTATAGGATAGTTTTCAGGAGAAGCTAGATCTAAGCACAGTCTTATACCGTCAAATCTATGCCAGACGTTTCTCAAGAGTGAAATGGAATCATGATAAATATTGGCTGGGATTACATTACATGAAATGCCTTAATGCCTTATTGCTTATAGGATAGTTTTCAGGAGAAGCTAGATCTAAGCACAGTCTTATATCGTCAAATCTATGCCAGACGTTTCTCAAGAGTGAAATGGAATCATGATAAATATTGGCTGGGATTACATTACATGAAATGCCTTAATGCCTTATTGCTTATAGGATAGTTTTCAGGAGAAGCTAGATCTAAGCACAGTCTTATACCGTCAAATCTATGCCAGACGTTTCTAAAGAGTGAAATGGAATCATGATAAATAAATCTATCATTATTGGGTTCGGATACTCTTTAGAGCAGCATGAAGTCACTTAAAAAAAATTGGCATGAAACATTCGCAATGGTAATACCAGCAAAATAAATACAATTTTTAAAAAACACGGATTTATGATGAGATGGATTTATTAACTCTTGTAAAATATATTTAGTATGCGGTCGGTTTTATTCAATAATAAACATAAAAAAGTGATAATTTTTGTAATTTTGAATTTTTTCACATCTTTATCAGAAACACATGCTAACTTTACAAATGGAAATAATTACAACTAAGAAATATTATATATAGTAATAAAAAAAAAAAAACGGCATTTTTTTAAAGGTTTAGAGTGCCAGAATCCTTCAAATTGATCTATGTGCGAAGGATTGTACTAATACTAAGTGAGTAATCAACAATATATAAATGACAACCCTCTGATACATTGTAAGTCCCAGTTATAAAGAGGGCCAAATTTATGGGTGGCTGAACTTCATTCCAGGCCGGTTGCTGATCACAAGATCACTACCTCGATGACTTCCTGTATACCTTAAAATCGCCATTACAATTTAAAGGTCAGATATTCCAATGTAAGCAAACAGGTAACACCGACCTCGGTATTAATATACACTGAATATTAATTTTTTTTTAATATTATTTATTATGAATAATTACAAAGATGCCTCACTCAAGGGTAATGAGTAATATGGATGACAAAGACTCATTAATACAATATGTGTAATGATATAAAATAAAGTAAAATAAAGAAATAAAGTAAGAAAATTAAAATAAACAATATCTAACCACAGAAGGAATAAAATAAATGATAATATAAAATAGGTTACAATTGTTATAACTAATAAACAAAAATTGAGGAAGAAAAAGAAAAAAGAACCTTTAATAATCATACTCTAAATAAAATATAATCTATGATAAATGAATAAAAAAAAAAAAAAAATATATATATATATATATATATATATAAAAAAAAGAATATTCACACTTGATAATTGATAGTAGACAGATTACTAAAATGAGAGTGTTGAAAGCCCCTAGTATAAATACTGTACAAGCCCAGAAGTTTTAAATTTATTGAAAATATTTTCTAAAAGAAATTGGTGCCTACAATGGCGCCAAACTAAAGTTTTTTTGTTTTTTTAAAGCTTTGAAGCTTTTTTAAAATAGCTTTTTTTTTTCTTTTTTTTTTTTTTGATTTACAATTTCTTCATTTAACACTAAATGATACCCCTAAAAACCTGTCATTTTTATACAGCATTTCCCTGATATATTTTAATTTTATATTATTATCTCTGAACGGTCGGTAATGGTCTTACTCCACTTTCATAATGATATGGTGAATAAAGGCCGTATAATGAGGTTAAACAAAAAATCATAAAAAATAGATTAAAAAGAATAAAATAAGTAGACAAGTTCAGCATATATATTTCATTTCTACTTGACTATTAAGTTCATTAAAATTCCACAGAGTTTCAACTTAGCATTCTCTTCCAGCAACATATGAACTTTGATCTGAAGAAACGGCCTTCACCTATTCAAGTGTTGTAAAACAATAGATGCTCATGGAGGCACTTGAATCAACTTTCTTAACAGCCATCATTGTTCTAGATAAGAGTCAGTGGAATTTAAACACACGCTATTAATAGTCACCTAGATTAGATGATGTATAATCATCCAACTATTAGCTCCAGGGCGTAATAAGGATATTTTCTATTTTGGAAAAAAAAAAAAACATATCGTAGGCATCGACTCATCTTTTACAATAAAACAAATATAGAATGGAGGAATGATATAAATTCAACTTTTGAGCAAATATTCAACTAAACGGATTAAAGAATTAGTGTAGCCCAGATGTATTCAAACTGATAAAAACCTCCATACTTGCACCAAGGTGTAGATCAATTATTTTTATTTTAATTTGCTCAAATATCTTATCTTTTATGAAGAAAAAAAATTGTTATGGAGATATAAAATTACGTCTCAAATGAATTAACGCTAGTTAATGTTATAAATTAATTAATAAATTGCTGTTCATTTCATTCAAGGACTGATAATCAAAATAATAAATTTGTAACATTTTTATTTCTGGCTTTTTTTGACTCTACTTTTAGAATACCTTCTACATAAAATATATTTTCTTTTTAACTTCAAATCAGTGAATTGGATGAAATACTGAATTACTTCGCGTGAAAGGCATGGGGGAGAGAAGAACCCTGTAACACCTCCTAACTTGATTTATATTTTATATTAGAACAGAAATTTTATATTTAATTTATGAAATGAGATTCAAAACAAATTTAAGAACAATTATTAAATTTACTAAAGCATGAAGTGTGCTTTTCCTATGAATCCAGAATAACATAAAAAATGAGTTGACTATTTTCAAAGTAACCTGATGTCTACTGTTTACATTTGTGATACCATGTAAAAAGTATTCTATTAATATCACAAGAATTAACCAAACCCTGTATAAGGTTATGCATGATCTGTGTACCTCACGCTGAAAGGCAGGGAATGGGTTAATGTATTGTGGGTTTCGCGTTATCAGCACAGCCGGCTCTGGAAACATACTATCCCTAAGTTTCTTTTAAAAAAACTTGAGATCTATTTTTTATCTACATTAAGCTATTTTTTTTTTCTGATTTTATACAACGGATATCTGCAACTGTAGTTAAATGTAATTGTTAGAATTCTACCAATCTTTCAAGTAGATTTTCAGAAGATTCAAACAGATATTATCAGAAACACAAACGCGGATTGTATAAAACCTAGTTTAACTTAAAACGGTTTTAATCATATAAAAATATAATATAATACAACCAAAGAACTGAGGTGTGGTTCGGTTTCGTTCTATCTAAAACTGGAAGGAAGAAGAAAAACGCAAAAATAATAACGCAATAAACAAGAATGAAGTATGAATAACTGAGGACTAACTAGTCTTTAATGGCAATGGTACAGAGCACAGCCTACATCTTATGACTCAACCTCAGCACCGCTTTGATGTCCGTCGAGTTCCAAGCAGTTCTAGACCATTCCTAAAGAGGATGAGAACGCGGCCTTAAGAACACGGTGACCCATTTAATTAATAGAATTTAATTAAATTAACTGACACAACCCTTTTACAATGAAAAAATGTCTCTTAACTCTCCTTGCTAAAACAGGCTCAAGGAGGTCCGAAAAAGTGATTAAATAAAAATGTCGTTCAGTAGCCTATGCCCCAATTGGTTTGCGTCCTTATTCCTTTAAACAGAAACAATATAAATGTGATAAATCAAATAACAAATGCATTATTTCTCCACTACATATATATAATCCAATCATAATATTTCAGGAATAAAAAAAATTAATAAATAAACAGTTGTACAAAAAAAAAAAATTAAAAATCAACACAGGACAACTTTGTAATTAAATTTAGTAATAACCCAATCGAAATTCTGTGTGATTAATATTGAATCATTAATATCTTGTACGGTGGCCCTTATGAAAGAGTAGTATATTTAAAGCTCTAGTCTCAAACATCCCAAAACAAAAGTATAGTCAGTTCATTGCATATAACAATTGTATTATAAAAAAAAACATAAAAATAAATGAAGCGAAATTGCAATAATAAAAGCACTGGAAAGAAAGAAACAAATGAAGGGTCGCGGAGGGAAAGAACATAAGACACATAGATTATAAACCTCAAAATATTAGATCCTTCTTCTGATTACGCAATTAACTGATTTGTATGCCAAATGAAAACGCCATGTTTTTCCGGTATTAATTTGATCATCCTATATGAAAGCTGGTTAAATTTGCAAGTTTTTGTGAGATTTTCAGTTTTGTAAATAGTTTTTTTCGAAAAACGGTGAGCGTTGAAGTATAATAAGACACTGTAACTTCCCTAAACAAGGTGGAAGATTAAACTGATTTTTAGGTCCCATGTTTTTAAAATTAAAGGTTACACGTACTCTGCCACTATAGGAAACTTAAAGCTAAATCTGAAAATTTAACCAAAATTTGAAAAATGTTTAAATAAAGTGGAGATATTACAGCTTTTATTGCAAGAAGCGTGGTTTCCTAAAAAAAAAAAAAAATCTTTGAATTATCGTATATCTGCAACGGATTGGAATAGAAAGATTTTTATTTTTTTACACTAAGTGAAAATCACCCAGTATACTGTTGTAAATATCAATAAATTAAAAATACAAACAGTAAGTTATAAAATGATTTCTAACAAAAATTATATTAATAACAAAAATTATATATGTTATATATAATTCGGCGAGAATTTCTTCTTTCGGTGAGAATTTATTTACCCATTCTTCGGCTAAATGATATATACACGCCCTCTGTTCACACAGCAAACTTAATTTGGCAAAAATGGACAATGATCGTACATTCCGCCATCCTTCAAATTGAAGAATGAGACAGAAACTAATAATACTAATCAAAAACAACATCACTATTACATATGAGGCTATGATAGTTAAACTCTTCTTTATTAGAAGTACTTAACGATAAATATTAAAAAAGTACATTATTCTATGAATGGATTCATTACCATCTATATGACTTATTGTCCTAAAATAAGGAAAATTGTAATACTTATTCAATAAATGTAATATTTGAAATCATAAACATACATATAATATGTTATTCGTTATATAAACTGAAAGAATCTGATCAAGCAAATAAAAATTATCTGTAAATGAATAACTTTTTATTCAAGTACTGCACAAGTATTATTTAAAATTGCGAACAACACTTAGATTTGATAGATCAAAAATATTATTCGACGTCAAAAAATTTGATCAAATCAAACTCCTCATCACGATATTTAAAAAATAAATAAATAATTCATTAATATATATAATATAATATATATATATATATATAATGCCATACTTTGCCGATATAAATTTTTCCAAAATGAACATCTTTTCAAATAAATTGTCATTCAAACTATTTTTTTTAATCACAATAGTTATTTAGTAACAGTGTCAGAGGAACCTGTAATAATGTAATACTCAGAGGAACCTGTAATAAATTTCTTCTTATGGCTCTTTGATGATAATTGGAACACGTTCCGTATTCTTCTTCAAAACAAAGTTTTTCTAAGGGTCATTTAAGATTTTGTAGCGACCTCGTACCCGATACAGGTTACTGACCTGAATCAAGACATAGGCGTTTCGTTATAGCAATGCTGAGATAAGGATTTTAGCAAACATCGAAATTATTTAATTTTAATTAAACTTATTGTCGCCCGTTATTACGCAATACATAACATAGTGAATCTTATATAAAATCTTTATATTTTATACCAGTGAATAAAAAAAAAATTAGATAGATATAATTTATACCCAAGAGCATAAAGTGTATCCATATTTTATTTGTTAAAATTAGATAAATATCATAAAGTTGTGGGCCCAACAAAAGATATTAATTTATGATATTCTGACAGTGAATAGCTAGCTTATTGACATCGATTTCGCCTATGCTAGTTTCAATAGATGAACATTCATATTTAAAGAATTTATCAATTTTCATAAAATTGAAATTAGAAAAATAAAATAAATCTATAGAGATAAAACAGTAATTAAAAAAAAAAAATTATTTTATTCACAACAGTAATTTGTTAGTACACAAGTGAATGAGATGTTAAGTTAAAAACAACACAGGAGATAGAAATAAGGTAGCCAAGCACACTGTTACAATCTCCAGGCGTGATACTATAATTAGACAAGGAGATCCGTTAACCAGCTCCTTTTCAACCTCCATTGTGTTGTATCTGGAATTTGTAATCTTGCTATATTATGTACCCATATGTTAGAGATCCACGTGATTTGTCAGGAAAATGTCTGTAAATTTAATGAATATGGCTTTAATGAATGACTTTCCAAATAAAAGTATTAATTAAATTTGTAAACTCCTTTTTTATCTTCAGATTATTAACTTACAGCTAACGTAATAGTTATAAATTAATTTGGTTGCAATTGGTACCCTATATAACACGAATTAGGAACATCATTAAGTGATTATTTAATTATTAAATAACATAAATAGCACACAAATATATATATATATATATATATATATATATATATATATATATATATATATATATATATATATATAATCATTACATCAAAAATAATTAATAAGATATCCTTTAACAATACAGCTTCACTCTTTCTCTTTGCTTCTTTCACCAATGACCTACCTACAAGCTAAGTGTAGGCAAAAAAAGTAATACATCAGCATAATGAAGCCTGTTATTATATTAACACCGACCTATTACCGGGCCCACCCAGGGTTTATATAACCATAACACTATCTGCCATTGTTCACCAACTTTAATTCAATCAAATCAAGTTACTACCAACACTGATGAACTCAAATTCAGAACAACATATTTTAAATAACTTGAAGAAAACAAAACTTGTGATTTACTGTTTTTTGAGAATAGGAAACAGAATTCGACATTCAAAAATTATAAAATGATTTATATTATTTTCATTAAAAAAAAAAAAAAAAAAAAAGCGTATCTTTTTCTTATTCATGGAGTTTTACTAATACATTTGTACCACTCTCCACTTTATTTTATCAATATCCAACTTAAAAATTATTTTAAGCCGCAAGCAACTTAGCATGATTTTATAAAATTAAAAGAAACTTTTATAAAATTATTTGCCGGGCTTCATAGGCCTATGGAAACAAATCCGTAAGTATAAAATCAAGGGATTTTAATTCTATAGTATTCATTATTTTTTCTTTGGATTTCTTTATTTTCGAATCTGATTTTGTTTTTGTATTCCTATAAAGACTTGTTCAGCATAAACCACTTTTTACCAAAAGATAAAATTAATATGAATTTTGGATTTATCTAAACTGATATGTTAGTTTATGGTAAAATATAAATGTTTAGTAAAATATAAAATGAAAACTTGTGTAGAACCCTGTTTAGTAAGAATGATTTTCAAGCCCAACTATGGAAATATTCTAATAAAAAAGCAATGCATTTCGTATTTCTCCCAGATTAGGAAAAACAATAGATCATAGATATAGCTATCTATATACTGTTTTCTCCAATTTACATTTTAGAATTAAAAGGATCAAATTACTTAAATTAATAATTAAATTAACAATTAATGATTATTCGGAATAAATAAAGATAGAAAATAGGGGTTTCAAGCATAAAGTTTTTCATTCAAACCAATATAGCTCCTAAACGGAAGGTCCTAGCGACAAATGTCATATAACAAAAAATATTCTATATTAATTTCTGATCAGAAAACTACCGGAAAATTTTTGATCCGTGTAACGCCAACAGAGCTAGAGCGTGTCAAAAGGTTACAATTTTGACGATAAAAAAAAAAAACGTTATAGAGAAAAAATATCCATGTCAAAAAAACTTGCAGTAAAATAGTTTCTTTTTTGTCATTTTATACTGATAAAAATATATAGTAAATTATTTTACCAAAATAAACATGTTGTTTGAATCAATCTGGATTCCAAGTCAAATCAAACTTCTAGTGTATATTGGTTTGTAAAATGTCTAATAAAGTATAAGTACATTTCACGAACTAAATTTAAAACCTCGACTTTAACAAAAACAAAGAATTAAAAGAAATATCAGGACAATATTTTCTCAAAAGAATATAAGAGTTCATGAGTAAATGCATCAATGAGTAAAGAGCTTGGTGCTTGTATTGAACTTTCACGTAACGGTCCCTGAACTAAATGCAATATAATACATTTATTTATGTTGATTATATAAGTATTTACATATGTCTTCCCTTCACAACAAAGCGAAAAAATACAAAAAGGGTAGGCAACAAAGTATTAGCTGATGGAGGAGTGATAGCCCCTGTGCCAGAAGGTCGCACTCAAGGTGAAGGCGTACGAGATCGTGGGTGCAGTCGGCATCTATTTACCAACAGGGCTATTTATAAACACAAGATTGCTCTTTTAACTGAGAAAAATAAAACTCTTTCCTAAAAATTACTAATTATTTGAATAAATAACTAAATTATTTATTATTTAATTATTCAAATAATTTATTATGTTTCAATACAAATTTTCACATACACCAGACTTAAGAGACAAGAAATTGCTCATCGTTTTCGACTACTCCAATAATTACTAGACAAGAGTTCAAATCTCCCAATAAATTACAAAAGACTTATTTACCTACATTAATTAGATTTAGACGTAAGAAGTTGAGCTCTGGGGCTCCACTAAACCTTCAAATACTTACAATCCAAAATCCTTCATAAAATCCTCAACGCTCCTTTTTATATCAGAAACAAACTTATCCATAAAGATCATAATGTTCCGTATGTTGCAGATTTTGCCCAAATTAGATACCTATCATTCTAAAGTAAACTCCATACCCAATCGATTCCACTGGTCTCCCAACTTGCCTCACAATCAATTCACGATAATCTTCCGAGGCGTCTGAAAAGAGACTTTATAATAAGTGCTACTAGTGAGTACTTTCTTTACAAGTTATTTTAATCATTTTCCTTAAATTTACTTGTTGTATATAATGTATACAGTTGTAAATATTAATAAATAGCTTTAAAAAATTAGATCCCATTGTAATCATCAATTATGACTGTTCGATTGTGAATATCCAATACGCATGAGCAGAATTACACCAAATTTGAGCCCTGATAGGATCTCTTAGTGAAGTCAGCTAAGTGATTTTATAAAACATTACAAGAAATGGTATTTTTTTTTTTTTTTTTACAATATTTGTAGTCTAAATAAAAATTGTTGAGGACAACATGTGTTTTGTTTATGTACATGAGGTCACTTAGTCCTTATTGTTATAATTATATAATTGTTTTTACCTCATGTATATTATAATTAGTTATAATAAAGATTCAATTTGTTTTTAGTTTGTCAATTTTATAAATTTTATCTTAAGCGGTTATAAATTAAAACATACGTCATATGTTTTTTTGGAAGCCACGCTTCAGTTTGCAACTAGTCGCCATGACGAATGGCCAATTCACATTTTGTTGTTGCCATGATAGTTGATGAAAACATTGCTCATGTGCTCAGGGCCTCAGTGTGAACTTCCAGGATCTCCAGGAGCTCTCTTTACGAGGTCTAATTGACACAACCGCCGAAAACAGATTGCCATCAGAAATTGTAACTATAGGGTTTGTGAACTCTAGTTTATTATTAATTAATTTATAGCTGTTTATTTATTTAGTTGTTCAAATTAAAGAAATTATTGCCAGTATTAAAATTAGTTTTTGGTATTGTTAAGGTATGAAATATAGTTGTCAAGCAAATTATTAATACCATATATTGAGCTACCAGCTTCACAAAAAAGCGGTTGGTTTTCGGCTGCGTTCATCAAGAACCCCTAGCCGCCGCTACAATTATGATTAATAATTATAAAAAAAATCTCAATTTAGATCAAGAATAATATTAACAATATTAATGATTTATGAGTGAATGATAAGATAGAAAATCTACATTGCTTTAAGAAGAAAAAAACTTGACTAAAGGGGAATCAAAGGAATCTACAATATTCAATTTCTTATTTGAAGGATCTGGAAGATATAGAGATCTGAAAAAAAAAAAAATTTTTAATTTTAATGTATGAATTGGTAATCATTATCATACAAAATGCATCATCGATTTCTGAAATTGGGGCCAATACATATATGTTATAATAATTTGTAAACTGCATTCTAGCCCAAAAATCTTTCGATTCTTTATTTAGTAGTAATATACAAGACTAAAGCTACAAAAAACAGCTCGTCGTTACAGACTACTTCAACATTTACTAGACAAATGATCAAAACTCCCAATTCATTACAAAAGACTTATTTACATGACCGTGATAAGACCTATTCGGACGTACGGAGTTGAGCTTTGGGGCTCTACTAAACCATCTAATTCATCTCGTATCCAATCCTTACAATCCAAAATCCTTCGAAAAATCCTAAATGCCCCTTACTTTGTCAAAAAAACTTTATCCATAAACACCTTAATGTTCCATATGTTCCTAAAATTAACCCGAACCAAATACCTATCCTTTCATCGTAAGCTCCATAACCACTCAAATCCATTAGTTTCTCAACTTGCTTCCCATTCCATTCCCAATAATCCTCCAAGGCGTCTAAAAAGAAGATGGCCTAGAGATCTTGTGTAGAATGTTTATTGAAGTGCTACTGATGAATTGTTCTTTTCAAGTTTTGACATGTTATTATAATCGTTATCAGCTCATTTACTTAATGTACATATTTATACAGTTGTAAATTTCAATAAATTGATACATAGGAACAAAAGTAGTAATATATAATAGGGTATCTATTACTTAATCGAGAGACGCACTAGAGATTAAAATACCACATCCAATGTCCTAGGATAATATGACACATTAAAAACTTTCTTAGATATTTGTACAAGAATGAAAATACTGACCGCAATCCACTGGTTTGAGATATTTAACTCCCGATATCAGATTAAACTACGTAGGACATGGTCCAAAGAGCTAAATGGTTTAAGGCGGCACCCACCTCAACGCCTTAGGCCACTACTATAAAAGAAAGAAGTCTGAAATTTACATTATCGTGAGTGTTCACTGTTTAACACTAACAGACTCCGGAAAGAATTTATTATATAAAGTAACGAAGAACTCATAAATACTACGCTACAAACTCCGATTTCTATCAGAAACTATGATTTCGCATTCAGCTACAAACGAAATTTGTAAGTTAGGAAATATAAGGGATTGTAACGTAATAAAGTCACACTAAAAAGGGTAGTGGGACACCTTTATCCTCTCAACACCAAGGTACACTTTGAATTCAACGAAAATGGTTATTCTTGTGTAGGATGAATGGGTGATTGCATTTACGGATGCAATGCCAATAACGTAAGAGATTAAATGGAAAAACGTACAAGGATACTAAGATTGGTAAATAATAATAAAAAAATAACACTTACTGGCAGAGATGAAACAAACGATATTCGTAAGGATTATTCACTGCCAGAAAAAAGAAAATAATGCACCTATAGTATATGACAGGTAAAAAGTGAAGTTAAGGAAAGGTCATCATATAACTAAAATTTTGAACAAGCTTAGCTGGGACGGGCATGGTGAGGAGCCTACTCTAGCCTGGAAGCAGGAACGATCAATGTAAAGTGTCGAAACATCAGGTTTTTCAAAAGAATCATAATTTTTTCTAAGGAACGTGCTTATAAACTAAAGCTTGAATAAGAGAGAGTGTGCTACACCTTTTGTTTTTGTTGTTTGTTTTTTTTTCTTCTTTTTTGGTTATTGTAGATTATCCGAAGTATCAATAATCTGAACACCTCTGTTACATCAATAGTTTCGGATAGTCTAAGCTCGATTGTATTAATAAATGCTTGAAGCGTATACTTGTTTGTTTATTGGGGCTTAACCTCCTTATGCACTCCATAAGGAAGTCCAGGAAGGACAGTTTATCCTACAGGTTACCAACCTATTCTAGCCAGAGTGGGAAGATCAAGATTCATTTCCTGGGTTCGAAGCGTATACTTATTCGTCTCGATAACTCTTTAAGTTTTGGAAACACGTAACATCCTTTTTTAAGATTCGAAATATTGTTTGAGATGTCCTAATCACTTAGCGCTTCGGTTTTTTTTTTTTTTTTTTTTTTTTTTTTTTTTTTTTTTTTTTTTTTTTTTTTTTTTTTTTTTTTTTTTTTTTTTTTTTTTTTTTTTTTTTTTTTTTTTTTTTTTTTTTTTTTTTTTTTTTACAGTCCCTCCATTTTCATTTATAATGTCCAAAAAAAGGTGACCGTTATTTATATTATTGGGCTCATCTTGACACAAATGTAATCTGTCATGGACCCAAAGTTTTAACTTATTTTTTTTGTTATGGTTTATTATTAGTATATGGTCTTACGTTCATTTCTTTTGAGACCTTCTTGGTTTATACTTCTTATCTTAAAAGCAGTATGCTGTATCAATATCCTTAACGGATTTCAGACCTTGACTAGCTGTTATGTGTTACTTTACACTTTATTTATCTTCCTACCTCTTGTCGTACACACTAAGAACATTATGAAGGCGAAATTGAAAATAAATGTAGGTGACGGAATAAAACCTTAAATTTATTTAGTTTTTTTTTTTGTAATGCCTTCATACAAAATTAACCTTGAATAATATCCTAAGAAAAAAATATGGCAGAGAAGGAAAAATAAGGACCTGTACAACAAATACAAAGTCCTTAATATCTCGGCCAGCATCAGAATCCTGAGACTGAAATGGGTTCGTCGCCTAAGCAGAATGGAGGACAATATGATACCAAGGAAAATCTATGAAGGCACACCAGGTGGAAAGAGTAGGGGAGACCCAACGGCCGCTGGAGAGACAGTGTACCCCAATACATACGGTAGATGAGAATGAATGGGTTGTATGCAATAGACAGAGAGAGATGGAAGGCAGAAGTTGAAAAAGCCGGGGGCCGCTATATGCACCTGTTAAGATAAAAGAAGAAGAAGAAGAATAACCTAGGAATATTCCAGTGGTTGTGAAGAAGTCTAAGTCCGATAGCCTTGAAATGGAGTTCTGTGCATTCAAAGATCGATTTTTAATACCTGCGTTGTGAAAATTGGTAACTTATGGTTCTTAATAAAAGCTTTAAAGGATTTATTTTGGCACAAATCGTATTTTTAGAGTAAATCTGTATTTATATTTGAGGAGGTGAGGTGCAAAACTCGTTCGTTCCACAGGAACACGTTTTTCAGGAAACTCAAAAAACTTACCACGTCTTGTAGAGTGGCCAGATAATTTTTTTCTTTTTTCGTCTTCGAAAGATACAGCTACCCTGTGGAAATGAGCTTGGGCTGAAAAAAATTACTGATTTGAAAGTATGAAATGAAAAAGTTTTGCAACAAAATGTTTAAAGGAAAGACTTTTGCTGCACACCACGCTGGAACGAACAAATTTTAATTCACACAGTATAAGTTGCTCTTCCAATAAGGATAATAATATGAGGTGAAAAAACCAAAAGCGAAGTTTTTTTTTTTTTTTAATAAGTAATATTTATTTAGGTTCACAACCATTTTTTTAATAAATTCGGTAACATTTTACAAAATAATATCACCCACTGACTTAAAAAATTTGTTTTTGATGATTTTTTCAAAAATATCAGCGCGCTGATATAAAACATCTGACAGCAAAGAGACTAGATCCTAAGGCCATCGTCTTCTTTAATAATAGCTACTTCATCATTCTGTTGTTCGTCGTTTCCCTCGTCTGCGGCAGATATACCGAGAACTCGTGTATATATTAAGTGTTTAATACTTCAATGAATCATTGGCCCTCCACTTGTCACCAAAATGCATTCTCAGCAGATTATCAACGTCTTTCATCTTCCCTGGTTTAATACTGACTTCGTTTGGTAAAGGCTGTGGCTTGATTTGGCTTAATCGTTTCCATTTCTTTAATATCCCTTTTGCACCTCCTAAGTCAAACCTATAATTGACTTCTCCTGGCACCAACACAAGACAAAGTGAGAGATTATTATAGGAACCAAAGTGTTTTTTACAACGAGTAACGAACCAGTTTTGAAGCAATGGGCTATGGAACGAATCAGTTCTGCAACAACCCGCTATTTTTTATAGTCAAAATCCATATGAAATAATAAGTTTTGCGCTGATCTGAAAATATATGTTGAAATAGCATCAAAATATCTTAGAATCCACTGCCATCTCAATTTTTCAAAAAAACGGAATGAACGAGTTTTGAACCTCGCCTTCTCATTTATTATAATAATCTAAATAGAAATGTCTTTATTTTTTTCAAACAAATCGCAAGATATCTTTGGAAGACCAAAACCTAATAGATAAACAAACAAGTACCAGAACTCCATACATGGCCTGATAAAGTAATAGAGTAGACTGTTGTCATCTATACAGTTCCTATAGTAAACAGGAAAAAATAATAATAAACTATCCGGAATAGCATTAATTGTAAATCATAAACAAAAATCAAGATTAATCTAGTTAATAGCCTCGAGTGCCAATCCCTGAGGAGTAAATCGTCTTGAACAGATCGATATGAGATAAATACAAGAGCCTTGAACGTGGATTTAAGGTCTATTTATTGAGTGATAGATCTATTGTGCTAGAAGGCTGCCCTCCCATTGTTTACCGTGGAAATCCTCCTTTTGTACAAGAGTGATAGAGGGATCTTAGGCCAGGACCACACCTCTCCTCTATGGCAAGGTCAGGGCGGGTAATATGAGGGTCCATTACATCCAACTTATATCAGATAGGAACTCATCTATTCTCTCCATCAGCTCATAGTCACGGTTATTATTAGGTCAATCATCATAGATTCCATCATATTGCCTAACTCCTGACCCATAAACTTTTTAATTTATCTCAGCAATCATGAAGATGAAAAAAAAAAAAAATGTTCGTTATATTGCAGAAAGACATTTAAAGAAACCAAGTTGATGATTTTTGGTTGATACCAAATACATATCATGATTTATAGTAACATTTGTTATCAATGCTATAACTACGCAGAATCACAATACAAAGAAAGAAGAATGAGACGAACAAAACATTTTTTAAAAACTGGAATCTTATTTAATATTATTTAAACTCATTAAACTACCAACAGGTATGATTACTCGGTAAATTGGGATGTAACCAGAGCATAAAAGGACGTTAGAATTAAGATTAAGATTAATGTTACACAACTAAAAGACAGAATATGTACACTACATATATTTCTGACCACCCTCGATGAAGACGACAAATGACCTAGAATAAAGACTACAATATTTTTGTTTAACTCTTCTTTCCTCTTCCTAAAAAGAAAATGGCATCCATCGTATAAATTTTAACAATCGCCACAGCAATGCTTTTCAAGTCACCTTTCATACATTTTGAATACCAAAAAATCTGGCGGTAGAAATAAGCAAAAAGTGTATAATATTGAACAGAAAGAGAAAAAAAAATAGATCGTTCTCTAACAGCTGATATTTAAAAATAAGTAAATAAATAACACAATTTCATTGGATAAAACATAATATTAACAATAAACATATAACTATATGATTATCTAAGATACACTTAGAAGAAAGAAAAAACACGTTCAAGAAAAAACTGAAGACTTGAGGGGACATAGAACATCTCTCTTGACTGTTCGGCTTCCCTGGAAAAGACCTGCAATGTTGAAACGTCGGTATTCTATAAAAGTTTTTTACTTGAACGTGTTTTGTCTTTCTCCTGACGGCATACCCCATTGTCTTCTTCTTATATTTATTAACAATCAACTATACTTTTCTCATTAACAATTAAGAAGAGGAAGCTTCAGTCAATTTTCTACAAAAAGAGAAGAGATCAATATAAGAAACATCTAACTCGTCAGATATGGTATAGACGACAGCCTTGCAGTTCTTCATAATAGAAACTTATGTTTCAAAACCAATATAATATATAAAATAAATATTATATTAATTTAAAAAAAAATAAAGTTATAAAAAAGATAAAAAAATAGAAGTTCCATAGTTTATATAACAAATGACCTGATATTTTTTTTTTTAATCTTAAAACGTATTTAAAAAATAATTGGTTTTCATTGATTAAAAATACATGGACCTAATTCATAAGCAATCGGATTTGAAGTAGTATAGTGAGAATTAGATTGTAATCTAAATTATCTCCAACAATCATCAGTAACCTACACCCATTTCGCTAAGTAATGAAATTTTACAACAAAATAAAACTACATTTTTTTCATAGAATCTGAGAAAGAAATTTTTAAAAAATAGGGTATCAGCGCGCTGGAATATGAATTTGAATATGAATTTTGACCTTCCTACCCTCCTGAAAAGAATGGTAACCTGCAGTATAACTCGTCCTTCCTGTCAAGTTGGAGCATATAAGGACGTTAAGCCACAACAAACAAACCAAAACAGTCTATACGTCCTACTGACCGATGACGTATATTATATAATTTTGCGATTGAGTTTAGGGGGAAGAATAAGCGATCATTAATTATTGAAGATGCCATCTGTATAATAAAAACAAATGAGCATCATGATTACTAAATAAAGATGAGTGTACTACAACGGAGACAAGCAAATTTAAAACGATGATCTAAGATTTTTAATCCTTTGTTTTGACGTGGGAGTTGTTTGCTCCTCAAACCACTGCTCACTTCGATGATGTCAGTTCATTGTGTGCATTTATATCCGTTTTCATAATTGGGTTTTAGGAATAAGATAGGATTTACAACCTCAAATCGTATAGTCATCCTTGCGTTATATATGGCTTTATTAGTAGTATTACCAAAGAGGAACGAATTTAAAATATCACAGCCTGAAATGAAATTTTAAGAGATATAAAAGAAAAAAAAAAAGCAACACTTCTAATCATAAAATTAGAGAGCTACATTTTTATGACAAAATCTTCAATCAGCGAGGGTATTTATCTCAATTACATTTCATAACAATTGACGTCAAAGATTTATTTATTTTTATGATTTATTAATTGATGTATGAATGTATAAATCTAATTATGTCTTAATCAAAATAAATTTTAATTTTAAACTTTATTTTTAATTAAACCTCCATCCCTCACGAAAATATTTAGACATGAGAAGTCGCGCGGAGTATAATTGTACTCAAACGTTTTTTATGGGAAAGTCTGTTTCTTTTTTATATCTATGATTTGTTAATATTAAATGATTACTGGATTTGATTTATAAATTACTGTTTTAATAAAAAATAAATAACTAATACCTAATTTATTTCTTCAATAAAGGAGTATATAATGTTAAATATATTTTCTTATACAATTTATTTTAGGTAAACTCCTCATATATCAATTTATCTTCACTACAATGTGACATGTTTCAGGATACGTTATCCCATCATCAGATTTTTTTTTTTCTTTTGGTGTTATCCCACCTGGTCTATTAAAATATGTAACAGTTTTAGATAGACAAGGTGGGGTAGTACCAAAAGAAAAAAAAAAAAAAAAAAAAAAAAAGAGTCTGATGACGGGATAACATATTCCGAAACATGTCACATTGTAGTGAAGATAAATTGATATATGAGGAGTTTAGCTAAAATAAAGTGTATAAGAAAATAAATAATTTATTTTATGAAAAATATAGTATTATTAGAAACATTTTTAAGACAAAATAATTATTCTCCCACTCTAAGATTAGAGCTTGAAATTTAGATTATCGAAACATCAGCCATTTTTAATCACTCAAATCAGAAATATGAATTTTCAAAAGTTGTATTTTACAAATGTACGCCGCGCGAATGATGGAGGGTTAATCAATTGGATCTACACATAACCAAGCAAGTTATGATCATCATATTGTAGTTTAAGCTTTACTCATAAATTGTTTGATTATTAAATTTTGGGAAAAAAAAAATAAAGAAAGTCTTGTTGTCTATATGTAACAAGGATAATGTTCGTTTCACCTGTAGAAACATTTGTTTTGGAACAGGAGAAGCACAACGTACCATATATCATATGCAGTTATTTATTTATATTATGTATACATATAATTTATATAATATATTAACCTTGTATTAGGTTATTTGCAAATAAATGAAAGTCTTTCTATGTGAATAATATTTGAAAATTATAATTATTGATTAGTGGAATACACTTATATTCTAAATATGACATTAATTAACAATCAAAAACATTTAAAAAAAAAATAGAAAGTAACATTAAGATGGAGAATTGAGGATATTAGCAAATTAATATTAAAATTGTTGAATATTAAGCGAGATTGAATAATTTCTAAAGTTAACTGATCAAATTTAACGACAAGAAATTAATGATAACAAATTGTATTCAATGGTATTTTACAGATTTTATATGATACATATTTTGATAGGTACAACTTACAAATTGTAGGATTAAAATAATCATGACAGATATTTATTTTTAAAATCCTAATAAAAAATAATGTTTTCAATCAAAACTTTTTTTAAACTATAATAAGTGGTTATAATATATGTACCCGCGAAAATTCCTATGGAAAATATGTATCCTTTAAAAACAGCATTGGCACTGTTTAATGCAAATTTTACGCATAAAATATATGATTAATGGACTGGGAATTATAAACCTGATTGACTAGTAGAATGTAATCTGATATAAAAAGCAAAAACGTAGATTGCAATATCACGACGATTATCTGCTCCAATGCATAACTAATTTTGTCTGAATCGATTCCGTTTAATAATAATAAATAATATATGAACTATATGCTATGGGGTTTTAGTTATAACAATGGATCTATGAATTTGAGTTTACAATAAAAAAAAAAGAAGATAAATTATGATAGACACTTTTTAGTTACTTCTATTCTCCAGATCTAAAAAATCTTATAGATTCGTAATATAAAAATGTACCTGTCACCACATTCGACGGAAACGATTTAGATGACAGTGGTTATATTTATACAATTATACTTCAAGGGCAAACATTCAGAAAGCAATGTAAGTATTACTAATCCCATCCCACATACGCAACCAAATAGAGATGAGGACCCAACAGGTCTGTCTTCAATTCATTAAATCGAAGACCGTTTATAGTCAACTGGAAAACGGTTTATATAATTCACTACTGCCTGCAAACAGTATTTTGATAGATTGTGGCGATACTGATTCATACTTTTAAATCAGCATTTATTAAAAACCACTAATAAAACTTTAACATTAAGCAGATTATTCAGTTCTATTATGCCAAACCCCATTAAATCAATTTTTTTTTTAATTAGTTTTTTTCTGTCAAAATTCTCGCTGAGACCCCCTATAACAATGGCTAATTTGTTTCATTGTATTTTTATAAGACGTTTCCATGAGTTTGAAGATATCATTATGTTAAAGTCCACTAAGTCCAACTCTTAATGAACATTCAAATAGACTTACAAAACATATTCTCGATTACACACAATCTAGGTTAAAAAGGAGTTGGATGAGAGATTTCCTTAATTAATGGTCTCTCTCATGCACATTCGCTCATTGCCTGTAGTTGAATAGGCGTAAATATATTGATAAAGTTTAAAAAAAAAATTACAAATTTACTCTACAATATCGCAACAATATTTATTAAGAATAATAATTCTTCATTCATTTTATATGTTTACAATGATTGAATAGAATACTCCAGAAAATGTTTAAAAGAAGGGAAAATTTTAAAACAAAATTAATTTAAAAAAGCAATGAAAGCAGAAATTATTAATGCCAATGTCGAAACATTATTCATCACATCTAAACATACGGGTCATGTCTCCGATACAGAAAACGCTGATGTCAGCTGAGGGCTTCAGCTGTACAAATAAAACGTTAGACATTTCAGATGTGGAACAAACCGCGGAACCTTTAATATTGACAGTATCGAAGATGATAAAATTCTTTTAATCATGAATCCAATCCATAAAAAATGTTAAAATCTTTTAGCAATTACTTTACTTTAATCAATTTAAAAAAAAAAAGTTTAATAAATAAAATTCACGTCTGTTTTTAAAAGATGTAATTTTAAACAAATGGCCACGATACACTTTAAACGAATATGATCGATTTTCTTTATTAGGGTCGTTTTTTAGAAGTTGTTTACAAACTTAAAAAACAAGTGGGTGTGTATTCTTGTCATTGAATAAAAATTTCCGGTAGGCCATCGAATCCTTGCCTGCCCGTATGTAGAAATGATAGAAACGTATCACAAGGATAATCATAACGTCTAAGCTTTCCAGGTTAGCGAGTATCACCAAAATGCCAAGGATTTCATTCACTACAGGAATCAAAAATAGTAACCCGGCTAAGACTACTATTAATATTTATAATAAAAATAGATATAATAAATTTATTTTTTTAAATATTTATTATAACACAGAAAATAACTCATAAATTTATAAAATAATATAAAAACAAAGGACTGAGAAGAAGCAGAAGAAAGGTGGCGGCGATACGCAAAATTCACGAACAGTTAAATAAAATAATAATAGAAAACACAAAAGCCAAACAATTATGGACGAACCAATCTCAATCAAACAAAAATTACAGGCTGCCATCTTGAAGTTCTTCATTAGTACCGAATCAATACTTAACCTTAAATATGTAAATAAGGCCATTGGTGATATGAAATTACATATCTTATTATTTTACAATGCATATGTCGCAATAATTACAAAATATCCGTGACTATTCAAAGTGAATGAAAAACGTTGTTACAATTTTAATCACGTTTGGCCAAGGTTTTTTCTTATCCGTCACGTTTGAATATTACGGATATGGCAATGTCAAGATGATGGTCACTAATCAGAATGAATTATAATAAGTGAAGATATTCTAGAAAGATAACATTGAAAGTAAATAATAAACTCGAGAATTCTTACAATTTATAAAAAGTAGCAAAACACCTTCCCTTATATTCCAGGAATCCACGAAACTAATCTTGTCATGATATCGAACATATATTTTTGGAGTTACAGTGAAAATGGGCCAAAAAAAAACTTGCATTTCACAAAAAGTGGTTTTTAGCGTGCTGGCATGTGTATTTTAAGGGACTTGATTAAAACTTAATACATGGGGTCAAATGATAAATTAAAATGCTTTAAGATGAGAAAAAGAAATTTTGAATTAGACAAACAGTTTTGGAGTTATAGCCTAAAGAGTAGCGATAAACGTGTTTTCGCGGAGAAGAGGGACTGACCACAAGTTAGCCAACCTCCACAATTTTCCAAGACCATAACAGCGAAAAATGGTCTGATTTCGGTATTGGTTTTTTCATTTCGTAGGTACTGGTTCCAGGTACAATTTACTATATAAAGACTTTGTTCAAAAAACGCTTCGCTGATTTATTAACCACATATCTCTCTCCATCCCACCCTATAAAAACCCTAATCTCCAAGATCCGCCCTGACACAAATCACTTATCTATGTCTCGGTCCATCCCTCTGACATTTGACGGACGGTTCAACATTGGTAACCTTTTTATGGAACTCTTTTATTTTTAAATCCAACGATTGTACATATCCATTTAAACCTTCACGCAGCTAGGTTAAAATGGACATATACACTGCAACAATGCCCACCGGGTGAACATTCCGCAATTCCGCAGTGAGGAGTCTTCTAAACTCTCCAGTGTGTTTATCCTTTTTTGGAAAAAATGTTCTACGCAATACTTTATTTCCGAAAATTGTAGGGCATTATTCTTCCCTAAACGCGTGCGGCCACTTTTCTGTATATCAGTCTCTTTTAGTAGCTGATGTAAATAGTAGTACATGAATCATGAAATGAATTATTTAGTATTTAGTCAAGCAATATCAAAATTTTTTAAAATATTAGTTGTTATTATAAGATGAATTTAAAACAATAATGTAATGATTTATTAGAGTTTAGAGAAATGAGAAATATATAAATTAAAAAAGTTTTTTCCTCTTGAGACATAAATGACGAAAAGTTGATGTAACGAACATTGCTTTGAGCTACTAACAACATTAATTTGAATTCGACCATAATTATAAAATACTATTGTAAAAAATTAAAACCTTAACCACATCACGTAGCTCAGCGTGGAAAAATATATAACTTATTTTCTTAATTGATTTTTTTATTCGTGGAGCTAAATTCGAATTTTAATTTTGTCCACTCAAAAAATTTGATCGGTCCGAATGTCACATTTCTATTACAGAAAAAAGTAAAAAATCAAAATTAACTATATTTAATTTCCTGCAAGTTAAACATAATCAGTTTTCTGGTTAAACCAACAAATTATGCTTTAAATCATATTGAACTTATAGTGCAGTAACTAGGTATCCGAACGTGGACAAACCAGGAAAAAATGTTCTTTTTTTTTCAATCGAATTTTATGTTTAATGAGGTGCTTGATAACAAATTTTAACTTAGTCACCTTGAAAAGTGAAAAGTTTCGAAAAAATGTGAATCATTTAAAATATGGATAATTTTTCAGTGCTTTGCTTCCACGTTATAAATTTATCATTAAAATAAAAATAGAAACATGCAAAAAAAAGAAATAATTAAAGAATGAGCGTGTTATAAGAAGTTAAATATGATATCTTCGTGTTACTTTGTTCGCCAGTTCGAAAAAAATAAATAAAATAAAATTCCTTATAAATTGTTTCGTATAGAGTTATATTGCCAAACCAACTACTCAAATGCAAAGTAAGCATTGAAGTACAATACATTTGTAGCATGTGCTGTCGGATATCTTAGCGAATAACTGTCCTTTTCTCTTGTTTATTTAGTTGGTTTGACAAAAAACTTTCATTAACTTGGAGGAGAGTTGATATAGCTTATTTTATTATATTATATCTGTTGAACTATAATAAAAAGAAATGGTCAATTGTTCACTAGTATCAACATCTGAAACTGATATATTTCAATCATTTTTTTCGGAACGTATAAAGCTTTTAAGCGGGAAAGTTGAAATTCGAATTCAACACCCAAAAAAAAAACAACATAAAAATCAATTTAAGAAAAACCTCCTATATTTTTTCCTGGATTCATTCATTTCCCTATCCTCGTGGCAAATAGGGGAAACAAATAAAGTCAAATGGTGGTTTGAAACAAAATTTAAACATTTTCACGATAATTTTATGTAGTTTATACATTTTTAAAAAATGAGGGGGCCCTTATTGTTACACAGTCGCGATTTTAAATTACGATTTTATTCAATTTTATTCTACGACTCTTGTCTTCCCTATTACAATGATCCATCCTGAAACTAAGACAGCGTCTGAATACATACACTTAGTGAAACCAAATGGTCTTACGCATCACAGATATATAGTTCAGCTAAAAAAACTCACATATACAAAGTAAAACATTAAACAGAACACTGCATACAGACCTACACATACCCACCGCACTGGACCACATCAAAACAAAATACAGAATATTTCACGACAAATTGTATGACTATCCACGCAGACTCATACAAAAAAAGCTAAAAAAATATTCACAACATTATGTACCGAAGGATAAAAAGGAGATGGATGAGGGACATTCTTCAGTAGAAGAAAAAAAGAAAAAAAAACCGACCAAAAATATCAAGAGGATGTACCGATGGGCACGAGTTTCCCTCATATTCTACATGTTTTATTTTTTATATATTATTTATATCAGCACATTCGCTGATTGTCTAAAGAGAGATGCAAATCAATAAATAAAGTTTAAAAAAAAACAAAAACATTAGGGACATGAAAGACCTGCCAATTAAACTGATAATGTTTCTGGAGAAAACTCTAGTAAGAGGTACCGGAAGTCCTCTGAAATACAAAGAAGGAGAAAAAATACTAATATAAGTAGGAATACTTTTTATATAAGGTACATAAAATAAAACATAAATTTGATATTACTTTAAGAATCGTTTCAATTATTTTAAGTTTCCCTAATGCCGGGGGGCATGCCAATTTTGCATAATTTTTATACCACCGCTTATTGTCGCGGTTTGATAAAAGAAACATATTGAAAAAAAAATTAATTTAATCAAAACGTTCACACAAATAACTTTTTTAGATATGTGATTATATTATTAATAGCAAACGATTTATCATTTATTCTCCTAATAGAAATATATTTCAGTAATAAAATAGAATTATTTCGTAGATTAATTAATATAGTCATTTCAGTTTGATATAAATTTTGAATAAATTTGTTCGACGACTGTTAGTGGAAAAAGGCGATTAAAATTAATAGCATACATGACAAAACCGTTCAAAAAAAAAAAAAGAGTTAAAATTGTTATAAAATCTTTATTAGTAAAATTTAAAGAGGTAATATGATATCAAAACTTATACTAATTGTAGATACTTTAAGATATAAACTTCTGGAAAGAGACACTGTATGAAAATGGTTAAGATCTTATGACTACCGGTTACAATGGTTAAAGTGTAATGATTTTGTTAGTTGACCATTTAAATCATGACCCCAAGATGTACCTGAAGGAGACCTATGATCCATGCCCAGACCAAAGAGGGCAGGCATATTCCTTACTAGTAGTCCAACGGATGGAGGGCGAGTGAGTGATGGTCACAAGCAGAATAAGATCCCTCCCTCCATCCCTACCTCCCACCATCATTCCTAACAAGTTGCCTAATAACATTTTTCATTAAGTATCCTTTTAAGATGACCAAAACTAAAAATTTAATTTCACTTGACTTGTCACTTGCAGAAGCAATCCATAAGAACAATGATCTTCAACCTTTCTGTATCGCCGTCTCCTACTTTAGAAAAAAATAACTGTCACGCCTACCTCTAATTTCATAAATACTCGCCTAATATTCTCATTTGTTTAATGGACTACAAAATATCATAGCATCTATAGATATACATGGAAAAATATTTATTTATTATAGAATACTTCATATTTATTATATACTAGTATCCCGAGTCACGGCTTCGCCCGCTCTTATAAGTAACCAACTTAGATAGGTTTAACTAATAACAGAAGTTTTATTTTTTAACAATAAAAATCTTATAATGAAGTTGAGAATTATTTTCTCACAATATTTCTAAATATTTTCACTCAAAAATGTAACCCGGTATTATTGCAATGATTTACTCAAAAGCATTATTGGATATTCAATCCTTATATCTAATCTATGAGTTGGTAATTTAGATGGACAGAGACGTTTTAGGAAGAAACTCTGGCGGATAATAGACTGCATTATCAGTGCTTACATTCCTATCAATAGAGATATTCTCTATGTCAGAATTTTCTTTTTCAATAATAATGTTGTTAATATAATCGGTATTTTGATAAGGCAATAATGTTTAGTGCAGCAAAAATAATTTTATTGATTTCATTTGGTTCGATTTTAATTACTATCTACCTAAAAAAGTTAATATACAGAGTGATAAACTTCTGCCACTTAACACTGTTAATTTAAATTATTATTATAGTAAACTATACTATTTAAAATCTTCCTAGAATTATGAAGATTTTGCAGTTAAAATTTGGTAAAGAGGGGTTTAATAATTTTACCATTGCAAACTCTGGTGTAGAATGCCGCTAACCACATATCGTTCGATTATTAAATATCCCTAGGATCCACAGGTCACACTAAATATATATAGCTCTTTTTTATAACAATTTATTTGAATCAAGCCAATTATATTATCAATTTCTAACTCTATATAACATTGTACCGTTATAACCAACGAAAAATGGCTTGTCCTTTTATATAATAGTATAGATAAAGACTAATTTAGAACATGCATATGTTTTATTGGTAATTGTTTACAAACACCTGCACTAAAGTAGTATTTATAACTAGAACCCCAACTGGTTAGGACCGAAATAGGCTCAGATTACCATATCCTCGGTTAATCGAGACCCCTAAAAAGTACGGGAAAAAAAAGAAAAGACAATTGGCGCAATACATACATCTATTCAATAATAATATAAGGCACTTATTATATATGATATAATAATATACATACGTAAACTTATTACTCAATAAATTTTTACAAGTAAATCAAAACGTTTATTGTTTGAAAAAACAAATCACTAATTTTCTTTTGTTTAAGTACGCACATAACATCTCCCGCCGCACAATCTCTCCGTTGTTTAAAAACCTATCAAATCGAACGATGTTGCTGCAGTTTCTTGATCAAAAATCGAATGTTTAGAAAAAAAATAATAAATAATAATACAAAAAAAAGTTTTAAAAAATTAAAGGCTAGGCTGATTATAACTCGGATAATCTAGTCCCAAGTGTCGTTTTAAAAAAGAAATCAACGTTCCTCACAATTATATAGCATTGTAGATTTGACTTTTTACTAATACACTTTAATTAACTTCACCTGTATGTAACGGAATCTTCCATCGTAATTTTCACCAATTTCGATTTGATCATCTTGAAAATTTGCACACGTGTCAGGGACCAATGACAATACAATAATTGCAAAACTTTGTTTTAATGTTCTTACATAGTCCAGTCGAAATACCCCCAAAAAGAGGGGTCTGCCTAGCAAAAGGTGAAGTAGTAGGTTTTATAATTCAGTATGGTCCAAATGCTTTCTGAGAATAAAATATCAAAATGTGACATTTGATAAGTAGAAAACTTTTGGGGGCAAAAAAATACAACATTTATGCATTTTTTTTCAGATTTTTGCAAAAACATAAACAAAAATGCTTTAAATCGAAAAATGTGTTATTTACAAAACAAAAGTTTATTTATTTATTGTTTTTATTTACAAAAAGGACCAATGGCAGTACAATTATTTCACAACATTGTTCTCATATCCTCACGAGAACGATGCGAATAAAAGAAAATATTTATATTCCAGAGTGCATGAAATATGCAATAATATTTGGCTTCAGGGTTTCGTTAGTAGTTAAATATACTAAAAGTCCTCACCTGGAGGGAGGGAAGGGTTTTTCGATTATATCTCAGAAACGGTGGGAAATATAGAAATATATTTAATATGTTCAATCATTCCACAACTTTGTTTCAATTTCCTGGCTAAAATGATCAGAATAACAGAAAGTATAGTAAGTTTGCAGGTAAACTATATACAATTCACGGGACGTCGGAAAATTTCGTTCTTCTTTATACCACTGCACCAGACCATATATCTGGGTTCAGCTATTCGAAAGATTTAAACAACAACTAATAAGAATTAAATAATAGAAATGCATTATCAGACATTTAAAACTTTAAAAACCTGTTTATCCAGCCTCCACATGATTGATTATTAATTAAAAGAGAAAAAATGAGAATAATAATACTGATTCATCAGAACCAGACTTAAGGTTGGTTTGTACAGGTACGTGAATAGAACGAACGGAATATAAAATGAGTTGAATAAATAATCTTCCCAGCTTTCCATTAGAAAAGTTCATAATGCGACGAAACACGTTCGATTACCTAGTCGTACAGTACTCATTATAGAATTATACAGGATGTCTCGAATTTAAATGGCAAAACTTCAGGAACTTATAGGGGACCGAAAAACTAAGACAAAAGGTCCTTTGGAGATTTGCTCGTTTTTGCCTAGTTTTAGAGAAAATCGCAAAAAAAAAAAAAAACAAGTTTTCATTTTTATACTTATTTATTTATATTTATGTTATGTTTTTTTTTTAATGTAAATACTGTTCAAAATGTTGTCCTCTTGCATCAATGCAAGCATTACATCTAGCACTCACTTGATAAATTGTAACTAAACATTGCTCTGATGATATTTGGTGCACTGCATCTATGATTCGGTCTCTTAATTGCTCTCTTGAGTTGATTGACACCGAATAAACTTTCTGCTTCATGGTTCCCCATACGAAGAAATCCATGGGTGTCATATCAGGTGATCTGGGTGGCCAAGGTACTACTCCTCCAGGTCCAATCCATCGTTGTGGATAATTTATATCCAGCCAAGCTCGAGCAACTCTACTATAATAAGTTGGACATCCATCGAGTTGGAACCACATTTCAATCCGCTGCTGTAAGGGAATGTCATCTAAATAATTAGAAAATTCGTTTTACAAAAAATGTGTAAATTTTGAACTTTTTGAAGATGGTATGGGTAGCGACCACAGAACACATAAAGGACTAGAAGCGGCATCAAAGGCTAGTAGGCGAGGGAACTGTGTCACCCTAGCGCTCGGGTCATCCCCACCACAGCCACCCCCCTAGTACCCAGGTGTTCTGTTTACATCTTTGATTTATTACTTAGTTTTAGTTCTACACTTTCGCATAAATACTGTCGTTTCTTGATAGTTGGAAATAAACATATAAATAAACAATAGCCATGAAAATCAAATTATACAATATATTTAAAATTATTTTATTCATTGCCAAACTGACATTACAACTACAACATGACTGTTTTACAACAAAAAAATGACTGCCAAGTTGGCAAGTTAAAATAACATGAACAGTTATTACTGGCCACTGAAAAGAATATGGTTATTATTAGCACTTCTAATTTTTTTCATGTGAAGATCTTCATTAATTTTTTTACATGATGGAAAATTCTAGTTCGAAAGTACAAAACTTCTATCGATCTAATTAGTAGTGAGTAGTGTGAGTCGTTGACCAAAAAATGATCGCATAAAGAAAAAAATTGTTTCCCGATACATTTTTTTAGCAAATGAGAGATCCAGGATTCTATTGAAGCTAACACATTTTTTTTCTTTTTCTTTAGCGCGAAAAATCTGTTCACAAAATAGGCAAATTTCGACCACGTCGTTTCCTGGCAAAACTAATCCACCGCGATTCTTCGCAGCAATCAATCCATATATTTTAGTAATTGAAAACGCTTTCAATCTCTTATCGTAAATCTTCGAAAGTTTGGTGACATTTGATTTCGAGACTTGTCGTTTTATGAGAGTTGAGGTAGTTTGTGATAAGTTTCCGAGCATAACCCTCATATTAATCGGCAACTAGATCTTTTTTCTTCAGTTCAGCAATAATAGTTTTCAGTTGAATTTTTCTCTTTTTCAACCTATTTGCCTGTCGTCTCAAATTGATCAATTTCTTTTTCTTTTCGCTTACAATACTTTGAGTGGAGAGGAGGGTATTTTGAGCAGAGTTTAATTCAGCTGAAGTACTTTCAAGCTGTGTTTGTAATTTTGAAACGTCGTTTCTAGCATTTGCCAACATCGTCTTTAATTTTTTCTTGTCAGGAGATTTGGTGATTGTTGTAGGACGACTATGTCTTTTTATCGCTCTTCTCTCATATTAAAAAAAATGTATAAAAGAAACCTCTAATATGCATCTGATAAATATTAGAGCACATACATTTACACAAATGTAAAGATTTATATACAATGTGTATAGGTTTTATTTTTAAAAGAAATTTTATTTGTTATTATTTTATTTTTTTTTTTTTTACCACAATACAGCCCCTTTTCCTACAGCTAATATATTTTATGATTGGCTGAATCAGGTAGCATTATCTGACTGGTAGATTCATTTTTTGATTGTAAATACTATAAGGATTCAAAACACTGAAGCCATAGGTTTCTTCAAATAATGTCAATTTTTTCGTACTGGCTATCGGACTATAAGTATTTTGACTCTATTGATTTCGGACAAGCTATTCACAGTAATGGAGTCCCTAAAGCAAGGGAAAGAAGCTTGTTCCTAAAATGCTCCACGATTACAAACGGTCCAAATTTCAGGTGTTCTATCAACAATAGAAACTAAAAATAAAATCGACACCTCAGCTACTGAATGATTCAATAGCCTTTGAATCCCAAATACTTATGGGACAACGTTTTTTGTTTTCAATTTTGTGAGGAAAGGAGAGGATCGGTCGAAATCGGTTTCCTTAAAACGCTTTGAATATAAGCGATTGGTTTTTGTTGGATTCCAATTCTCTCGTCTGACGGCATTCACCAATTAAACTCGTTCATCTTTATCCGAGGGGAAAACATGATATTATTATACAATATAAAGCATATTTAAAGTTATGGTTTAACTTCAGTAATCTTCAATCTTCCGAGCAATGCGCTATGCAAACACAGACTAATCAAATAAAGACAGAGGTTTGATATTTTTTCTTTGTAATTATCTTTCCGTCCAATGTTTCCGGATGAATTCTTTTTTCAAGTGTATTACTAACAAATAAAGAAAAATACTTTTGATTGCCACAAAACGTTTTCAAATCATTCGGCTCATCATCAGTGTATTTAATGTATCCTCTTACTAACTCCTATCTCGTTTACTAACGTTTACGTTACGTTTTAATTACTGAAAGTTTGTATTACTAACGTTGTGAAGTTTATTTAGTCATACACTTGAAAATAGGGAATCGTTCCAATCTGAAGAAAATAAAATTTTAAGGATGAATCTATTGTATTTCGTTAGATAGCTCAGAAAAAATAAAGAACTTAATTAGAGTTTTAAGAAAATTTTACTTACAAATGGAAAGTAATTGGAGGAATAGCATTCTTATTTTGGGCTTTGGTATTGCAACCAAAAGCTACACAACACGGCATTTCACTGTAAAACCTCTTCAAAACAATCAAAATATAAACCGAGGGTGGACAACAGCGAGGCATTCATGTAACGAGGGGGCGGCTGGAGTGGGGGTAGCTTGTGCCACTCTTTCCCTTAACTTGCCGCTTCTACTCCTTTACGTATTCCGTGGGTAGCGACAATCACCTTTTAAAGTTCGCCATATTGCTTGCGGCGATATTGCTAATGAGGCAGATGCTCTTCGGATGTCTCAAGATGAAGTCTCAGGATTGTTATCGAAGTGGCGTTGGACACAATTTCTTCTCCGATAATCTGCTGTTATTGCTGCCTGGAATTGGTCCCCTTCATTACCTATTAAGAATGACCCATTCTCTCGTAGTCTATTAAAAGTTAACGAAAAGACTCGTCGATTAGAAACTCTTCTATTTGGAAATCGGCGCGCATACTCCCGCACCGCTTCTAAAGCAATACCGTTACAGAAACCAGACACAAAAATCATATCAACTTATTAAACATTAGAATATGTATGCGGCATTGTGGCTGATGCTATTCACACAAAAATATCTAAGTAACTGACTGAAGACTGTTTTAGGAATTATAATCTTAGAAGGAAGCCAAAATGTAAACAAATAAAAGAATCACTTGAGGTACGCATGATGATATAGAAGGATCAATACAATTAGGATTGATGAAAATGCCACTTCTATTGAGATTATTTTATTTGAAAACTAGTTTTCGAATGCTAAACATTCATCTTCAGTTCTAAAACATACAATAAAATTTTCAACACATCAGTACTATGTTACATAGATTAAATATACTAAGGTTTTTAAAAAGATAAGACAAGAAATCAAGCATAGGCACTCCCGCACCGCTTCTAAAACCACTAGCAATACCGTTACAGAAACCAGACAACAAATAATCATGTTGATAATTTGCACGACCAGACAAATCAATTATTAAAATTCATTAGAATAAAACTTTAAATTTTTTAGTATGCGGCATTGTGGATACAGTAAAACCACAATCGCTGAAAGCTACCCCTAAAAAATATATTTTGATGCTATTCAAACAAAAATATCTAAGTAACTGACTGAAGACTGTTTTAAACCCCGGAAAACTAATTCTCACAAATTCAGTGTTTTAGTTACCTCGAAGGTGAGTGCCTATGCTTGATTTCTTGTCTTATCTTTTTAAAAACTTAGAAGGAAGCCAAAATGTAAATAAAATAATCTCAAAAAGAATGTAAAGGATTAAAGGATTAAGTGTTTACATATCTCACTGCCTAGCCTGACAAACTTTGAAAGGTGATAATCGCTACCTGTAACATTTTTTGTTTATTTATTTCGTTTAACGTCACTTTATGCTGCTATGGCTAATCGGACGATTCTACGGTGGGAGTCCTAAATTTTGCCTATCCAGGTATAATTAGGATAGGGATCTTTAACGAGTACCTGACATCGCACAGGCTCGGGAACCCCCATTTTACGTCCCTTCCGAAGGACGGCATAGCTAAGGATTTTTTACTCCCTTTAAAAAATCCTAAGGTCATCTGCCGGGCTGCGAACCCGCGTTCTTGGGTTCTGTAACATTTTTGTGTTGTTTCTTTTTTTGCGACTTTCTCTAAAACTAAGCAAAAACGAGCAAATCTCTAAAGGACTTTTTGTCTTAGTTTTTCGGTCCCCTATAAGTTCCTGAAGTTTTGCCATTTAAATTCGGGACACCCTGTATAATCATCTTTTCATCGAAAATTCATTTTTATGTTGTTGTTATCTACTATATATTTGTCAAATACCACTCACTCATTTAACACGAAATCTCACAAACCACCGAACGGATTGGAATGAAATTCGATATGTAGCTTCCTCTAGGGCCGTAGGTGCTCGCTAAGAAAGGAATTTAAAAAAATCGGCCTGGATCGCGGCTAATTAGCGAAAAATGCGATTACAATTTTTATTGGGTGAATAATAATAAAATAATTGTCATATGGTATTCGGAGATAAGCTAAGTTAAAAAATAGGTTAGATGTTTAAGCCCTATACTTTGACCACAAATTAAGTTCTTTATAGTTGTAAACAGAAACAGAAAGATCTACAAGATTTCCAGGTGGTTATCAGTGCTGACAAGAAGCCTTCAAATGTTCACTGAGGACGTTACAATACTCCTACCGCTAACGGAGTTGCTGTCTTGATTGTTGGCCAGGTGTTTGAAAAGCGAGACATTGTTCTCCACAGCAGGGACAAAAACCTGATAAGAATCAGTGAGTTCTATCAAGTGTATGATTCTCTTCAGTATGGTGTCATGTTCTACCATGGAGAAATGGGTACAGAATTAACATCCCTCAGCGTGACCCAAACACCAATACACTACTTAAGAAAACTGTGTCTGCAGCTGATTTTTACGCCTAAATGTTGATGGAACGAGGAGGTGAAGAACCTTATTTACTTTAATTTTGTAATCTCCTCAACCAATTTATGCTTGATATGTACGCAAAAATAGAAACAGAAAGACTAAACTTTATTCGAAAAAAAAAATCAAAAAAAGTTGAGAAGTTGAGACTATATTCACTTAAAGTATGCCATAAGAAAAGCTGATAGTCTGGTATCAGAGCTGGGTAAGATGGTAGTGCTGCCTCAAAGCTTCACTGGAGGACTATCAAAATAATATAAAATTACCTTTTGCAAATTGTCAAATTTACGTATTGAAATTATTTTAAGAATGGAATTTTTTAGGTTTACTTAAGTAATAATAATTATCAACGTTAAGCTTAACTTTTACTTATTTAAGTCGTCCTTAATCCTAATGATATTAAAACTCAGCGGAGCAGGGTACTTTCAGCTAGTTGTTTATAGATAAATAGCTAAATACTACTATGGCACGTGATGGAGAAAACAATCATATGACTTGTTAATTCTAGTCATATGAATCCTAAGTCCAGAAAGTTAATTAGTGAATTGGGGCTAAAACGAACATTTCTGCTAAGAAAAATCATTTGTTTTTATTTATTCATTTCGTTCAGTTTTACAAGTAGAGATTGCATAAACACAAATATAAATAACATTGCTCAAAATTACGTGAATATGCAAAGGTATATATACAACTACAAACAATTACAGAAAAATTATGAATTTCGTAAAAATATTTATTTCATGTAATATTTAAATTACATTTGACCATAATACGATTATGAAGAAAATTCTGATTATGCGTACACAACTCGAATCCCTCTCTTGATTTTTTATCGATTTTAGAGATGAAAATTAAAATCAGCGATCGAAAGTATTTTTGATAGTTCCACTCGCTTGCAGATTTCTTATACAAGAATCTCCCATTTCAAAAGTCTGTAAAATATATATTTTCTTGAAAATTCTAGCCTTCTTTATGATTCTAAATCTACACTAACAGACTAAAATTTTATAGCTAAAGTGAAGAAGTATGTTCTAAGAAACCAGCACGACATCTAACGATATAAAGACTTTTTCAAATGTTGAGTATAAGCGAATGAAGCTACGCAATCCAAAAAATATGTTGGATGGTGTTTAACTGTGTAATTATATTTATATCCATACTACTAAGTACAAAAATACTCCACTACTGAGCAAAGGGGCAGCCCAAAGAGAAAATTTCAGGGGAGATCATTTTTTTAATAAATGGATAAACGGTAAACAAGTAAATAAAACATTAATCTTTCAAAAATTTTACATCATATATTCCATTTCTCAATTTTTAGCTAAATTATTCCTTACTTTAGGTCAATAACTTAACATCCTATTCCTTCCACTCTTATAAACAAAATTAAAACAATTGAAAATTTGCACAATTCCTTGGTTGACTCTAGACAGGGAGTTGAAACAGTCATTTTTTTAGCAATGAGTTCAAATGGAACTGTTTGAAAACACAATTATTCAAGAGAGGTTAATTATAAAGTTCATTCAAAACATTTAAGTACCAGTTTAAATAATAATTTGCTATTTTAAAATCTAAATCAATTTTACATAAACATTTTTGTTAAACTTTTACTAATTCCATTGAACACAAAAGTTACAAGTACAAAAATTATAAAATGTAATGTAAAACCATTATTATTCAATTGTTTTGCACAGATTGGAAATTTGATAAATAACTATAATAATAATAATTTAATAATAACCACTGATTTCCTTAATTTACTTCCTGGCTTAACCATCTAAACAGAAGAATGAAGAAGAAATTGAAATTTTAAGTTTTTTTAAAGAGTGGAGTGGTTCTTTCATTCTTTTAAAATACTCTCTATTTATTAATTTTTGGGATGATAAAATTTTTAATTTAGTTTGTCAGCCTATTTTAATGAAATTTGATAGTTCAGTTTCTTAAATGGGTATCTACTGATAATTTCGAAGTGTGAAAAAAAACTGAATTATTATTAATATTTATTTTATTTTCTTTTTTGAGGAAGAGGGAGGATGAGTTAAGTTCGATTGTGTTACCTTTTTCATTTTTTTCCTTGTATTTTGGGGCTATACACCAGTTTGTTCTTCAGCGACTTTCATTTAATACCTTGGGTTTCCATTGCCATCGCAATATGGCCATTGTCCTATTATTCCACAAAATAATGCTATGAGTTTCGAAGTATGGTTCACCTAAGAGTTATAAAAAATCATTTTATATCAAGACACTGAATTAGATTGGCCCTTAGTGATTCGTAAGTAATTCAGATCAGGTCTTCCTAGGAATATGGCAACTGAGCCATATGAAGTTAATGTTCTTTCAAAAGGCTGTGCAGATGACTTTAAAAGCTGCAATGCCTTGTTAGAAATTGGAAAATTCAATAGTCTGATAGGATCCATTTTGCCAAGAGGTATGGCTGGACAGTGGAGAGAACATTCTCTCATCTACAGTTCACCATCAGTCCTATTCCTCTGTGGTGTCCTTCTACAATGTAGCATCAGTTTGGGACTTCTCCAATTCTAAAAAATAGATTTTCCTAAAGTTTTGTTTTATAATTAAATCGGCTTTTATCTACAAACAGGAAGGAGTAAAGAGGTATCTCTCCTGCTGAGACTTCTGCCACTGCATAAGATAACTTATTTTAGATCTTTGTAATTTACAGCAGAGCTGTCATTTGAATCGATGCCAAGCTCTTCTGCTGATGCAAGAGGTTTTTGAATCTATGAAGGGGTGCATAACTCAAAATGTCCAGCACCCATCCAGTGTATATTGTCATAGTTGTTAGTCTGATGCCCTAGAAGGTGCATTCCATTCAATGGTGACCATGCTTTTGCTATTATACCAAGGCAGATCACTACCTCACTCTGACTCTGGATCCAACACCTCTTCTCAAATTTTATAGTGTGACCTATGATGGCCTTAATACCCAAGAGAGTTGTCAATTTTTTCCCTATCTATTCTCCTTCATCGTCTATTCAATATATTCACTTTTATACTAATAAGGGGAGGAGACACTCAGTCTCTCACGGATCTTGTTGGCAATTTTTTTGGAGGTTCCTGGTCAAAAAATATTAGACAAGTATTTTGCCGTTCTGACCAATGGGTCCTAGGAGCCGAAAAATAAAATAAAATAGCATTCAACTAATTTAATTTTTATCTTGAGTTTAAAAAATGATGTCGACATGATTCTTGTAACAAGATTTTAAGTTTTGGAGAAGAAGATGATCAGGGATGCACTCAAAGTAACACCACGTCTAAGATGGAATTCTTTAATACGTGCCAACGTTTCGATTGCAGGTCTTCAGGGCTATAATGTACAAAAATTTCAGATGTGACAAAAATAACAGACTGATAAACAGATGACAAATGGAATACAGAATGGCATAGATAAAAAACAATATACAAAAACCCCATAGAAAAGATAAGAACCATAAATAACTAAGAATACAAAGCAGCAAGGTAAGAATAAGCACAAGACAGGAATGAAAAAAGAAAAAAAGAAAATATTAAAAAAAAAAATTATAAAATAAAAAATAATGGTAATGGATAAAAGGATAATAAAAAGGACTGAAGGAAATGAAAAGTAAATAAAAATAAATAACCCTGCACCCTGATCATGATGGCATTGGCATCGTTGGCATGTATTAAAGAATTCCATCTTAGACGTGGTGTTACTTTGAGTGCATCCCTGATCATTTTTTTCTCCATTCATCATACCAGTCAACTATATTTTTATCATTTTAAGTTTTGATTGCGGATTTAAGGAAAAATACAGTCGCTGCATAGATTTTGGTTTAGGTTAATTAAATTCTAAAAAAATTATTAGTTTTTCAAGCAAACTACCTCTACAGATTTTTTTTACACAAAAATTGACGTCAGATTCTAATTCAGCACCCTCAAAAACATTAACAAACGTTTATTCAACAAAATCAAAAAATATCATCTCCACTTTCCAGCGATACCAACCAGTGAATAGTGTGACAAAGTAATGGCGATTTAAAGGTATGCAACCAATAATCAGTTTAAAAATTTCATTTTCCTCGAAGAGGGGGAAAAAAATGATATTTTTTTTATTTTGTTGAATAAGCATTTTTTAATGTTTTTGAGGGTGCTGAATTAGAATCTGACGTCAATTTTTGTGTAAAAAAAAATCTATAGAGGTAGGTTGCATGAAAAACTGATCATTTTTTTAGAATTTAATTAACCTAAACCAAAATCTATTGAGTGACTGTATTTTTCCTTAAATCCGAAATCAAAACTCCGAAATTTTTGTTCATTATAGCCCTGAAGACCTGCAATGCAGGTCGAAACGTTAACACGTATTAAAGAATTCCATCTTAGACGTGGTGTTACTTTGAGTGCAACCCTGATCATCTTCTTCTCCAAAACTTAAAATCTTGGTGCAAGAATCATGTTATCATTTTTTAAACTTGAGATAAAAAATAAATTAGTTGAATGCTATTTTATTTTATTTTTCGGCTCCTAGGACCCATTGGTCAGAACGGCAAAATACTTGTCTAATATTTTTTGACCAGGAACCTCCAAAAAAATTGCCAACAAGATCCGTGAGAGACTGAGTGTCCTCCCCTTGTAAGTACAATAAGAAATGAAACATTTTCAATGGATAGAGGATAATATGCACCCCATCCTCAAAGTTGAAAATTATAAACATAAAATAATAAAGGTAAATTGAAAGGGATGATTCCACAATTCACCTACTATGAATGAAAATCATAGTCAATAATAACATTAATAAAGATGAAAACTATAGCCTTAAGCTCATAGAACTGCATTTGATTAAGGTTAGAAAAACAAAATACCAATTGTTATTAATTGTTTATGCAAAAGAATAAAACATTGATTTTAATCACATTGAATAGCAAAACCTGAAATTTGAAAATCTACAACATATTTATATTAATTTTTAAAATAGGGAGCTGAATTTTAGGCATTTGGAGAAGAAAAGAAACAGCAATGCAACAAAATATTACTTGTTTTAGGAGTTGAAGGAACAGCAGGTTTAGGATTTGTCCCAAAGCAGGGTCGTCCAATTTTTGAAGGAGGCCTCAAGCCTGAAGGTTTCAAGTTTGACTCATTCATTTTTCACAATTTGAGCAACATCAATAAAACTGAAACAAACAATCAAGTATTTTTAGAAACTGATTTGAACTGTTACCTTGTACCTAGGAATTAATTCATAAACAACTCATACGTAATAATAATAATATAAAAAAAGATAATATTGAATCTAATAAAATTTTTTCAAACTGATCTTTATCAAGGAATACTAATATTAGCTGAGAATATTGAAAACAGAATACAAACAAATTAAAGATAAATTCTGTCTTCATAATATACAAATGATAATTTGCCATATATTAAGCATACAGAATAATAGGCATTGGACTAGGAAAATTAATTATACATTTTACAATGTTGTTAATATTTTATCAATAACATCACTCAAAATTCAAATAAAATGTAGGTTAGAACAAACAATCAAGAGAAGAGAAAATAAGTTTGTAAAGAAATAGTATGATGGACAATGACAGTTATACTGCTTTCAGGATACTGCTATGGGATCGAGGCACATTGTGGCAACTAATCAACAAGTTCCAGACTCACTCATGTAGAGTGTAGATTCTCGACAAATATATTCAAGACATGCTTATCCTGAATATGTACAAATAAAGTTTTTAATAATTTTCGAAGAATAATTTCAATGGATTGTGAAATTAATTAAAGTTAAAGACTAACCATTTATTTTACCATTCATTTTAATTAAATAAAAGGCTAAATAATTATTTTTTAATTATCCATCTGATCATGTAAGTTAGTACAATTGATAAAATAACCAATTAATTTCAAAATGACAGGTAAAAAAATCTATTCACTCTACATCTAATTGAAGACAACTGGTTTTTTATTCTTAACCCAATAAAATATTACACTATTACATCATCTATGAAAGAAATATTTATAGATATATAATAGATGAAGTTATATGTATAGATAATTTTAGATTGTCACCAGTTAAAAACCATTTGTTTTTGATGGACCTATTTCAGAGGAGGCCTAGAATTGTTAACAGGTTATAATGCCAAAAATGTATGTATTTATCTATGTATCAAAATACCTATAGTAATGTTTTTGGCTTACCATTTAATAGTTATAGCATAGCAAATGTTTTAAGGGTTAGTGGCACCCTTAAAGCTTAGCTATAAGGGGGAGTGGCTTAGTTATGGCCTACCAATTAGAGTACGTAACATACAAATAATGCTCAGTTATTAGCAACGTATGGAAGTGATGACTTCTGCTACCTCTCTAATGGGACAAAAAGGGCAGGCAGGTCCTTTGTCAGCAAGACAACAATGGGTATACAAAATTATTCGGACAAAGAATATTGTGCTGAAGAAACTCAAAAGTTAAACGTAAAAAAGGAGGGGAGAAAGGTGTAAATTGCACAAAGAAATAGGAAGATGTCTTTTGAATTGAGAGTAGTGAAGGAGATGCCGGAGAAGGTCTTGAAGAGTCTGGAATGAAGATGGAAGATGACCAACCAAGTAGACAGTAGGAAATGGAAAACAGCCCAGGTTAGCCACTAACATTAGATTAAAAAAAATAATGTAAATAGTAAAACAAGTTTGAAAATGTAAACTGAGTCCTGACCACTATGAAGATTTATAGTAATATATTCTATCTGTTCATACTTTTAAATTGAAATATCATCCAATTCATTTATAGACAATATCATAGTACAAATAAATAAAATATACTTGGTAATAAAAATTCCCTAATTGCCACAACTTCGAATATAATTGGTAAACACCACTAAGAAAAAAGGCCCAATAAATCAGATAAATCAGACCCTAATAGATGGATCAAGGTGTCACAAGGGATAAGATCCATATTAGTAGAGGAAATATGTTTAAAAACCCTAAAGTTGTGTAAGAATATAGTACTATATTTAAACTGAAGTAAACAGCCATGTCAGTAAAAAACTTTTTCTTTCATAGCTTTTAAAATTATACCAGTTCAATAAACCAAAGGGCAAAGAAACATTTTCAAATAAAAAATAATATTTTATACTTATATAGTAATCAAAAGGACAAAACAAAGTAGTAATATATTCTATATAACTTGAAAAAATCTTGTTTTTTTCTATAAATATAAATAATATTCTTTTATTTCCTAAATTGAACAGTGTGGTACATCATAGAAAATGTGAAGTATAATAAAAAAAAAAAGGAGGATTATGGTTTTATTTTTAAAAATCTATAAATTAAAATAAATATATAAAAAGAATAGACTAAGTATAATTACTTACTGAAGCCTAAAATTAAAAAATAAAAATAGTCAATAAATTCACCAAATTTTGAATAATATTAAAATAGGAGTGGTATTTAACATAAATTATAATTTTTATGTATTTTTATAATTTATAATTTTATGTAAATAAATATTTGCAGATAAACACTGAAGACAAAAGAAATACATTAATTATAAGATGTTGACTAAAAATATTTTAAATTACTTTCTGAAAACTAAAATTAATTTGGAAACCAAGTTAAAAATTAATTTCAGATATTTAAAAGTTTAAACCACTTATGTTAATATGTCAAAAAAGGTAAAACAATGAAAGATGTAACAACAGAATACAATGTTAAAATTTAAGAACTAAAACATTAATTAGATACTTTAATGAACAAATATTTCAAGTAAAATAATAACTTCCACGATGCATTAAATGTCATAATTTAAGATAGAACAGATAAAAAAATTCAAAATAAAAAACAAGGTCAGAGAATTACTCACACAAATATTTATTTATATAACAGGAATCTTAAAACATAACTACCAAAATGCTAATAAAATGTTCACAAGTTAATTTATTTGACAGTCAAAAGGAAGCTGTGTAAATATATATTTTTCTATTTTTGAAAGAGCTTTTTCAATGGTAAGATGTAGAACGAACATTGATAGGATTTCACATAAAATACTTGATATGAATAGGAAAACAATATATAAATTGCAAATGAATTAAAAAACAATGTATTCATAAACCAAAATTAAAATTAGATTGCAGGTTGAAGACATAAATTAAAAACACAAAAACCCATTCAAACATAATGACAGTCTATGTTTAAAGGGGATAATAGTCAATTGTAAGAGATACAATTTATATTCCATCATAGAAATCAAAATAAATTCAAATAAACAAGATTTAATAAACAAATAACGATTGAACTGTACTCAAGAATAAAAAGTTTAATACTCAGGAAAAGAAACTTTTTGATGTTATAATTGTAACATACAATTTACCTTATTCGAGATTAATTTAAAAACTGCATAAACAGAACAAAACTAAAAAAAAAAACAATCGAACAAACTCCGAAGTCGAACTGATCACAGAGCGGAACTGTCGTACACTAAACTATTTCAACAGCTGTTTTTGATAACAATTCTTGTATCTGATAACAAAGTATAACCCTCCTCCCCATTTAGTAAATGCATTAAATTTAAGGCTTCATCAGTTATTACTATTTGAATAATTTATAAATAGAAAATTCTAAAAGATTCTCAAAAAAACGATCTAAATTTTAAAAAGAGCTAATTGAGTTTTAAAGGTTATATTATTTCTTCAAGTCAAATTCGGAGCGCTTGAATGGAACCGTTGGACCAATGGGATGAGGGGGTTTTTTTCAGTGAAGAATCCAATTGGTCCTTTTACAATCGCGATGCTGAGCACTCCTGAATGTATAGGTGAGCTTTGATCTTCTGGGCATCGTTGGAAAACACTGAGGCAAGGTTATATATTGTTCCTGCCTTTAAGTTTGCTCTTCAGAAGGTGGTGCTTTTACGAAAATGAGTTTTGATCATTTCGAAGGATGTTTTCTTTGCTTAGTTAAAGAGTTAGTGAAGTTGCGATGAAACTAGTTCATAAAAACGTGGATAAGGATGGTGAAGGGTAAGTTAAGAATAAAAATATTATAAACAAATTTTGTTATCATCCTTCTCATTCGTTTGTTAAGTAACTTAAATTTAAGATATTAAACTATAAAGCAATATTGAAAATGAGCTGTAGTTTAAAGAATGTCTGCACATATTTTACAGAAGTGTCACCCTTGTCCCAGAGGAATCTGAGGACATGTGGCATGCTTATAACCTTATCAGTGAAGGAGATAGTGTAAGAGCTTCAACTATAAGGTATACAATACTGTATCACATATTTATGGGGTGATATATTTTTATATGGATGTGTGTGCTTATGAAATATCTTATATTTGTCTAGAAAAGTTCAGAATGAATCATCTACAGGTTCATCGACAAGTAGCAGAATTAGAACCACCTTAACAATCAGAGTGGAGAATATAGATTTTGATACACAGGCTTGTGTCCTTAGATTAAAAGGAAGAAATATTGAAGAAAATCAATATGTTAAAGTAAGACAGTGTAACAAAATAATTTTTCATTTTTTAATTCCTATAAATCTATAGATAACATTTTGTTTTAGATGGGTGCTTATCATACATTAGATCTCGAAGTTAATCGTAAATTTACCCTTATCAAATCAGAATGGGATTCCATATCATTGGATAGGGTGGACACTGCTTGTGACCCAACTCAGGTAATTTTTAAATCATTTTGACTCTTATTTTTTGTTTCCTTGATATCTTGAACTAATTTCATGTTATGGTTTATACTTCGGTCTTGACTGAGGAAAGTTATATTTATAATTAACCTTAAAACGCATAAAAAAAAAAAGTTTGCTGGTAACAGTTTCCTAGTTCAGTAAGAAAAACGAATGTACTGCTTATGTTTTGTATCAAGCGCCTTCACAGCTTTGACATTGAAATATCTTGATTAGTTTCAATTTCAATGTTACTAATTCTACTTGTATTATTCTGAACATTTAAGAAATTAAGTAAAAACACAGGAGATAGTTTATTTTTTTTTTTTAATTATGATTATTTGATCTTAAATAGTAAAGAGTCTGGTAGCCCCAGAATGAGACTGTAATTTTAAAACTGCAGGATTGATTTCTAGACAGACTTCATCAATCCAGACTCTACATCTATAATTTTGTTACTAATCTTTAAAGCTTTTGGTGCAGATGATACACTCTGTGTCAATGTCCCTTGTCAAATTTTGAATGTTCTGCTTTGTTACCCATTTTTTATTAGTTGCACCCTTGCTTTTATTCACTATTGCTTTTTTTTTATCCATGTTTTTCTCTACCAATGTTATATGTATGGGTGATGATGTAAGAATCTCACTTTTCTGTGAAGGAGTCAGAAGATGTATCATATATACATGAAGAAAAGGTGGCCATTGTTTTAGTTTCAATCTTATGTATTGCGTTAGTAGTAGCTTGGTGGCTAGTAAGTTTCATCATTGATTGGTTGGGGATCAGAGAGTTGGGTGAGTTAAGAGAATAGCAGATGGTTTCTGGATGTGGGAAGTTGCCTTTGAATTGTTGCCCCCTAGTTGTTTGCTGAGATTTGGTATCAGTAGCTGAGGTGGAATTTATGTTGACTGGCTCCTTTCGAATATTGGTCGTCTCAGATGAGAAAAAAAAATCCAACTCACCATCTGTATCCCTATTAAAAAGATAAATTCCTGATCCCTTGAACTGATCAATTCTGAGCTATTTTCACTTACTGTTTTTATAAAAGCCAAATTGGCCCTGCTAGTGATATCATAGTGATTCTAGCTCCTGGGTTTATTCTGGTTCACTCGGCATTTTGTGAAGGAAATGTCCCCTTGAACAGCTTGTGAAATTCTCCTTCAAGGGATGCAGTATGTGGGTCTTGTAAGGTATAGTGCTGAGCTTATGAATATGATGAGCATAAACATCTCAAGAATAAAGTTTTTTTTTTTTTTTGTTTAAGTATAATGTATCACTACTAAAGCTTTGTGCCTTCCATAACCATCAAGAACAAAATTCGTCTTAAAGACTACAAAAATTATCTTACCATTCCTTTCACCACTTACATTTATGGCAAATTTATTCTGTTTAAGCTCCAATTATGAAATGATAAGTTTTGTTCACCTTCTTTCATGGAAATATGAAGAATGATACACAGGTTTTTATTTATAGTATAAAGTGACAAGTCACACTCATAACATTCTCCAACATATTGTGTTTCCCCTCTCTCCAGAATTTAACTTGCCAACTTCTTTCTTTTTCCTATAGTAGAAAGAGTTTCTCATTTTAATTTCCAGTGCAGACTTCAGTTTCATCAGCATTGTATAATCTAAAGGAAAGAAAATTATTCTGCAATGATTTGTGGAGTTGGTCAAAGAGTTGAACAGCTTTTTAAATCAGCAGCCATAGAAAGTGCTGATAGATTCAAGGTTTCAGGGTACAATACTTTTGTTGTCTTTGTTAAACCTGTGTGGAATTTTTAATTGCTTGGTTAACTGAAATACCTATCTTTTGTTGAAATACCTAACTTTTGTTAAACCTGTGTGGAATTTTTAATTGTTTGGTAAACTAAAATACCTATCTCAAAAACTGCTATCTAGTTATCATCATCAAGATCTTTCTCTGGTAAATAATCTTCTGAAAATGTCTCTTACAATTTTTCCACTTTTGACTTCAAATTATCCTTGAGGCCTGTAAATGTTGTGAACTATTCATTGTCTATCAATGTGTGAATGATTTCTTGGAAACAGCAGTGGCTGTCTGGGACTAAATGTTTCTCTCGTGTAATAAAAATTGCAATATGTGTTCATTTTTTTTTTTTTTTTATATAGTGATCAGTAATAGAGTAAGAAATTAATGTTATCATCTTAAATATTCATAACATTTTCTCCTCAATGTTATAAAGAGCAAGGTCCTCCAAGTAGTATAAGAATCAACACAATATTATGATGATTAGCTTACAGAGAATTGGATGAAGATAGAACTATGAAAGTTGATATGAAAAGTGAATAAATATTGCTACATCTGCAGGTGATTATAGCTTTTCTCCAAATCTGAAATCTCCAATTTCAAGCCAAAAAAGCCACAATTTCATGATTTTCTTAAGGCCTGTCAGAGCTAGAACTTTGTACAATGCAGGTCATACTGGAGGGAAAACCTTGGAATGAAAGAAGATACATGAGAAAAAGATAGAGATTGTGGGTTAAATAAACTAATAATAGGATAAATGATAAAGAAGTTTGTGTGTTTGAATCATGGAGTTATAGACAAGTGGAGGGGGCTTACCTCTCAATAGTCAGGGCAGGCAGCCATCTTGGTGTGAACCGTATTATCAGTATATTAACCTCTTATCAGTTCAAATTTTGGTTTCCCTAGGCTTTATACTGCTGTTATTTTATGTTGGTGACTTATTTACTTTAATGGTTTACTTAATTCATTTATTATGAACCCTTTCAATTGCCCTAACCAATATGGAATGCAAGTCGCCAGTTGGCATTGTGGGCGTGGCCGTTTTGTGTTTGGTCTCGCCCCTCACGGAACAATATACGGGAAGGGCCTCTCCATAGTACTATAACTCCATGGTTTGAATATAGGTAAGGTTACTTGAGCAACCTTCAATCATCTGTGTTTATTACTTTATCTTGAAACCTTAATTAACCTATTTTAATTATTGTGTATTGTTGTTTACTGTCGAATTTACGTTTAATTCTTTATTTTTATTGAATAAATCACATTCTAACGATCTTAGAAATTAAATTACAAGAGCGCAACATGTAAGAAAATGGCTCAACTATTTGTTCAAATTGTAAAGAGAAGTGATAAAGACTGTGATACAATGCATTTTTTTCCATTGACCAAAAACGTTTGGTACTTATTACCTGTGAAGACTCCAAGGACTTAAAGTTCCACTCCTTTCTATCAGGTAAGAAACCTGTAATAAATGATGTAAATGCTATCAAAAATATTAATGGTTACAGAAAAGAAGCTGTTAAGATGGGCGATGATATTTAAAGAGAATATTTTGATGATTCTTCTAATATTTGTTTTCGGGAGTTACTATTAGAGGAATGGGTTTCAAAAACATTCCTTACAGACCTATAGAGACTCAATTAGAATTAGAAGAACGCATTTTACAATTAGAGATACAATTAAATCTAAACTCAGAACAAAATAAAATTAAAATGAATCAAATTGAAAAAAAAAAAATTTTGGAACGCTTTAATAAAAAACAATCAGATCCTATACAATGGCTACCTACATTTGAAGAAGAATGTAATCAATTTCAGATAAAATCGATAATGACAAATTACAGAATTTTGCTGGTAAAGTAACAAAAAAGCATTTTAAACTATATAATTATAATTTTTTTGCAATTTATTAAATGTGAAAATGACAAAAAACAGAAAAAAAGCTAAACACTTGCCGCATCCCATCAGGTGTGGAATATCTGATTCACATAGCTGCTCAAAACCGCTCAATGCACTTTGTTAACATTTCCACTACTTCTTTGTATGGAATAGTGGAAGAATTAGAAACGTCATCATCATCTTTTTCATCACTAGCTTCATTTTGAGCACTCAGCACTTATTCTATAACTCCACTGTCATTTAAAATTTCATATCCTTCATCCATACTATCCATGTTTAACCAGCTGCTTACCTCTTGCTTATCTTTTCTCATTTTATAACCTGGAGCCGAAGTTGCTGAGCCAGATGCTAATGTTTTTGTAGGAACAGCTTTCCAGTATTAACTGATGCCAGGAATTCATCAACTTCACTTGTACTTCCTTTCATCTCTTACTACAATTAATGGAGAGATCGACTCCGAGCTTGTTCTGTTTGTTTTTTTCTATGAAATGATTTACAAAATGTTTAAATATAAGCGTATTTTTTAGTGACAAACCAAATGAGACAGTTTAAAGATTAAATAAGTAACAAGGGGAAAAAATTAATTACGTATTTATTTAATTTTGTTATTTATAGTTGGCAATTCACTGTATCATGTTGATGGTGCAGCTAAAGATTGGTACGAGATTAATTTAAAGAAGATCGACATGAATGAATCATGAAACATGTGGAAGGACTCCTTTTTAAATATGTTTGTAGATAAAGGCTGGTCTCTTGTAAAAAAAGGCTTTTGGCTACAAATATTTTGGAAGATCCCTTGTCGACTACACCCTGACAGAGGAGGAACTATTTCTTGACGTAGAGCCTAAATTTACTGAGATCTCCCGTATCAACCAAATCGTTTTCGGTTTGCTAAATGAAGCTCAGGAGGAACTTGATAGAGAAGAAATTTATACTCTTGATAAATTATACTCTGAACTTCAAAAATTATAAGATGCCTTTATGAGAAAGGAGAAAGAAAAACTTTATTATCAGCGAAACCCTTGGTTTTCACAATCTTTATCATTTAATATCTAAATGTCGTAACAAAAATAAAACCTCTAATCAATCAAAAATAAATGCAGCTGATCTTGATTTATGTGAAACCGATCTTGATTCAGAACATTTGTTACTAGGTATAGATACCATCAAGAAATTTAAATTAACGTACCAGTAACACAAAGGTCATAGCATCAGAAGGTCTACCTAGTCTAGTAGTGATCAAAATATAAACTTAACACGACCGAAACTCGATCAGATTGAGACATCCAGTCCTCATTAGAGAAGCTGACTTACAACTACTCGTAAGAAGTTTGGAAGTGATTCCAAAGAAAATTTTAACTTTCATAAATTTGGTGTTAATTTGCTACATATTGAACAAGAGGAGCACAAACCAGAGATTTTACTTCTACTTGAAAAATACAAACACATATTTGCTAAAGACAAGTTTCAACATAGGTAAAGTTCACTTACGTGAAGCGGAAATAAAACTAATTAGAGATGAATTTGTCACTTCTCGTCCCTACAAATGTTCTATCCCGGATGACAAAGAAATACGAAGCCATATAAAAGGATTCTTGCAGGCTGGGATCATCGAAGAGTCAGACTCACCGTTTGCTTCGTCCATCACACTGGCCTACAAGAAAGAAGAGAAGAATAAATCTCAACTCTATAGATTTCAGGAAGCTCAACAAATTAGTAGTTCCTGAATATTTTTCACATCAATTCTGCATTTTGGTGCATTTCGCTTCAGGAGCAAGATCAAGAAAAGACTAAAGTTCTTCAATTTGGCCTTAAAAATGATAGAGGTTGCTGCTTGAATAAAAAAGTAGTTGCGTGATGTACAGTTGTAAGAAGTGATGTTTATAATAAACATAACTACTACTGTCATAGCTATAACGAATGTGATATGGCCATTTTAAATATTTGTAGAGCTACATTTGTGTTTATTATATTTTTAAGTTGATTTCAGTTATTATTTTGAATATGTTTTTTTAGAATGCTGATGTTGCTGCTGTAATTATGCAAGAAGGACTGGCCCATGTTTGTCTTATCACAGCTAGCATGACATTGGTTAGAGCTAAAATAGATCAGGTGATTCCAAGAAAAAGAAAAGGGAATGTCAAACAGCATGAAAAGGTTTGTCCTTATAAATTTTTATTTAAATATTTCATTAATAAAATGAATATTACAATAATTTGAATAAATTATTTGTTATGTTTGACCATTTAATTAATATTAATAACAATTCAATCAAGGTATGGTTTATAGAATAGAAAGATCAATATTAAATGAAATAAGTTTTTGGGACTTCTATTTATGTTATTAGGGGAGGTGCGGTAGCTTAGTGGGTAAGGCGTTTGACTACCATGCTCCCAAGTCCGAGTTCAAGTCCGACTGAAGGCAGAAAATTTATATTCTGTCATTTCAGCCGTGGATCGATTTCAAGATCAGGAGACTCTCCTGAGGAAAACACATCCTCTTAAAAAGTGGGTACCCTTAATTGGGGAAAAAATCTAGCAGTTGATCGTGAGTTCTGGCCAGATCATCTCCTTTCACAATCGTTGGCTCAGTACAGCCTTACCTAAGTACTATAGCCCCTTCATGGGTTTTAAGTGATAAGGTTTTTTTTTTTTTTACTTTCTGTTATTAGACTAATTTCGAATGTTAAAGAATACAACCAGTTTTTTCTTTCACCCTTCTTCCTCAGATTGGAAACTTATGGATCTTACTTCTTATTAGGGCATATCATAATAAGATGTAGAATTCCAACTTAACAATATATCTTTAAAAAAAAATAAAAAACCAGCGTAACACTGACAACCCGTAAAGGGTCTTGTGTTCAGTACTTAGGTAAGGATGTACTGCTTCTGGGTCAATGGATCTAAATGGAATAACAAAAAATTCAACAAAGATTCACAAGTGAAACTAATGCATCACAAAGAAATATTTGCTAAGGATTGGGTATCCCGTAAATGGTTATTTTAACACTACACATGCTGAAGGTGAATGAGGAATATTCATATATGAATATATGAAGGTGATCAGAGCTGCCGAGAGCTAAACTGGGCCCCGGGAACTTTTTTTTTAATCTGCTAAAACATGATTGTCTCTTATTTGTTTGGAAAATCGCCATAGCTAATTCATGATTATTAATTCTTTCATTATAGCACTTTTATTTTAATTGTTAATCTTATTTGTAATTATGTGTACATAATAATATTGTTGAACCTATTTCCTTTTGTTTGTAAGCTGTCCTTATAGAAATAGATTAACTAATTATTTGCAATGAAAATAGGTGGTTATATTTTTGGGTTTTCAATATGCTTACTATGCATTATATTAATTTATTATTTTAATTTCAGGGACTAACAAGATTTTATGACAGCCTGATGCAAGCAATTCTTCGCCATGTTAACTTCGATATTGTTAAATGTGTACTTATAGCCAGTCCAGGATTTGTTCGAGATCAGTTTTTTGAATACATGTTTCAAGAAGCCATTAAAAATGATATCAAATTACTGATTGAAAATAAATCTAAGTTTCTTCTTGTCCATTCTTCATCTGGTTTTAAACATTCCCTGAAAGGTTTGTTCTATAGAATTTTCAGATTACGTTATTAGAAAACATTATTTTCAAGGTTTCTAAATTTAATTTAGAACAAATTATTTAAGGACTTGCAGCTCTTTATTTTTATTTAAGAATCACATTATTGATATAAGTTCTGATATCTCATTTTTTCTGTACCAGGTATGCAAGTTTAAAATGTCGTTTATTTCTTAAAATATATACACAGTAATTTAAAAAAAATTGCCTAGTGACATTCAACTGTTCTGCCATCATTTGTTGGGTTTGGGTATTGTCTTCGTCTAATAAAGATTGCAATTCGAAGTCCACAAACTTTTTTGGTCGATTTTCTCGTTTTTGATCAGTAACATCAAAATCACCACGTTTGAAACTTTGAAACCAACGTTCACATGTCCTGACGGTTGGAGCAACATCGCCATAAGTCTCAACAAGAATTCGATGACATTCAGATGCCTTTTTCTTTGATTAAATAAGAAAATCATGACATGCCGCAAATGCTCTTTATTTGGCTTAAAATTAGACATTTTTAACACCAAAGAAAGGTATGATACGTCCACGTAAACGACTTAAAAACAACTGACTTTTGTAAACAAATGACTAACAAACAAAATAGCGTTTAGAGATAAGCAAATCCTTCAATAGGCTAAGAGCGCATTCTATTGGAATTAAAACGACATTTTAAACTTGCATACCTGGTATATTAATATATACAAAATATTTTTCATAACCGATATAACTAAATAAACGTTTTATCTTATTATATCTCAAGTATTAAAATTTAAATCTGGTTTATGACATACAGAGAAGCACCTGGAGCATTAGAAACGTTAAAACCTCAGATTACAGTTACTGTTCTAGTGACTCCGCAAAGTGAGTATAGGAGATTTCTGCCGCAATGTCCCTTTCCGTTGCCCTTCCTCTTTAACACATCTTAATGTGCTAATGTAGTAAATTAGGAATGATGGGATGATAGCTTTTTTATGTTAGAATTTTTATTTCTTGATACATTTTTTTCACTGTTTTGCAAGAATTACAAATGGAACTGGGGCATGGGCTTTATTAGACTCTATTCAATTGGCTTCAGTCTCTGTTAGGATCCTTGAAATTGTTAAAAGATATTTTAGTTTATTATTATTCTCAATAACAAGAGACAGATAAAGGGTCGTTGAATTATACTCCCAAAGTTTATTGTTGCAAAGAAGCATACCTGATATCAGAAAATTATTTTGTAAATAATTAAGTCTTAGTATTAATCAGTTTTTTTACTTCATTTTGTTTTAAGAGATCTTAGTAGAACCATCAGTTATGGCTAAAATGGCAGATACAAAAGCATTAGGAGAAGTTAAGGCATTGGAAACATTTTATTCAACTTTACAAACAGAACCTTCCAAAGCTTTTTATGGAATAAAGCATGTTGAACTAGCTTGTGAAGCACAAGCGATTGAGACTCTTCTTGTCTCTGACAACCTTTTCAGGTAAAATATAAATAATTTAATTTTTTTTTAATATATTAAATGGTTATTTTTTACATGGATATTTGTTTTGGTTGGGGATCTATACTTTTTTGCTGTAACGTTTTTTTCACATTCAAAAATGTAAAAATGTTGGTGTTGTTATGATCAAAAATTTGACTACAGTTTCCTGATCAGAAATTTAATGGAGAAATTTTTTGTTCTATAACACCTGTCACTATGAGCTACTGTTTGGAGCCTATATTGTTTTGAATGAAAAAAGTTGCATTTGAAACGACTGTTTTCTTTCAATATTATTATTTTGAATAATCATTTATTGTTAATATAATTTAATTATTAATTTATGCAATTTGTTCCTGTTAATTCTAAAATGTTGATTGTAAAAAGTAGTAGATTATAGATATCTATTGTTTTTCCCAGTCAGGAAGAAATTTAGTTTTCACACTTTAATTTGCAACATTTTTTTCACCCGAAAAATGTAAAAAATTTGACACACTCTAGCTCTGTTCTTATTGCTCGGATCGAAAATCTGCCATTTTCTTATCAGAAATTTAACAGAGAATATTAAGTTATATAAATTGGACACTAGGATCTACCATTTAGGAAGTATATTGATTTGAATGAAAAAAGTCAAGTTTGAAACCCTTACATTCTCAATACTTTTATTTTGAAAAATGATTAATTGTTAATCTAATTTAATTATTAATTTAAGTTATTTATCATGTTAATTTTAAAATTTAAATTCGGAAAAGCAGTAGATAATAGATAGACATATTCATGATTTATTGCTTTTCCCACTCAGTGAGATATTGATTAAGTTTGATTTTGTTTGGTCGAATAAGGAATTTAATGGAAGTTTCACTTTTTTTTTTTCTTGTATGTTTTTGAATATTTTCCTCCGCAAATAATAAGGTTCATATATGATTTATATTAAAGTCTGATGTTTCTCATTTTTAAACTTTCACTGGGATTTCAGGTGCAATGATGTTCAGCAAAGGAAAAGGTATGTGACGTTGGTGGATAATGTTAGAGAATTTGGGGGTGACGTAAAGATCTTCTCTAGCATGCACGTGTCAGGAGAACGTAAGAGACTTTTATTAATTTAATTACTTTAATATATATAAAGATTCCCTTTTGTGTATGATTTTTTTATAATTAATATTTTCAGAGTAAGTATGTTTGATATAAGTTCTGTATTGAGCCTGTAAGCTACATTTTAATACCCATTATATTTAATAATTTATTTTTTTTTCAGAACTGATGCAGTTAACTGGTGTTGCTGCGATCCTCAGATTTCCGATGCCAGATCTTGAGGATGAGGAGGCTGAAAGTGATTCAGGCTCAGAAAATTAAATTCTATTGTCAATTTATTTATTAATCTGTTATCAATTATACGTTATTTTCTTCCACCCTTGATGTTGCTTTAATGTGCTAATTAATAATTTATGCAACGTATATCTGTTTTTATTTATTAAATAAACAATGCAAATTTATTTTATTGAAAAGAAAAAAAAACTCTTCCTATTTCCTTTCTTCTTAAGATGGATATGAAATAATACTGTTCACATTTGTTTGACTACAATATCATCCACCTATTAAAAAATACAGTGAAACTCCAATAACTCCGATATCTGATTATCAAGATCGATTTGAAGAAGAAAAAAAATATTTATTTATTATATACAATTTTTTTTTTTAATAGTTAAATAACAATTATCATAATAGGCAGTTGTTCATACTTCACCTAAAACAGGAGGATATGTTCTGTCTTATTAGTTTTCATGACATAAAACTAAATAGACCAAGTGACAGCTATTGGAACTGCGTCTCAGAATTAAGGTGTGGAGCTCTCACACCTCATAACTGTCAAGTTTTGATTAAATGTACCAGTGAATTTTTAGAAAGATAGCACATCCATCCTGTGCATGCTTCGCCCAGTCTGGGCCTTATTGCCATCTTGAGTGTTCTCAAAGAGTTGTGGCAGCTGAAAGAAAACGTGTTGTTTTAACTGTGTCAGAAAAACTGTCCATTGTTGGAACGTCTTAGGAAAGGCAAATCTGGGGAAAAATTGGTGGATGGGTTCTGTGTTGAACATCCATAATTTCCGACAGGTTAACTAAACTTTGTTGTTATGTAAATCTGATTTTATAAACGGCCACACTTTTTATTATTCAATAAAATGCATAGTTAGAGCATTACATATATTTGTATTTTCTATTTCAATGCCCTAGTCAATAGTAAATCTGATTATCTGGATCAATTTCGGTCCGAATTAATCCAGATAAAAGGAGTTTCACTATAATACGAGGGTAAGTCAATAATTATCCGCAATATAGCTATATTTTTGTTTATGTTGGCAGTACTGTTCTTTTGTGTTGATGGCGCATGCTTTGTTTATTCGTTGTTATGTTTATGTGCGTATCAAGCTGGTAGGTTAGTTTTGTTATCGCTGTCGTGCTGTTAATAATGGCCGCTCCACTTTCTATTTGCACCAAAGAAGAGCAACGTTCAGTGATCCGTTTTTTGTGGTCGGAAGGTGTATCAGGGGCCGAAATTCATCGAAGACTTTTGGTACAGTACGGGAACAATTGTTTGCCACAACAGAGTGTCTATGAATGGATTGAAAAATTCAAAAATGGTCGCACAAGTGTTACGCAAAATGAAGGAGCTGGACGACCAGTTACCGCCATAAACGAGGAAAACATTGAGCGTTCACGTGAAATGATTCTCTCAGACAGACGGATAACTGTTGACGACATGGCAAATCGTCTGCAAATTAGCCACGGTTCTGCCTACGAAATCATTTACAGCAGACTTGGGTTTCATAAAGTTTGTGCAAGATGGGTTCCAAAACAACTGACACAGTTGCATAAACAAACACGCTTGGACGTGTGCACAAAACATTTGGATCGCTATGTTAACGAAGGGGACAACTTCTTAGACAGGATCGTTACTGGTGACGAAACATGGATCCATCATTACGAGCCGGAGAGTAAACAGCAGAGTATGGAATGGAAACATCCAAATTCGCCGTGCAAGAAAAAAAAATTCAAAACCCAACCGTCCGCAGGAAAACTTATGCTTACGGTTTTTTGGGACTCACAAGGTCCATTACTGGAACATTATCAGGAAAGGGGCACAACAATAAACAGTGAACGTTACAGTGAGATGCTTACTGCTAAGCTGAAGCCTGCAATTCGAAGCAAACGCCGAGGACTGCTGTCTAAAGGCGTTGTGTTGTTGCACGACAATGCCCGTCCGCATACAGCTGCCCACACTGTGGAAACGCTTCAGAAACTCAATTTTGAAGTATTGAATCATCCTCCATATAGTCCCGATCTCGCTCCATCTGATTTTCACTTGTTTGGTCCGCTCAAACAGGCAATTAGGGGCCGTCGATTTGCCTCGGACGAAGCATTGAAAGAAGCGGTGCATTCCTGGCTCGCATCTCAACCCAAAACCTTCTTCCATGAGGGCATCAGGAAACTTGAACAACGTTGGACCAAGTGCGTTGAAAAGCAAGGGGACTATGTCGAAAAATGATGTACTTGTAAGTTTCCTATTTCATTTCAATAAAATTTTATAACTATATTGCGGATAATTATTGACTTACCCTCGTATGTTGTGAGGCATTTAAGTTGCAGTAAAGCATCGGTAACTAATCCTTACGAGGTCTTGTCCGGATACTGAAATGTTCCTAAAAATCGACGCAATCATTCACAAAGTAAAATTAGAAGTAAGATAAAATAAAAACATAGTATATAAATAATATACTTAACTGTATTTAATCTATTATACGTAGTTATCAAGACATTTGTAAGTTTATATTTTATTTTATCTCATTCTGTCGTAAAAATAAGTGCAACCAATCTTTCATAATCAATATAAATAATGAAATTATTAAAAAAGTTTTCTCATTCAAATATCTTGTTGTAATATTTGACAGTAAACTTACGCGGAAGCCTCAAATTTACTACCTTCTATCTAAATTACATAAGAAGCAACACTTGTTAAAAATGTTATCACACAAATCATTCGGCAGGGACAGGTAAACTCTTTTCAAAAAATATTGGACCGTGATTTTACAAGTTCTAGATCATGGAACTCCACTTTATGGCAGTGTCTCTTTAAAACTATTAAACAAATTGCATTGTTTTCATAGCTCAATGATAATACTCACGACGGGAGTTACAGCAGACACTTACCAGATTTCCTAGAATCCTAGCTCAGCCCGATAAATCCCTATATACACTCCACCTTCCAACCCTTAGGACAGTCTAGTAGATGTAGGCCAGTAGTGCAGTAGTTCGTAGCTAATTAGTATATTAAGAGTAATCATTTAGGTTAAACATTTTGTAAACTTTATTAATAAATTCCTTTTTAAAAACTTATTTTATGAAGAAAGATATATAACTGGCGCCCGGAATCGGGACTCGAATATGATCTTGGTTATTGAAGACATCTGGCTTGGCCATTTACCCCGTCAAGTATTCGCAGGCCAACTTCAAGAAGTAACCTGGTTATTGAAAACGTCTGGCGTGGCCTTTTACCCCGCCAAGTATTCATCAACCTGGACATCACTCCTATCATCAGTAAGAGTTACAACATAGAATTAACTATTCTTGCTATATATATAATTTAGCGTTAACTCAACATATTATTTAAATTACTTAAGTATATTTTAATTATAATTACATATAAGTATATTTTATAAATTTATTATATATATTCATTCATTTTCTTCTAATATGGCAACAATTAGTCACAAACTTCGTCGCGAAGACTACGACCACATCCCTTGTTTCAATGGTAATCCAAATGAATTATTATATTTTATTTCATCGGTAGAAAGCGTTTTTAACTTAGTATGGAATGATAGAATTCAACAAAAAGAATTAAATCACCTCTATTTATTGAACAAAATTAAAAGTAGATTAACCGGATCTGCTCAATCATTAATATTAACACAAAATATTACGACAATACCAGATTTATTGACAATCCTTAAACGAAATTTTGCAGATAGTAGGTCATTTGAATCCCTCAAAGCCGAAATTTACTCAACAAAACCTCACCCAAAAGAAAACCCTACTGACTTCCTAAATAGATTAGAAAACATAAGACATTTAATTTTCGCCAAATTAAAACTCGACGGATTAGATGGAGAACCCCTAACCTCATCAATTTCTTACTTACAGAAAGAAATAATTTATCATATGTATTCTTGCTTCCCATGGCAATTAACCAATCACATCATGTCTTTCGACCCTGACAGTTTAGAAGAATTCAGAATAGTTTTAAACATGAGATGTCCCTTCATTATTGATCAATTATACAAAAACGAAAATCACAATAATTATCACAATCAGAAACCCTTTCAAAAACCCCAAGCAAACCTTTTTTCCCTCAACAACAACAACAACAAAATCATCAACAAAATAATTTTCGAAATTTCCAGAATCAGGAAACCCCTAGTTTCCAAATACGGAACTTTAATAATTTTCAAAAACAAAACTTTAACTACTTTCAAAGACCCAACTTTAGTCATAACCAGCAACCTAATTATCACCCAAATGACATGAGACACCCTTTTAATCAAAATCGTCCCGAACCTGTAACAAGAGATTCCCAAAATACCGTTTCAATGCGAACATGGAACAGACCAAATACTAAAAATATGATTTCTCCATATGAATTAACACATGTGGAAGACCAATAAACTAACAGTAACAATGATAATATAATACCAAGTTTAATTGAAAAAATTGAGAGACTAAAACAGCAACTAGCAACACAGAATCAAAATCAAGTACAAATCCAAAGACAGGAACAAGAGAGACAAGATACTTTTTTTGGTACAGGCAACAATCAGAGGAGTTGTGTAGGTCCGGACGAACATTAAACTTTTAATTAAATATAATAAATAGATCTCTATCCTATTGTAGAGATGAGTTAGATAAAATTTGGCTTATTGATACTGGCTCATCACAAAATTATGCGAATCCCGAAATTGTAAATCCTAAAATACCGCGAATAAAAGAAAATTTGACAGTTATAACACCGGCAGGTAGAAAAAATGGAACTGAATATATATTAGTAAATTTAAAACCTAATTCTAAAATATTAAGATGGCAATGTCAATTATCTGATTATAACTTCGATATCAAACATGTCAATGGTAAAACAAATTTCGTTGCTGACGCATTATCTAGAAACCCGATACAAGAACTAAATTCCTTAAGCGAAAGTTTGGAACCTACACCTTCCATTGTAATTGACAATTTTTTAGAATCTGAACATAACCCACCAATGGAAACAGACGACATAGAAGAATTAGCCTGGAATCTTAATATAGAAATCCCAGACCCAGACAATGATAGTATAATGACTGTACACTCTCAAATTAGTTCCAATAGTCAAATCCATATTGTAGATGATCCAAACAGAACAATTAACGTAGAAAAATTACAAATAATATTAAAACGAGGCAATAATAAAAATAATAAATTAAAGACTGTTTCGCGGCACGAAAAAAAGATTTATATGGTGCATGGCATGGCCATACGGAGACTTAGAAAAAACCTGTATAGAATATTTGGAGCCCTACAAAACATACGGTGTATATTGTTCAAATCCCAATTCAAAATTAGAAGATAAAATACTACAAGAAATATTTAAACGTTTCCAAAACATAATTGAAAGTAAATTCCCTACATAAAGTAAAATACAAAAATAAAAAAATATAACAAACTTGTAGAGGACGAGGAAGATAAAGACGAACAATTGCAATATATAATAAACCAACATTACGGTAAAACATGCCACAGAGGTATTAACGACGTTTATTTAGCACTCAAGAAAAAAGTGTATTGGCCCGGTATGCTGACAGACATTACAAGATACATTAACAACTGCTCTATTTGTAAGAAAGTAAAATACGACAGAAATCCTCCGAAACCAGAATTCCGCCTAACAAATACTCCTTCTAAACCATTTGAAAAACTACAGATAGACGTTTTATTCTATTCAAACACTCCGATATTAACAATAATAGGCGAGTTCTCAAAGAAATTATTTGCTATCCAAATTAAAACAACTAAAGCTATTGAAGTAATTGACAAATTAAAGGACTGCCTCGGCATATTCCCTACTCCCCTCGAGATACAAATGGACAATAGCCCCGAATTCGCAAATGAATGTTTGAAAAATTTCCTACGATACAATAACATCAAACCTTATTATACAACCCCAAACTATCACAACTCAAACGGATTAATTAACAGAGCCCACTCGACATTTATAGAATTAATGAATACAATCAAAATTCAACAAGAATCAATACCCCTTCAAACCACAATTAAATTAGCCATGATAGCTTACAATAATACACCCAACTCCAAATTAAAAATCTCCCCTAACGAAATCACTTTCGGAAAAATTGCAGAAAATAAGGAAACCGAACCTTTAATAATGGAACAACTGACTAACGACTACCGTAACTGACTACAAAAACTATCATGCAAAATGCAATTAAAAAACTAATTGAGAAAGAAAAAGAATCCAGAACCGAAGAACTAAATAAAAATTGTGAATCTATTGAAATACCCCCCGGACAGATTTACATTAAAACAAACAATAGAAATAAGTCAAAACCCAGATATAAAAGAGTTAAGTACAATTCCCCAACAAAAAGAGCGCGAATAGGCAATAAAAACATAAATGTACACCCTAGCCAAATGAAAAGACCTAGTAAATTCGAGTCATAATGATTGCATTCCTTATTCCAGAGACAATGAAACTTCTAATGACAACGGTCCTCAGCCTTCAACTAGCAACAGCCTATAAAATAACCAACTTGGCAGGCGGACCTGGAATCATCCCCATTAGAATACAAAACTCCTATATTATAAAAGACTACTATACTTATGTACATTCTATAAATTTAACTTCAATCCTATATGAATTATCAGATCTTTCCCAAATTATAGAAGATAAACCGTACCTATCAACTAACAAAAATTATTCTTTACAATTCCTACTAATGAGAACCCAAAAGCAAATCTTAAAATCACACATCAAATATGCTCAAAACAAATTAGATCACATCACTAATAACGGTAAAAGATCAAAAAGAGATCATTTAATGGTTTAGGCACCGCTATATCCTGGATTACTGGCAACATGGATGCCAACGATAAAGAAAAATATAATGATATCATAGCCAAAATTGAACGTAACGAATACCACATAGAACATAATATTGAAAATCAATTATCAGTCAATGCTAAATTAGTAAATGAATTTAATGATGAAATGAACTTAAAACTAAATAATTGTAAAATCAAAAAAATATTAAATAATGTAACAACCATAGTAGCTATTAGTTATTACTATTCAATTGTGTATTCAACTTTAGAATTATTAATCAATAGATTAGATGATATTGACACATCTTTAGAATTTGTAATTTAAACGTAATACATAATAGCATCATATCGTTTAAAGAAATAGAATTATTATTACCAAATCATGTAACATTAATCTCTAATTCTCCATATATTTTATGGCAAACTGGAAAAGTACATTGTTCCCTAACCTCTAGCCACCTACATTACTTTCTTTAACTTCCCTTACAAACCCCTCTAATTGAAACCTATTTCATGCTATCCTACCCCTATCTAAATGATAACTCAATTAAAACATCCCATTTATATCCTTCTTTTATTTTAAAAACCGACACCCTCATTACTGCAGATTGTAAACTTATTTTAAATTATTATTACTGTATGAATATTACTAATGTAAATAATGATTGTATATATAATCTTATTTTTAATCACCATTATCAGTTATGTAATCCTTATATTATAAGTAAGCCACAACCTTTTATCAAATATGTACCCCTTATTAATCAATATTTAATTTTTAATCATCCTATATTAATTATTAATCAAAACAATGTTAGTCTTAGTTTAGGACTTAAGCCTACTACTTTATTGTATCTTCATCCTTTTGAAGGAATCCCTAATTTTTCCAATCCTTTTCACTATACAGAAAATGATCCAATCCATAAAGAAATCCACTTCTTAAACATCAACCTAAAACCCTTGGAACTACTAGAAGACTCTAATGAACCAAATCATATTCTTTCTTTATATATCTTAATAGCAGTTTTATTTTTTCTAATATTTCTGCTTGCTCTATATCAATATATTATATTCAGACTACAGTATTCTACTCATCCCCAGCAGAACATCAACCTATGGACGTCGATGAACCTGAACCCACTTATTCTTTTTTCGTGAGGACACTTCAAACTTAAGGAGGGAGGAGTTACAGCAGACACTTACCAGATTTCCTAGAATCCTAGCTCAGCCCGATAAATTCCTATATATACCCCCACTTTCCAACCCTTAGGACAGTCTAGTAGATGTAGGCCAGTAGTGCAGTAGTTCGTAGCTAATTAGTATATTAAGTGTAATCATTTAGGTTAATATATATTAAACATTTTGTAAAATTTATTAATATATTCCTTTTTAAAAACTTATTTTATGAAGAAACATACATAACTCGGGAGCATTCAGAACCAGCCCCATAGCAAGTCTGCTTTATGACACTGATGGGTGGTCACTAACAATTCGAAGGACCTGTTTCCTTCTAGCATTAACAAGACTAAAGGCCACTCCAGGATTTGAAAGAATTAGTCCTGTACCCCCTGAAAGTTACCCTGATTTTCTTAGATTAACAACTCAAATAAATTCACTTTTCCTTATTCACTTCCACCCTTACAATTCATTTCTTCTAAATTTAATTTTACTCTTGTTCATTTATTAAAAAACAATATTTGTCAGATTTGTCTATTTATTTCTTTGAAGAGGCAACTTCTTGTTATTAAAATATTTATTGATGGGTCAAAATCTAAAGAAAGCGTGGGCTGCTCAGTGATTATAGGGTCAGAAGTCATACGCTACTCATTGCCATCAGTATTTTCTATTTACTCGGCAGAATTGTATGCGATTAAATTAGCATTAGAACACATAAAAATAGTACAATCGGGCCAAGCAGAATACTTAATTTGCTCTGACTCATTTTCTGCTCTCACAAGCATCAGCAACAAAAACCATGACATTAAAAACTAAATAACTTAAATAGCCATTTTAATTGATTCCATTTCAAAATTCACAATTATTAGATTTATGTAGATTCCAGGACATTCAGGTATAGTAGGTGATGCACAAGCGGATTTAGCAGCTAAAGAAACAGGTTCCCTTTTCCCACTACCCTTAATCCCCTTTACCAGATCTCAAATCCTTTCTTAAACATCAAAACAAAATAGTATGGCATGAAAGCTGGCTCAGAATCTACGACACTAACAAACAAAAAAATAAGACCTACTTCAGGAAGCAAGAACAAGGAACAAGAAAAGAACAAGTCATCTTTACAAGATTACGAATTGGGCATTCAAAACTAACCCACAGTTACTTGAAAATAAGCCACCCCAGAAATGCAACGAATATTGAACATTTTCTTGTGTAATGCACAAAATACCAAAAACAGAGAAAAGATAATGGTCTGAAGAACCAACATATTTCATCATTGCTTTAAAATAACACATTTTCACAAACATAACTGACTTTAAAAAAAACAACAAATTTTTACAAAAACTTATAGTTCTCAAGTTATGTATGGTGCCTCTAACCAAATGGTTTGGTACACAGTACAAGAAAATATGTAAATAAATAAATGTATTTTATTGTATCTTCGTTTCTTTTTCACTTTTCTGCGACTTGGTCCAACTTCACCATCCATAACTGAAGTGAAATTAATGGCATTTCTTTTCAAGTCGCATATGGTCAAATTTCCGATTTTAAATTCGTTGGCAAGGGCAGTAGGATTTTCACTTTTCTTTAGCCTATTAATGATTTTTACTTTGTCCTCCTGGGAAAGACCAACAAAATTTATTTTCAAAACCAGTTTCGCAAAACTGTGAATCACCAAACACAAAAAACATGTTTTCTCCGCACTTTGATAATTAAGTTTGGTGTAAAACCAAACTCAGGTGTGTCCAACTGAATATTCAAAGACAGACTGACAGAACAAGATAAGGAAGTAGAAAGAATCAGACTGGATTAGGAGGAAGAAGGCGAAGATAGGATAAGCAAGGCGAAGAAAGAAAATGAGGTAGAAATCATGAAGTAGAAGAAGATGTAAGGATTAAGAAGAAGAAAAGTTCAGATGTCGCAGTCTAATATTTTTTGTAGTCAGTTTGTGTGAACATTCAAACTCATAATCGAAAGTTTATTCTAATTTCATGCTTTTGAATAAAACGCCATTCCAAGCTAGTTTGATTCAACATTCGATGTCGCAATTGAATGTTTTTTTAATTCAGGTTGTGTGAACATTCAAACTCATATTCGAAAGGTCAGCTGATTCGATGTTTTTATTCAAAAGAACACTCGTTTTTGACATGAAAACATCAATTCAAGTTGGTTTCATACATTTGATGTTAGTTCCTGTTAACATTCAAACTCATGTTTACCCGATTTCATGTTTTTATTCGAAAGAACACTCGTTTTTGACATTAAAAACTTCCTCCTAATCCTTTCTTCACCTTCTTCTTCCTCATAACATAATCCTTTCTTCACCTTCTTCTTCATAATTCTTTCTTCTCCTTCTTCCTAATAATCCTTTCTTTGCCTTCCTCATCAAAATGGGTCCGTGATCTTTAGAATAAAAACATGAAATCAGATAAACATTCAAATACTTAACAATTCCATGCACCCTTCTGGTTTCCAACGTTCCACCAGGAGTGCTGTCATTGAATTGCATGATTCCCCATCACTGTTGTATTTTTAAAACTGCAGAAAACGTTACATCATATCATATCATATACATATAACTATCATATAACATAACATATAACTATGTTATATAAATATAACATATCATCGTGAATTCCTGTCCTTCCAATGAACTATGATGTTGTTAATTATAATAAGATGAAATTACTTCATATTATTTTAAAACCATTGTTTGTACGATACTGTAAATATGGGGTTGCCAAACTGGGGGGTGTGACGACAAATCAAGAAGGACATGAGACTAGTTAAAAATAAAAAAAATTCCCACTTAGTTAAAATTTGAGTACACAATTTTTCCAAGCTAAATTCGCAGCAAATTTTTTTAATTGACCATGATGTCTGGAAAATTATAACAATTCACCTGAATGAAACGTCCTCATTTATTAAACAAGTATATCGTCTGCTTGCAGGTAAAAGTCACAAAGCAACAAAATAAATTTTTTCAGGAGAGCAAAAAAATGAGAATATGCTCATTAAAAACTTCTCAAATAGTTATATAGAGTGAATTTTCTCATTCTCTAATGTACTTATATAGCATTTAAATTCACTTGGTGACTTTTTATACTTATGGGAAATGGTAATATCAAAACACAATGAATTTTTGTTGAATTTGGAAAAAAATTGCTTAGTGACTTTTACAGTAGAAACTCAATAATTTGCCATGAGTGGAGGAGAGGGGGTAATGAAATAACGGAAATGACGAATTACAGAATTTTGCTGGTAAAGTAACAAAAAAGCATTTTAAACCTTATAATTGCAATTTTTTTTTTGCAATTTATTGAATGTAAAAACGAACAGATGAACATTATACACATTGGACTTGAGTTAAAATAACACAAAAAGCTAAACACTTGCCGCATCCCATCAGGTATGAAATATCTGATTTACATTGCTGCTCGAAACCACTTAATGCACATTTCCTCTACTTCTTTGCATGGAATAGTGGAAGAATTAGAAACGTCGTCATCATCTTTTTCATCACTAACTCCATTTTGAGCACTCGGCACTTGTTCTATAATTCCATTGTCATTTCATATCCCACATCCGAACTATCCATGTTTAGCCAGCTGCTTACCTATTGCTTATATTTTCTCATTTTATAACCTGGTGCAGAAGTTGCTGAACCAGATGCTAATGTTTTTTTAAGAAGAGCTTTCCAGTATTAACAACCGAGAATTCGACAAATGCACTCATACTTCCTTATTTTTTAGTGACAAGCCAAATGAGACGGTTTAAAGATTAAATAAGTAGCAAGGGGAAAAATGGATTACATGCGTATTTAGTTTGTTATTCATAGTTGCCAATTAAAGAAAAAAAAAAGACTGACGAATTACAGAATAAGACGAATTATCGAGTGACGAAATAACGAGTTTCCACTGTACCTCCAAGCAGACGATATTTTCATGCAAATATTAATTTAAAATTAAAACTGAAAGCTAGAAAGGAAATGTATTACAAGCGTGTCTTGAATCAAATGACTGCTATTCAATATCACAAGAAGCTATTCGATTATATTAGTGCTATAAAGCAGGCAATAAAAATAAAGTAGGAACAACTTGATGCTGCTAGCGACTTGTGTTGTGCCCTTACAAGAACTAACCAAGAATAGGCATAAGATAATGCAAGCTCATCTATTTCACAAACTTATTTTTCTCTCACCAGTATTTCTTTTACTTAAATTTAACTTAATGTTTAGTGTATATACAGCAACATAATGTTTTAACTATTATTGTAAAAGTAAAAATGAGTGTTTTGTTTCGATATAATACTTTTTATTTTCCTTATTGTCACACAATTTACTGTGTCCAAAGGGGGGGGGGGATGTGAGACTTTCATTTCAACAAGAGGGGGAGTGGTACTAAAACTCAAGCTCTACAGTAATAATGCTTTTGAATCCCCTACATGTTAAGTTTTTTTAACATCCAGAGCATCTCTAAAAGAAAAAAAAAATTTTCACAGGATATAAAACAGTGTATTTAAACCGAAAATTATATCTTAAGGGAATAATAACAACTAAAAAATTAAATAGCACAAGAATTAAAATCAAAAGTTGCTCTGGGTGCCTCATGATATGATACTTTAAAAACAAGTTATAAGTTATTTTAAAAACAGTGCTCTGAGCATGGGTGATAAATATGAAAAGGAGACATCATGTTTGAAGGCCATAAGAATCTAATAAAGAATAAGGCATATCAAATTCACCAAAAACTACAAGAGTGGAGGACCAAACTTAAATATAAATATAAATATAAATTTGGGCGAGATCTTATCCTTTCCTCCTGCCTTTCGAATTTCATGATGACAAATGCTTCCTCTAATGCATTCTATTCTGGAATGGTTCTCAGGGTATTCTTCTCAATCCAGGGTATACTACTGTTTATGCTTCATAATTAGAAAATCTCATCTTGAAATAAATTCTCCATACGTCTCTATTTTAGGCATTTGCACTTTTTATCAAAATCATTGCATAGTTCCTACATCCTTGTTGCATACTTTAGTCATAAAAAAAACAATTAAAAATTGCTTTAACATTATGGAGGGCATAATAATGACCCATCATGGTGTCTACCTATTTCAGCTATCAAAATTCCCGACATATGCCCGACTTCTTTAAGAATTTTTCTAGAAATTTCCGACTTTTTCAAAAATATTTCTAGAAATTCTAGCCAATCGATATTTTAATGCTGTTTCAATAATGATCTAAACAAATCAATCTATGCATACTTTGCTACTTAACATATCACAGTTAAACAACATAAAAAAAAAAACAAACAATTTTTTTTATATTTCAGATTACTCCAGATAAATTTCAAGAAACACATCAATGTCGAGTATTGCCATTCGGTTTGAAAATAGTTACGAGATTACACGGGGTTGTCGGATAAAACTACTTCAAAAATATATGTCCGATTGATAATTCTTTTTTTTTCCATCTGAAAGCTGGTTAAATTTACTATGAGACCTCATCTATGAAATTTTGATCAAGTCCCATGATGTACTCACGCCATCACGCTGAGAACTCAATACTCTTGTGAAATCCACTTTTTTTTCAGTATATTTCTTGCTATAACTCCGAAACTATTTACGAGAAATGGGTGTTTTACGGAACTTGATCAAAATTTCATATATAGATCGGATAGTAAATTTAACCAGCGTTTGAATGAAAAAAATAAATTTTTAATCGGACAAACAGTTTCGGGGTTAGAGTAAAAAAAAAACAATACAGAAAAACATGTTTTCGCGGAGTAGTGTGACTCACCCCAAGTTAGCCAATCTCTTCAATCTTTCCCTCCCCTACAGCTTTAAAATTATTGATTTGAGAAAAAAAAATTCATAGGATCAATTTTTTTTCCAAATGTGATTGGTTTCAATAATATAAAGAACACAAAATGTACCACAAATAATGGATTCCAAATTATTTGATCAAACAGCTGTGAACTTACGATTTTCAACCCTTTCCCCTCTCCCCCATGCAATAACCTGAGATATACAACATACATATATATATATATATGATGTTTGTTCAAGCTAGTATGTAGGTATATAAAACAATGTTCGATGATGAAGTAATTCCCAATTATGCTATCTTTTTCTTTTTCGTCATTAAATTATTTAACAATAACAAAAATAAATAAATTTTGATTGATAAATAAACCATAAAAAGACAGAACAGTATTTTCCACCAGAACCCACTTAAATTGTAGCAAATCTAGTTTACTTTAAAAGTATGTAGAGTGACTACACCTATCAGACGCTTCCTTAACTGACATATTGAGCAAAAACTGAAAACATTCTGAAAATTTTAGAATTAACAAAGACTTTTTCCCGACCATATGAAATTCCTGAAATTCCCGATTAGTAGACACCCTGCCCATTTAATGAAATGGGTATTATAGTAATTAAAAATTTAGAACAGAAAAAAAAATTAAGATTTAATAAAGGTGGTAGATGTTTTACATTGGGTTGATAGTATAAATATTTTTCTTGTCTCAGTATAACGATTGTTATTATAGATAAACATTTAAATTTATTTTATGCCAGTCATAAAATCATCATAATTTTTATTTTTGCCTTTGACAAGATTTAACAATCTCCTATTTTTTTGGTATTTGTTTTTTGCACCATATCTTTTTTATTTTACATAGACAATGCATTAATAATTACAGGGGGGAAAATGGCGTTGATATATCAGTAAACAACGGAGCTATAAGGCATAAATGTTTGGATTTGGCCATTTTAAAAAAAAATTCATAAAAAAAAAAAAAAAACCGTAAGACTTTGTATATCGGTAAGTGACCTTAAATAGGTTCAAAATGAACCTCCCTACCCGAGATAATTTTTTGGCCAACGATCTTCCGAACACCCCCTGTATAAAATATATATATATATATATATATATATATATTTTTTTTTTTTTTTTTTTTTTTTTTTTTTTTTTTAAAGTACAGAAGGGAGAAATAAATAATAAATCATTTTTTTATAATTTATTTTTTTGTTAAAAACGAACTATTCTTTGAGAACAAATATAAAATAAGTGAACATTTACAATTCGGTTACTTACACTTGTGATTTCTTTAAAGCTATAATATTTTATCAACAGCATTTATTAATAATAACTTAAAAACTAGTTTAACGAAACAAAACATACAAAAAACAAAACAAAAAAAAAAAACTACAATACGCCACCCTATAATATCACCGAGTTTCTACTATGCATTGACACCTGCAGCAGCAATGGCTTTTTCCCTCTTTTTCTTTCCTTCAGTAAGCAGAAGCCTCTCTTTTTCTGTCAGTAGAGGAAGCACATTGGTAACTACACCTGTTCCAACTGTTGTGGATCCCATCCTTAAGGTAAATCTTTGACCCTTTTCAAGAACCATTGGTCGAATAAGTTTCAGTTCCAACCTAAAATAAAAAACAAAATACTATCATTTATTAAATTACCAGAAAAAAGAATTAAGAATATATAAGACAACCCAAAAGACTAGGGTATAGCAGTCATCAAATGCCGAGAAGGTAAAACAAGATCCCTTCTTAAAGATTATTATTTTGTTTCTGTATTAACCTTCCTAAGACTGGGTGGTGTGTTCCCGCACCCCACGGCTAGTTTTTCGCTTGCCATTTTGCCTCATCGCATGGAAATTTACTGTGCAATTTAAACTGTGCAATGAAATATCATGTTTGTTCAACTCCTTAATCAAAATTACAGCTGGCCAGTAGGTACAGAGTTTAACACAAAAATCTAGAGAAAAACATTAGTGTATGTGTATTACGCCAGTGTAGTACATGAGACATATGAGTTAGTTAAGTTTAAGTATTCTATCTGGGGTTTAATTATTACTGTCCTTTCTTATTAAAAATAAGAGGTAATTAAAAGTGTATTGCTAATTTAGTGATTTAAGCATCATTTAACTAGTCAGTTAAGATAATTTTAATGTTTCAAATTAAATAAAAATAATGGTAAAATAAAATGTTATGCAAAAGTATTGCATATTAATACAGACTAAGTTGATTATTTTAATACTCTAAATAATAATTGATAAATTTAAGATAATTTTAAGCCAATAGTTGCTAATTTAGCATGGCACGAGTGTATTAAAAAGGTAGCGCTTTTATTGAAATTCATAGATCTATAACTCAAAACGTAGTTGAGTCTCAGTCATAATTTTTTTGTGGAGTATTCTTATTAGTATGAAAAACATTTCATGAAATTTTCACTTGTTTTCATTCAGTCCCTTTTCAGATATTGACCAACGAAAATTGGCATTAACGTGATTTTAGCCATTTTTGAATAGCCGTAGAAGAAAAAGGAGTTCATTCTCAAGACTAAAACTTATGCTGCTGGTAGTATCATGAGTACTCAACACAGAAATAAAATATTATTTGTGAGTCTCTTCTCCTTCCTAAAAATTTATGGTCTTAAAAAGTAACGATTTTTAATTTTTTTAAGGTTTTTTAGAGAATGAGTTTGACCCACTTTCTTGCATGATAGCGGAATTAAATTAATGTCTTTTTGAAGGCTAATCCACGCTGAACACACTAGTTTTTGAATTATTCTGATATCTTTAAAAATGACTTCACAATCAAATTTTCTGCAAACTTATTTTTTTCATAAAATTCACTAAATCATCATTTTAAAATGGCTGCCAAATAAAAACTATGGCTTGCAAATTTTTTTCAATTGAAGTTTTGTTAATGTCTACCCATAGGGAACCCATGATAAAAGAATCAGGAAAATTAAAAATGTTGAGCAACAAATTATATTTATATTGGGCGATTTGAAATGGATTGACCCTATGTTATTTTTATTTTTTCCTTTCTATATCTTTAGTTAATATTGATGTAATTACTACCTACATTATTTTTATCTATTCTAATTTTTCTATGATCAGATTGTATTTATTTATGAGCCAATTTGATAATCTTAAGAGACTATGTCCCGGAATAAAATTATTTTTCTATTCTATTCTAATTAAAATAATACCAAAGAGCATAATATTAGAAAATGATGATACTCACTTTGCATCTTCTCCTGGCATAACCATTTCTTTTCCTGGTATGCTAACTTGAACAGCACAGTCCCAAGTTTTACTAAACATATGTACATGCATAAAAGGAACCAGTGGTTTTGGCCGGCCACCTTCTTCTTTAGACAGCAAATAAACCTAAAAACATATATATTATGAAGAAAAAAGAAGTAATAATTTTAACATAATGTCTTATTATTATAGATTTTTAAAAAATATAGTAGAAATAAAAATGTAAAAGTTCAGCACTAAAGAGTAATTATGATACTTTAAGATAGTAAGAACAAAAATGATTTACTGGCACTCTTGCAACTCAAATATTATACTCATTCATTGGTTCAAAAAATCATCTTATAATCTTCAACTCGTAACTATGTGAGCTAGCTTAGTTTTTATTTTACAGTTTGATACTACTTTTTATTTAATTTTGTTGTTAGAGAGATGGTGTTTTATTTTTAACATTAGGAATAATTTTACAAGATGAAACAACTTAAGAGTACCCTCCTCACTTTTAAGGGAAATCTACAAGGGACAGACATGATTAAAACCAAATCGGGCGACTAGTCAGCTGATTATTCACTTTCATTTTTTTTTACTAATTTCTTTATAATGTATTACATATATTAAATTTTATATAGTCCCAATGAAGAAAAAATAAAATAAAAACCTGTGATTCAAAATGATCTTGAGCTGACATAGAGCCAGGTTTGCACATGATCATCCCCCTTCTAATATCTTCTCTTTTTACACCACGTATAAGTGCCCCAAGCTGGTCTCCTGCTTGTGCCTCTTCAAGGATTTGGTGAAACATTTCTATCCCTGTAGACATTTATTGAGTTTGGATATTCTTATTGGTTGATATATAATATACATAATTGAGTAAAATAATATACAGACCAGTGACTGTTGTTTTAATTGATTTACTAAACCCAAGAAATTCAACTTCATTTCCTTTTTTGATTATCCCTCTTTCTAATCTTCCAGTTACAACAGTTCCCCTTCCTTCCATTAAACAAAAAAGTTAAATTATATGTAAGCTATATTAATGTACTTATGAAGTGCTAATCTATTTATTACTAAATGATAATTTATGTAATTTAATTTATCTATTTTGTATAACTGCAATATTCACCTGGAATTGAGTAAACATTTTCAACAGGCAAAAGGAAAGGTTTATCAAGTTCTCGTACAGGTGTTGGTATGTAACCATCAATCTCATCCAATAACTTAAAAACTGCCTGTGAACCTAAAAGAATAAATTTAATGTAGGAGATAAAATCGATTATAATCGATATATGTTGAATTTATTATAATGAGAGAGTGTGTGTTGTTCGTGTGTGTATTCATATTAATTACTGCATGAATTAGCATGTTAAAACAGATCTATCTACCATACAAACATATAACAAAACATAATATACTATAAATATGACACATGATCTTTTGTTAAGAAGGAACACCAACTTACATTGTTTAGTAATTTATACTACAGTGGAACCCTGTTATATCGACCTGTTTGGGACTTGGGGTGAGGTCGGACCGATAAAAAGGTCGGGTTAAACGGAGTCTATCACACTGGTGAATTAGACTAACAGATGTTCAGAGGCGAATGAAAAATATAAATTAGAATACAAAACATCAATTTGTTAAGTACAATGATGAAGAAAAACTAAATTTTTAAATACATACATTCGTATGTAAGCAAAATATATATAATGAAAAAAAAAACACAAACATTCACGATGACTAATACGTAATTGATTTGATTACTTGGCAAAACCATAACCAAGCCGCTTCATCCATTACCTCCATTGCAGGTTTTCATAGTCTTTATTTTTTTGGTCATCTGAAAACGCACTAAAAGAAATTAATTGATCCCGATTTTTTTCCAGTCTTTTATAGTAGTAATGTCTACTCCTAAATCTCAAGCTACTTTGGTATCCTAACACTCGTAACACTTTGTCAGATTGTTTAGCACATTGTGGAAGTTAAGATCAAAAAGTTTTTTTCAAACAACCAGGAGAGAACAGTGAATCATCTTTTTAAGAAAATATTTACAAATTACTTATCGGAAACACGATGTTCCGTTCCAGAAACAATGTTTCTTTATCTTCTCATAAATAGTCGGTTAATGCGAGGAGAGATGTTTCAAAAGGTTGGATTATTGAGAGGGGTTTTAGCGCAATAAAGGGTCGGTTTATGCGAGGAGTTGGTTTATCGGGGGCCGATATAACGGGGTTCCACTGTATAAGTAAAAATTGTTTAAAACTAGTTTGTATATATTTAAGTCCTTTTTCAGCCATCTGTGGAATTGGATTATGCTGTGCCATCCAATTCAGCAGATAGTCGGTAGTTTACAGTAATTATAATAAAATATCAATTTTATTTTCAATAAGAGGAGCAATGCAGTATTTATCATTGGTTATTTTGGTAATTATTCTTGAGAAATGATTGTTCTGGAAACCACATTTCCACTTACGAGTAAATTATCTTCAATGTACTGCTGTGCATAAAGAGTCCCTTTAAGAAAATTTAAGGACAGAGTTCACTTTCATAACACTTGTAATTTTAAACCATCACCTAGCTCATTGCACCAATTCATTCACTCTATATACAATTTATATTATATGATAGCTCATACCTATTTCTGGTTGTTTTCCTTCAAGAGCACAAAGAGCTGAACCTTTTACTACTGGAAGATTTGCTCCATCAAAACCCATTTCAGCCATTAATTCTCTAATTTCCATTTCAACTAATTCTACCATCTCATTGTCTGCCGCATCAACCTATATAGAAAAGAAAGCGAGGAAATATATTAGTATAATTATTAATGAACTACAGGAAATGTGAAATAGCAAATGTACTATGTGTGCTTTGGTTAATCAAGCATCAGTGCTTGAACAGGTATAAGAGCTCTTGGCAATCTTAACCCCAAGATTCTTCAGGTGACTTTCCACCTTCAGAACTGGAGGCAACTTTGACAAAAGCATACCAGTCATGAACCCAAGTCAATCGTGAAGTATTTTATCAAGACATAAAGATGACCTGTATGCTGGTTCCATAAACATTGTTATACTGCACAGGAGAAGAATGCAAAGACCCTAGACTGCTAAATTAAGCCAAATACAATGGCATGATCCATTGATAGATAAACAACTGTATTTTGGAGCTTTCACAATGGTAAATTTCATAGTCTCTTTAAATTTCACCCACTATAGGTTACTTAATTTTTTTGTTTTTGAAAGAAGAACAGCCAGCTGTGAAAACTAGAAGATTTATAAAATCCTCTAGGGAAAATTCCAGAAAACCTAAAAATAAATAAAATTCTTTATTTAAAAAGTTTCTAGGCAGTAGACACAAACTAAGCAAGTTTGTAACCGAAAAATAACCAGCATTTCTGACTTTTAATCTTTCCTTAATTTCCACTTTTCCATATATTGAATAATAGAACAATTTCTTTACTGGTTTTTAAGAGTGTTGTGTTTATTTAATAGTTTCCAACAGTACCAAATCGCCAGCATTATATAGCAATGGTATTTTATCTCCTATTTTTAGACCTCTTCCTGTATGCATCACATTTCAACTGCTAAATTAAATACTAATGGAGAAAGAGGATCTCAACAACCCAACCAAGAAACGGATCCATTAAAACAATTGATTTAGCATGTCCTTCACTCACATAATTGATATAAGAAATCAGACCAATAGTTGTGGGACTTCTTGGCCTCTTTCAGTCTTAATTTATTTAATAATTCATTATTGAAACTAGAACCTTCTGTGAGCACTTCGAGCTTCCATCAGCATTTATGTTTTCACGTTCTTTTGTAATTAGCACTAAGCAGAAACTCATTCAACACAAAACAATGTCCTCCATGGTAAACTGCGAAGATGAAACTGAGAAATTTACATCTTAGTGTGGACACAAGACGAGATAAGGATAAGTGTCTATTAGACAGGTCAAAGATCGGCCCTAGACAAAATGGCCAACATTGTCTACTAGTACATACGAGACCTAACCTTGCAGTTTCAAAAACCTGTACTTACCAAGAGAGTCATAATCATTTATTTCTATGAATCAATCACACAAAAAACTTTATTATTAGATAAATTATAGCATTTGCTATAGTTTAGACTGCAGATCTCAAGATCTAATATAAGCTAAGAACTAGCACTTTAAAGATTTACAAATCATTATATAATAATTTCTGGAGTATCAAGTTTCTCCTAAATAAGTCAAAGTGTGCTTTGACCAATGAGAAACATTGGTATCAAGTTTCATCTTAACCTAGACTCATTGGTACATATCATTGCGGCACTGGGCATAAAACTAAGTGTCGAGGATCTGGATATGGTTGTGAGGAGGAGGCAGAGAAGGGAAGTGGGTAAGGAATTCCAGAAGGAGGTAGCACGAATGATGAAGGATTTGTCAAAGGAAACGGTTTTATGTGAGGGTATATATAGGTTAAAAGGTCGGGATCTAGTGTTTAGGTGGTGGATAGAAGAACGCAGAGTTAATAAATCAAGAATATAGGAAGGGTTTTTGGTTTTTAGACATGGAATATGAAAGTACCCAGAAAGTATTGCCGTCGAAATTTAGGAAATAGGCACCCAAGCTCAGAGTATCGGCAAGTAACGTGTGACACCTAGGGATCCCGTAGATAAATCTTATGAAACAGTTCATCAGTCTCCTCAGCTTCATCTCGAGATCCCCAGACAGTCCCCCATAAACCAAACAACAGTAATCAAAGCAAGGGAAAACAAGAGAGGACACTAAAAGTTGACAGGTACTCTGGGAAAAGAAATCTCGGGATCTATACTGTAAGGTTATACTTACAATTATTAATTACAAGTTGAACACACAGTCCATTTTGCTTTGCTTTGTCCGGGCGCCGTAAGATAATAAATGACAAATGAATTTTGATAATATGATATAATAAAAAAAAATCTTTATCACAACAACAATAATAATTACTAAATTGTCCTGTTAAACACCTAACCAACTCTTCTCACAAAATACTAAAATACATTTAAATACAGTTCTATCGACATAACAAAAAACAAAACAAAAAAAAAAAAAACTCATCCAATTTTCACAAACATGTTTACACTTTAACTGCCTGCACACATGTGGCCACTCACATCCTGTTCCCTCCAAAACACTGTCCCCTCTCCCTCCTATTCTATGTATTGCCAACTAAATTTATTGTACAAATTAAATTTTAAACAAATTATACTCTTTCTTTAGATGTTATCAATATAATTTACATTATTCTTACCCACAATTATAAATAAAATTAATTATAAACAAAAAAAATATATAACAGTTGACTCAGTTATATGTAACCATTTTTCATTATTTATACAAATTTAATTTACTAAATAATTTTCTTAAATTTATTTATTTTGAATTATTTAAAATTTTCATATGAAGATAGACCAAATTTTAGACCCTTTACATATTCCCCCTCTTTGCTAAAAAAAAATTTGAAATTAATGAAGAGGTTTGAAAATTTTTTTTTTTTTATGTCAGCAATATACTAAATTTCACCAAGAAAAAAAAATTTTAATTCTTTTCTTGACGTATATAAATTTCTTTTTAAACCCTTTATGGCTGTTTGAACATTCCAATCCACATAACCACCATAACCATTCCGAAGCACACCCGCCCCAACCAAGTGGAACCCGAAACTCCATCACATGCCCACTCAAACCTTCATTTGAAGCACACTCCAATCCTTGACCACACTCAAAGAAACCAGACCCCTCCACCCTTTGAAATTGAATGATATTGGTATATTTATTTCTTCGAACCATTTGACAGTTCAGCACTTCTTCATTTTCATCAAAGTCATTGTTTATGTTTTCACCAATGTCCTCTTTTATTACTTCTTCTTTTTCCACTTCATTTAATTTATCAACAATTTTACTTTCACACACTACTATCTCACTTGTAAAATTTTGTTCAGATTCCATTATTTCTTCATCTTTTAATTCTTTTTCTTTGTTCATTTTACTTTCTTCATATTCCATTAATTTTTTATTTGAAATCATTTCAGTTTCCTTCTTCACTTCTCTCAACTTTTCATCTACTTCTCTTTCATCTTCTTTTCTATATTCTTCCACTTTAATTAACATTTTGTTTTCAACTTCTTCAATTTTTTTATTTGAAATCATTTCAGTTTCCTTCTTCACTTCTCTCAACTTTTCATCTACTTCTCTTTCATCTTCCTTTCTATATTCTTCCATTTTTTTTATTATCTCATTCTTATTCTTTTCATTTGTTCTATTCATTTCTATCCTATCTTCTTCAAGTTTTTTAATAATTTCTTCCATCGATTTTCTGTTTGCTTCTATTATCATTTTAATAATTTCATTATCTATTGTCTTCTGGGGAATTGATTCCGGAACTACTCCTATTATTTTATTTACCTCCTTCTGGTTATATTCAAGCATGTTTCCTGATGCTGTTATTTCTTTTGATTTGGTTTCCATCATTTAATTGAATAATACAGACTTTTGTTAGGGTACAAGGGTAATATATACATCTATCTATATGTATATTTTTTATAAATCGTGTCCCTGTTCGGGCGCCATTTGTAAGGTTATACTTACAATTATTAATTACAAGTTGAACACACAGTCCATTTTGCTTTGCTTTGTCTGGGCGCCGTAAGATAATAAATGACAAATGAATTTTGATAATATGATATAATAAAAAAAAAAATCTTTATCACAACAACAATAATAATAATACTAAATTGTCCTGTTAAACACCTAACCAACTCTTCTCACAAAATACTAAAATACATTTAAATACAGTTCTATCGACATAACAAAAAACAAAACAAAAAAAAAAAAAACTCATCCAATTTTCACAAACATGTTTACACTTTAACTGCCTGCACACATGTGGCCACTCACATCCTGTTCCCTCCAAAACACTGTCCCCTCTCCCTCCTATTCTATGTATTGCCAACTAAATTTATTGTACAAATTAAATTTTAAACAAATTATACTCTTTCTTTAGATGTTATCAATATAATTTACATTATTCTTACCCACAATTATAAATAAAATTAATTATAAACAAAAAAATTATATAACAGTTGACTCAGTTATATGTAACCATTTTTCATTATTTATACAAATTTAATTTACTAAATAATTTTCTTAAATTTATTTATTTTGAATTATTTAAAATTTTCATATGAAGATAGACCAAATTTTACACCCTTTACAATACAGTTGTTTAAGGATTATGAGGGATTTTTTGGAAATTTGGGCGATATGGTTATTCCAGGAAAGGTGATGATCAAAGGTAACTCCTAAATTTTTAATGGAGTTTTGGAACTGAATAGGAAGGTTATTAAGGTAAAGCAATGGGTAGTAAGGAAAGGTATAGAGGATGGGTTTTGAACCGATGAGGATAGCCTTAGTTTTCTTTGGATTCAGATATAACTTATTCTTCACTGCCCAACGGTTGATGTTATCAATGTCTTCCTGAAGTTTACGAGATGCCTCGAGCATATCTGAAGGATGGAAAGATAGGTAGATTTGAAGGTCGTCTGCATATAGGTGATAATTGGAATTGTGGATAAAGCTGGGTAAGTCATTGATATAGATAGAAAATAGGGTTGGTGACAGGGAGGATCCTTGTGGAACACCTTGGGTTAAAGGTAGGGAAGATGAAGGAGGACTGTTGGGTATGATGACTGACTGGGAACGATGAGATAAGAAGGAGTGGAACCAATTTAGGGCACTATTAGATAGGGAGAAGTTTTGAAGTTTAGATAGGAGAATTACCCCAGCAATTAAAGAAATTATGAAGAAAAGAGATGCTGCCAGAAGACGTTTCAGGCGCACTCGGATGCCTGAGGATTATTCCATGTTCAAGCACCTTTGAAATCTCGCTCAATCTACTCTCCGCCGTGCCAAGGCACAATATTTTCATAATATCATATCCCTGGCCCCGGATCCAAAGTCCAAGTGGAGAATCCTTAGGAAATTATCTATTACCAGCTCCTCTTCTTGTTCCAATTTCCTAGTCACTCCCGACGACCTAAATTATTTCTTTTCAAATCCTTTTCCTGATAAACTTCAAACCATTTCTTTACCAATGTCATACTTTACTCCTCAAGCTGCATTCAATCCCGACAACTTCTATTTCCCTCACATTCTTCCCAATGACCTTAATCACTTCCATTCTCAAATCCCGAACTAATGACTGCGGTGCCGATCAAATCCCGACAAAAATAATCAAACTCTGTCTTCCAGCTATTCTTCCGGCCCTTCTTCACATATATAATTTTTCCTTACAAAACTCCATTTTTCCTATAGCCTGGAGAAAGGCCTTAGTCCGCCCGTTAAATAAAATCCCTTCTCCATCCAACGCATCAGACTTTAGGCCTATTTGCATCCTCTCAAATTTATCAAAGCCACTCGAAAGATTGGTCAATGCCCAAATTACCTCCTTCCTAGAGCATAATAACCTCCTTAATCCGTTCCAATCAGGTTTCCGTTCCGGTTATTCCACTCAGTCAGCTTTGTTGAAAATCACCAGGACCTTTATTCCTCCATGGATCAACAACAAATTACGATCCTTGTCATGTTTGATTTCTCAAAAGCTTTCGATTGTGTTGACCATTCAATTCTCCTATCTAAACTTCAAAACTTCTCCCTATCTAATAGTGCCCTAAATTGGTTCCACTCCTTCTTATCTCATCGTTCCCAGTCAGTCATCATACCCAACAGTCCTCCTTCATCTTCCCTACCTTTAACCCAAGGTGTTCCACAAGGATCCTCCCTGTCACCAACCCTATTTTCTATCTATATCAATGACTTACCCAGCTTTATCCACAATTCCAATTATCACCTATATGCAGACGACCTTCAAATCTACCTATCTTTCCATCCTTCAGATATGCTCGAGGCATCTCGTAAACTTCAGGAAGACATTGATAACATCAACCGTTGGGCAGTGAAGAATAAGTTATATCTGAATCCAAAGAAAACTAAGGCTATCCTCATCGGTTCAAAACCCATCCTCTATACCTTTCCTTACTACCCATTGCTTTACCTTAATAACCTTCCTATTCAGTTCCAAAACTCCATTAAAAATTTAGGAGTTACCTTTGATCATCACCTTTCCTGGAATAACCATATCGCCCAAATTTCCAAAAAATCCCTCATAATCCTTAAACAACTGTATAGATCCCGAGATTTCTTTTCCCAGAGTACCTGTCAACTTTTAGTGTCCTCTCTTGTTTTCCCTTGCTTTGATTACTGTTGTTTGGTTTATGGGGGACTGTCTGGGGATCTCGAGATGAAGCTGAGGAGACTGATGAACTGTTTCATAAGATTTATCTACGGGATCCCTAGGTGGTCACACGTTACTTGCCGATACTCTGAGCTTGGGTGCCTATTTCCTAAATTTCGACGGCAATACTTTCTGGGTACTTTCATATTCCAATGTCTAAAAACCAAAAACCCTTCCTATATTCTTGATTTATTAACTCTGCGTTCTTCTATCCACCACCTAAACACTAGATCCCGACCTTTAACCTATATATACCCTCACATAAAACCGTTTCCTTTGACAAATCCTTCATCATTCGTGCTACCTCCTTCTGGAATTCCTTACCCGCTTCTATTCGTAAAGCAGCTTCCATAACCTCCTTTAAAAATAACCTATTCCAGTACCTTTTAGACAATCAATCTTCTGCAAAGATGTCAATAATCAAATGAATACTTTTATATATATATATATATATATATATATATATATATATATATATATATATATATATATATATATATGTATGTGTGTGTATATGTGTGTATGTATATATATGTACGATTGTATTTTATGTTATAATCATTATTTCATATATTTATTTATTTTTATTTTTTATTCAATTTAATTTTCTTTTTCCTGTAAAAAATGTATTAATTACTGGAACATCTAATTTGTAAATAATTGGCCAGACAATTGTACTCTTAATTGTGCATTATTTTTATTCTTAGGGGACAATAAGTCCCAGAATAAAGTTTATTTTTTCATTTCATTTCATTACATATGTTGTTCATATAAGTATTTTATTTTATTCTATCATTGAAATTGTTCACAGATTTCCTTCAAATAAACAAATTTCAAATTAAAAAGATCTTAAGCATATAATTAAGGAATGTTATATAAAACATTATATCAAATATTTGAATTATTGTTATCACCTTGGACTTACTTATGGAATAAAATATATTGATAATGTATATTTTCTTAAATAACTAAATTATCTTAATAAATATTATTGAAATAAATAAGTTATATTAATTTACCTTATTAATAAAAACAACGATATGGTTTATTCCTATCTGCTTAGCTAACAGAAGATGTTCCCTTGTCTGAGGCATTGCTCCATCAGTGGCAGCCACAACCAATATAGCTCCATCCATCTGTGCAGCTCCTGTTATCATGTTCTAAGCACAAGAAAAATGTGTAAAATAAAAATATGAAGACAAGAGTTTAGAAATTAAAATAGAATTAATAAATTATATTTAAATATTATACTGATAAGAGCTCCAAACAAAAATAAATTCTTTCCATTATGTAGAGATGCTGATGTTCAGACAAAAAATAATACTCCAAGAATAAAACTCAAAATAAAGAATAAAACCTTGTTTGAAAAACATTATATTTTGAAACTCTTTCTTATAATAACTTTAGGTATCATTAGGCATTATGAAGCTATCTTATGTGAATATATAAATTCATAATAAATAAATATTATTGTTATACAAATAAAAATTCATCATATTGTGGTAGTACAAGTGAAAATAAAATCAATTGTCAACGAAAATAGCCAATGATAGAGGTATGATTCTGCAGGATCATTGTCCTGAAAACCAATTGCTTACATAGTTGTTATTTAATTAAGGCCAACATGAAATAATATGGCACTTGAGGTACGCGTGATGGTATAGAATGCATTTAGGATTGATGAAATAATATGGTTTTGGCTATCAGTAAATAACCAGCATTTTAGCCATAAGCAGGTTCCAGACAGGGCACAAACTATTGAATTTCCAAACAAGTAATCAATTCATATATATATATATATATATATATATATATATATATATATATATATATATATATATATATATATATATATTACATTATTCCTAGAGACTAAATAGTCAGGGAGATTTTAAAGCCAGAGCACGGTCTGTCATGGCAATCAGTGACGTATATCCCAGCAGTAAGACCACAGAGTTGTATTGAACAGCATTGTATTAGTTAAGCTACACAGAAGGCAGTCTAGTGTTGAACGCAGCAACAAATGGTAAGCTTGTACAAAATTACTGAATCACCAGCATATACAGAGCTATAATTCATAAATATTGAATTTTATACTACTTTCTACATGATGTAATAGTTTCACTAAAATGAATAGCGAAATGGAAATTGTATGCCCTAATATGTTCTTATCAATTTGTTATATACTTAATATCTGTCGAAAGGTACATAATTATAACATAAATATACCTGGAAGATCTCAATTAGTATACTTTAGAGTCCTGGAAAAAGGATTAAACGGAAAGAGTGTCCTTTTAAAAAAAGAAAATATTTAATTAAATTTCAATATTCAAGAGGCCAAAAATGTCCTCAGCACATCAAAAATGCTAAAAAATACTCATTTCCTTGATAAATCTACAAATTACTATAATTAATGGAAACCCCTACTACGAACCCGCTATGTGGAAAACAGTGTATCACTCACACAGATATAGCTTTGTGTGTGACAGCCAAATTGTTGACCGCTGAGAATATCGCATGATCACTGACAGTGACCTGTGTGCCCAGGCCTTTAGTGAAGATTCTGATTCTGACCAGTTTTTTAGGTCACTCCTTTTTTGCCTACATTTCAATGGTTGCATTACTTTCTTACAAGTAATGAAATGGACTTTTTAAAACTACAGGCAGATCATAGCTATGAACTTCCGCTTACTCAAGAGATAAAAAAAACCTACAAATGGTTCTTTAAATTGGCCACATGATCATATCAGAGAATTTTATAAATTATGATTGAACTCAATGGAAAAAAATTGGTAGGTCAAAACCCTCTAAGGTGTTGTGCACTGGGGAAGAAACTGGAGTACTTGTAATAGACTGATATCTGTTTTAGGAAGAATGGTTTGTTTACTTTTATATTCTCTCATCATTATGTTTCATGATGATTTTATGAATCAGATATATTTAATTAAAAAATATTTTAACAAATTTAAGATAAGCCTCTCAACATAATTTTAATTAATAAAACTGTTAAATGTGTTAAAGCCCAGACTTTATTATTTAATCAAGTTACTATTTTAAGATCTTTTATCAATGAGGGGGGGGGGGGAAACCTCAAAGCAATACATATTTAAAGGGTAATGAAGTCTTCAATAGACTGACACTAACTATATGTACAATGATCAAGCTTGTTATTCCTGCAATCTAACGGTAACTATCAAGAAATTGTATCCAGTTTATATAAAAAAGCAGAGACAGTAAAATTTTGCAAAATGTTTTCTGAAGTAATGGACAAAGATTGGCCCATATCTTTACTACGCACAGCTAATGACAACTACTTAACAATCATAGAAATAAACAATATCTGCATCATTACAAAAATTGTTATAGAAAAAAATCTAATATAGAAATGAGCCCATGTTTCCATCAGCAGGTATAACAATCAATGAAATATTTTCAAGACATAAAAATAAAAAAAAATAAATAAAAAAAATCCTGTCTAATTGATCATTATCGTTAATCTTAAGTTAATCAAAAGATAAGTAATCACATGATATCTTAATATATATAAATTACGTGTCGCCGCCTAGGGGCCGGCTAACACCTAAACTACTGAACCAATTTTAATCAAATTTGCATACCGTGTGCAGTTTGATCCAACAAAAAAGATAGGATACCTTATATCTTAATTTATAGTCGCAATATTATTTGTATATTATCTGTAAGTCACAATTATCTGTTAGCTCTATACGATTCTAACATATGGCGGTATAAGGTTATACTATTATATAAAAGGACAAGCAATGTTTCGTTTGTGTTCACTAACCGCCAAAAACTACTGAACCAATCTCTACCAAATTTTGACTACATCATCTTTATAGGATGGTTTAGCAATAGTAAAATCTAATGATTTTCAACTAATTCTTTATTGAAAAATGAATAATAAATGGATAACAGTGAAGTTCAAAAATGGCGGCAATTGCCATCTAAATGAAAGGTTAAAAGGTACAGTGTTACATAGAGGTGAACATCGATAATAAAATTTACTTATTTTCAATTAAATTGTTATAAAAACAGCTATATAGAGTGAAATATACCAAATTTTAACTACATCATGTTCATAGTTCTAGGTTTAGCAACAACAAAAATTTAAATATACAATGTTAAGTGTTAGAAACGGGTTTTGCCACACTACCACATACTTTTATGGTTAGAAATTAAAATCCAACCAGATCAAATCAAATAAAATTATTTCTGTCGAATGAAAATTATTAAAAATCAAAATGCCGATCCTCAGCTGTTTAATATTGTGTGTAAAAATATGAATTTTGAACCTTTAGTTGTAAGCACTGATAATGCAGTTTCTTATACCGCAGTTTCTTAGTAGTCTCTGTCCATCTGGATTACCAACTCATATATTAAAATTGAAAATTGGATGTCTAATTATGCTTTATGTTATCTTCAAATACCTAATCAATCTAAATTTAACCAAGTTAATAATGGCTGCTATGCGTGAAAATATTATCAAAAATATAATTTTCAATTGTTCACTTTAATATAAGATTTTTATCAATAAACAAAAAATCAATTATTAGTTAAAATTCCTCGACGGGGGATGATGAAGTTATATATAGAAGGACAAGCCATTTCTGTTCGTGATCACTAACCGCGAAAACTATAGAACTATTCTGTACCAAATATAACTACATCATCTTCATAGTTCAAGGAAGGTTTAGCAATAATAAAATTTACATATTTCCTCTTAAATTACTGTTTATAAAGCGATAAATTTGTGGTGGGTAGTAAAGCGAGCGCCATTCAAGAGAGGTTACAATGATCCAGTGTTAATTATAGCTAGAAATTGATAATAAAATTACTAAATTAAATTAATTTGTTATCCAAAAAGCTATAAATATATGGTGTGACGTGTGGATTCCAGTGAAATTTAAAAATCGAATATGTATTAGCATTTTAGTAAAACTAATGAACCTATCTGAACCAAATTTTAACTACATCATCTTCATAGTTCTTGAAAGACTTACAATTAGAAAATTTACTATAATAATAACTTATACTATTATATAAAAGGACAAGCCATTTTTCGTTTGTGAATGATCACTAACCGCGAATATTACTGAACAAATCTGTACTACATATTAACTACATCATTTTCATAATTCTAAGAAGGTTTAGCAATATTAAAATCTACTGATTTTTAATTTATATTTTATTAAAAAAGGTTAATATATGTGGACAACAGTGCAGTATGAAAATTGACCGATAGGTGGGGAGTGCCATTCTACACGAGAGGTTAGAAAAGAGCTTGAAATTGATGATAAAATTCACTTAATTAACTATCAAGAAAATTATTTTAAAAAATTTAAATATGGTGTGCGATATGTGGATCTCAGTGAAGCTTGAAAATCGACCGATTGTGTATAGAGCCATTCCACAATAGAGTTAACAATGGTAAACTGAACCTATCTGTACCGACATCTAAATAAATCATTTTTATAATTCTAGGAAGGTTTTGCAATGGTAAAATTTAGAATAACTAAAATTTAAATGTACAATTTTGAGAGGCAGGAACGAGGTTTGCCACACTGTCATACACTTTTATAGTTCGAAATCAACATATAACCAGATGAAATCAATAAAGTTATTTCTGCCGAATACAAATTATTACTAACTCAAAATGTATATCCTTTGCTTTTTTATATCGTGTGTAAAAATATGATTCACGGGCCTTTTGTCGTAAGCACTGATAATGCAGTTTATTTTCCGCAAGAGTTTCTTAATAGTCTTTATCCATCTTGATTACCAATTCATACATTAAAGTTAAAAATTTTATGCCTAATGGTGCTTATATGTAATCTTCAACCACCTGATCAGTGCAATTATAACTAGATTAATAATTACTGCTAAAAAATCATTGAAGAAATAATGCTCAACCACATGCTAAAATACAAGAATCTTATCGATAAACAAATAAAACTTTAATTTTTAGTTGAAATTATCTTTAGTTATGAGGGCGGGTGAAGCCGCGACGGGAATGCTAGTTTATAATAAAAATAAACAACTATTGCTTAAATAATACTTTTAGCAAAACACATTTAAGAAAACTAAGTATGGACATGCACATGTGACTATGTGAGGAAATCACAGTTATTCTGAAGATGGAGCAATGAACTCCGAAACATGTTGAAGAAAATTAAAGATAAATAGGAGTTAAGCCTTTAAAAAGAAATATTGAAAACTAAGAAATTTTATATACTATAGAAATAAATGAAGAGGAAAATAAATAAAACTTACCTTAATATAATCAGCATGACCAGGGCAATCAGTATGACCATAATGACGCTTATCTGTTTCATATTCTATGTGTGCTACATTTATGGTAATACCTCTAGCCTTCTCTTCAGGGGCATTATCAATTTCTGCATACCCCTTAGCTTTAGCTAACTTTTTTTCGGCCAGTACTAAATCAAGTTTAGTATATTGTTAATACAATCTTATATATTATAGTATATTGTTTAATAAAACAATATTAAACTCGGTTAAGAATTATTTAATGTCCACTTTATTTGGACACCTAAATTAAATATATCATTGTAAGTGAAGAAATGGTCAGGGGTGCTGTCAAGTAAATAAACACGTCCAAGTTTATTGTTAGTCAAGTCTCCAACCAGACCACAATCACCCGAAGAAGACCTGCAAAGCAGGTCGAAACATCGGCATGCCAAATATAAAGTTTTTTTATTTAAAAACTTGGACGTGCTTATTTACTTGACTGCACCCCTGACCATTTCTTCACTTACATTATATCCTACTGTCAACTATAGAATCATCATCATAAATATATTATTAATATACAATGGTATTTAATATCTTAAATATTTAATCTTTTAAACTAATTAATTTTTGAATAAATATTAAACTACTTATAAATATTAAACTACTTTGAGATAATATGAACCTTCAGATAATGACAATGATCAATAAATAAAATCAAATTAATAAAAAATAACAATTAAAAAAATGTAGAATTTCCTGAAAATATAAATAAGTCTTTAATTAAATATGATGTACTGATTACACTTTTTAATATAAACCACACTGCCCGGCCAAGTAGATAAGTAGTAACTCCAAAATCGTGAGATGACTTTTTTTTTCTTCTTTTTTTTTTGGGCCCAAGACTCCCATTGAAGTCATATACTGCCCGCAATATTTATAAACTGTGTCTTTAAAAATCAATACTGTTCTCCTCTATAAATGAATTGTTGTTTTTGATTTCTTGCTATTTCCTTCGGCTCTTGTTGTATTTTTTACATTCCGTGATAACGTCAATGGGGTCATCCATAACATTGCATTCTGAGCATTTGTCATTCTTATTAACTTTGATCAGAGTTAGGCCTCGATTTGTACCCCCATGGTTAATTCGTAGCCTGGTTAAAATAGATATTTCTTTTCGCTTTAATCCCAAAGCAATTCCGGTGAACCACGGACGAAGAGAAACCTGAGGCTGGACAATGTAATGGTCCCTGCCTCTCGATCCCGACTCCCAGCTATATCTGTCCTGCCATTCCGTGACATGCTGACGCTTGACCCAAATCGCTATTTCCTCGAGCGGTATTTTCGCGTTTGTGGCAATTCTTTTCTCATTTTTGGCTAACGTATCAGCTCGCTAATTCCCGTATAGCCCGACATGGCCTGGTACCCACTGTATCTTGAATGTGTTGTTTGATGTCTTGTGTACTTCTTGTATTATTTCATTTATTAGGTACGATGTGATATGTTTCCTATTGATGTTTCTTAGGGAATTACATATGGAGGCGGAATCTGTAAGAATAGCAATAAGATGATGACTTATTGCTATTGTCAGCTTACAGTACTATCGTTGTGAAATTTTTGATTTAATATTCTGTAGAAAAGCAGTAATTAGACTTATTACTACATTTCTACAGAGCATCGAATCAAAAATTTCACATTGAATCCAACGATACCAATAAGGCATTTCAAAATCTTTGATTTGATGCTATTTTCCTTGGAAGGGCAGCACAGACGAAATATTAAAACATATTTCACATAACAAAAAATCATCAAAACCTCAGAAATGGTTTTCCGAATCAATTGTACAAATTGACAAAGTAAATACTCCGTGCAAAGAAAGTAGTTTAACAAAGAATGGAGTCTGATTACAGAAGAAAAAATAACTTCAGCACAACCACCATCATCTAAAATGTAACATTATCTGAGAAGATTTTGTGATTTTACAGTGAAAAGAAAAAGACAAGAAGATATTTATTTAATACATTAACTACAAAAGTAATTATAGTCCTATTTTCCAACTAGTGAAAAATTTACTAGTTGTGGTTTTGTAATATGTAGCAATTGAACTGTTTTTTGTCCAATTCTGCCTATAAGCAATAATCGAAAAAACAGATATCAAACTATACTGAGACAAAGCAATTATAAATAAAAATACAACTACCCTTCACAATAGACCACATATTTTGCTTAACAAGAAAATGAAATTTCAAAAACTAAAATTGTAATATAAAAAAATAAATATTGAGCCTAACCCTTGATTACAGTCCAAGTTAGAGCTATTTTGGGTTTACTATAAATAAAAACTTTGAGGCATATTTTAATTGATTATATATAAATGTGTGTGTATGTTAATCTCTTAGCCCATTTTAATTAATGTGACTTCATTTATTGATTTTGAGATTAAATGAATTTATTTTGTGGTAATTTTATTTTTTTTTAGGAAAATTTCAGTATGATATTATAAATAAAATTTAAATAGAAATTTTTAATAAATAACCTCTAGTAATGGCAGCAGTTAGCGTTGTTTTTCCATGGTCCACGTGACCTATTGTACCAACATTGCAATGAGGTTTACTTCTTTGGAAAACTTTCTTTTCAGCATAATTCCTGACAGTAATGGATAGAATTGATGGTAAACATTGGTTTAGTCTTGTTTTCTTTCCCTACAAAAATAATCAAAACATTATTAATCTAACTGCTCATCCACCTTGAAATATGTTATATGACTAGTTAGTAACTAGCTTTAATTAACATAAAACCATAGGAAATTAACAAAGCTTTTCATGGAAAACACACATGATAAAAATCATGATTTAAAAAAAAAAGGACAAGAAAAAATAATTATTTATTTGACAAGAGTGTAAAGAAGTACTTTTACTCACTCGAGGCAAGGTATACATGTATCTGTAGTATCTGTAGTATCTGTAAATTGCCGAGAGTGAGTAAAATCCTTTATACTCAAGTTAAATATTACATTCTTTCTGCAACCGTTAAAAAAAAAAAAAAATATGAAAATTTTTTTAATCAACAAAAAACAGTGGACAAATTTCGGCGTTGACAGAAAGGATGGGCCCTGGGAATTCAAATAAAAGTTCATTTAATATATCTTTAAATTAAATAATAATGAACTTTGTATTAAGGTATGTATTAAGGTGGCACTGAAATTTTACTTTACACTCTAGAGAATTAAAGTTAAACTTTTTACTCACTAGAGAATAAAATGGAACGTTAATCAGCTGTTTTTAATTGAATAATGTTCCCATTATTTAACGGTTGCAGAAAAAGTTTTTTTTAAATTTAAATAATAGATACATATAATAATATTCTATAATCTTTATAGTATCTATGAACTTTTTATATACAAGAGAGAATGAAAGTGGTGTAAGATTTTTTTTTTTTTGGCTTGCCTGTGATTCATTTGTCTAGAAGATAAATTTTCAAATTAAATGGCTTAATCCTGCTGAAAGTCTATTCCCTTATGCTCTTTTTCAATCAAACCAGTATAGCTCCTAAGCAGTAGGTCGTAGTGACAAAAGTTATATAACAAAAAATATTTTCCATAAAATTTTTGACTTCTTATCCTTCTTGGATGTTGTCAAATTTTTGGTCCAAACAATACCAACTGTGCTAGAGCGTGTCAAAAAAGCTCCTACACTTAGAAATAGAGGTTTCAAATGTGACTTTTTTTATTTAAACAAACAGCCGAGAAGGATCAAGCGAGATCGGTCAAATCCAGGTTAAAATTTATTATTTAGCATTAGGAGAACAGAGTCAAAAGGAGCTCCTGCCTTCTAGTCAAGATCCTAACTGCTTCTACTCTCCCAAAATCATTCCATCAAACTATGTGTAATGCCCTCCTGTTTACCAAAAACCTATCGCTTTTAACCAACTAGGTCACCACTAAACATGTTCTGTGTTAAAATGTTTACTTCATTTATTGGTAAGTAGGAACATTTTCGATACAAATTGATTTGATGCGACAATGAGTAAGGTCATATTAAATTCAAACCCACAAGGATTAGGAGTAGTTACCTAGCTGTCAAGACAGAAAGGACATACAAAATATTTAGTGCAGTCATAGACTTCTTCGCTAGGGGAACATTCCTTTATGGAAAGCTTTCTTGCAAATTTATTAAAACTTGATATTCCCAACATATTAGTAGCATAGATTACTTCTTGTACACTTAAGGGCAGAAATTTCAGGGGTGAGACTAGGATAAATTTGATTGTTTTATCATAGTTTCTTTTGTAGACATTATATAGACTCTAAATTTTTAATTGTATACCAGGTATGCAAGTTTAAAATGTCGTTTTAATTCCAATAGAATGCGCTCTTAGCCTATTGAAGGATTTGCTTATCTCTAAACGCTATTTTGTTTGTTAGTCATTTGTTTACAAAAGTCAGTTGTTTTTAAGTCGTTTACGTGGACGTATCATACCTTTCTTTGGTGTTAAAAATGTCTAATTTTAAGCCAAATAAAGAGCATTTGCGGCATGTCATGATTTTCTTATTTAATCAAAAGAAAAAGGCATCTGAATGTCATCGAATTCTTGTTGAGACTTATGGCGATGTTGCTCCAACCGTCAGGACATGTGAACGTTGGTTTCAAAGTTTCAAACGTGGTGATTTTGATGTTACTGATCAAAAACGAGAAAATCGACCAAAAAAGTTTGAGGACTTCGAATTGCAATCTTTATTAGACGAAGACAATACCCAAACCCAACAAATGATGGCAGAACAGTTGAATGTCACTAGGCAAGCCATTTCCGATCGCCTGAGAGCTATGGGAAAGATTCAAAAGGTTGGAAAATGGGTTCCACATGAATTGGACGAACGACAGATGGAAAAACGAAAAACTGTGTGCGAAATGCTGCTTTTACGCCACGAAAGAAAGGGTTTTTTGCATCGAGTTGTAACTGGCGATGAAAAATGGATTTATTTTCAGAATCCCAAACGAAAAAAAATCATGGGTAACGCCAGGACAACCATCCACATCGAGTGCAAGACTGGATCGTTTTGGGAAGAAGACAATGCTGTGTGTGTGGTGGGATCAGAAGGGAGTAGTCTACTACGAGCTTCTCAAACCCGGCGAAACAGTCAATACCGAGCGCTACCGACAACAAATGATCAATTTGAGTCACGCATTGATCGAAAAAAACGCCCAGAATGGGCTCACAGGCACGCCAAAGTCATTCTTCAGCATGATAACGCTCCTGCACATTCAGCCAGATTGACTAAGGAAACGATTTCTTCGCTTGGTTGGGAACTCCTACCCCACCCGCCGTATTCACCTGACCTGGCGCCTTCTGATTATCACCTCTTCTCATCGATGGGACACTCATTGGCGGAGCAACACTTCAACAATTTCGAAAACGTACGAAAATGGCTCGATAAATGGATTTCAAATAAAGATGAAGCATTCTTTTGGAATGGTATCCATATATTGCCCGAGAGATGGGCAAAATGTGTAGAAAGCGAGGGTCAGTACTTTGAATAAAATATATTATACTTTTTTTTTAAATTACTGTGTATATATTTTAAGAAATAAACGACATTTTAAACTTGCATACCTGGTAACTTTCATTTTCAGCAGCATTTTCTTGTTTGCCATCTTCCCACAAACGGCTCAAGATGACAAAGAGCAATCTATGCCATGTGTATATTCTTTCTTGTTGGTATGGTGAGCTACTACTGGTTTTATGATGATGACTGTATTGTTGACTGTGAGTTATTAATAAGGAGATGAAATGGTCAGGGGTGCAATCAGGATGAATAAATACGGCAAGTTTTATAATGAAAAACTTATATTTTGGCGTACCAATGTTTCGACCTGCCTTGTAGGTCTTCATCAGGGCTAAAATAACAAAAATTGGATGTGACCAAGATGATACAAACATTAAAAAAAAAAAAATAAATAAATAATAAAAATAAATAAGAAACAAGAAAAAATATCTGTAGTTAATTAGATAATTGAATACAAAATAGTAGCAAAGTCTGTCAAAGATACAGTTGTAATAAAATAATTTAAATTGAACAATGCAAATTATTATTTATTAATAATACTAATTATTATTATTTAAATTATTTTATTATTTTATTACAACTGTATCTTTGCTATTATTTTGTATTCAATTATCTAATTAACTACAGATATTTTTTCTTGTTTCTTTTTTATTTTTAAATTATTTTTATTATTTATTTTTTTAATGATTGTATCATTTTGGTCCCATCCAATTTTTGTTATTTTAGCCCTGATGAAGACTTACAAGGCAGGTCGAAACATTGGTACGCCAAAATATAAGTTTTTCATTTAATAACTTGCCGTATTTATTCATCCTGATTGCACCCCTGACCATTTCATCTCCTTAATAATACGGGTTTTAGGTCAGCAAGATATTTTTATTCAATAGAATAAGTCCTAAGATTTTAGGAAAAATTTTTATATTTCAGACCAACTTTTGCAGTCATCGATTCTATTCATATTTTTTTGTAATTCAGCAAAATTACCTTTTTCTCTACATCCCATTGATAAACATAATATAATAAGCTTTATTAGCATCTATTTAGACAAAAACCTCTCCCATAGCATGGTGTCTACCAATTTCAATGATCGAAATTCCCGACATATTCCCAACTTTTTCAAGAATTTTTCTAGAAATTCCGGACTTTTTCAAAAATATTTCTGGAAATTCTTACCAATCAATATTTTAATGCTGTTGTAATAACAATCCAAACAAATCAATCAATGCATAATTTGCTACTTAACACATCACGGTTTAAAAAATTAAATAAATAAATAAAATTTAAAAAAAAGGCAATTATTTTATATATTTCACATTACTCTACATAAATTTAAAGAAACACATCAATGTCGAGTATTGCCATTCGGTTTGAAAATAGTTACGAGGTTGTTGGATAAAATAACTCCAAAAATATTTGTTCGATCAGAAATTTTCTTTTTTTCCATCTGAAAGCTGGTTGAATTTACTGTGTCCTCATATATGCAATTTTGACCAAGTCCCATGTATATACCTGGGTATAACTACACCAGCACGCTGAGAACCCCATACCCTTGTGAAATCCACTTTTTTTTTCAGTATATTTGTCACTAACTCCGAAACTATTAACGAGAACTGTGCTGAAACAAAAAAATGGACTAGGTATTTCATGGGATTCAAAACACATTTCACATAATAGGTTTCATAGCAAATTTGATCAGCTTTCAGGTGAGACAAAGAAATTTTGGATCAGACAGATAGTTTTGGAGTTATAGCTAAAAGAGTAACGACAAACGTGTTTTTTCGCGGTGTGCTACTTACCGCAAAAACCAAAAACCTTAGCCAAGCTTTAGGCGTTGGTTATGGCAAAACCGCTGAACCGATTTTAATGTAATATTATTAAAATGTAAGTTTAATGTGACGTTTTACAGTTTTCGACAAAATATTGTATTTTGTATTATATCCCACAGATATAAAACAATTGACTGCAAAAAAAAAAAAAAAAAAAAATGAATAGAACCAAATTTGTTGGAAATTCGATTTGCTTTAATGTGTAGATGACAAACTTTGAATGATTATTTTTCTTTATTATATAATTAACTTTTTAATAATACTTACCTAGTACACATAAATATTTTCGTTATTAATGTTTGATTTGTAAAAATTTAAATAAAAGTCATAACTGTAAAAAATGTTGAACTATAGATCCAGTTAAAAATAAAGTAGCAAAGGTATACATAGAATTAAAGTAAATTTAATGGTTTATCAATTTTCTGAGAAACGGTTGTGGCAGGCACTAGAAGCAAAAGTTTGACAAAAAATGAGGTAAAATTTTTTTTTCTAATATTATTTAAAATAACGTATATCTTAAAAACCGTTAAAAGTATGACAAATACGTATAGAAACATTTTTGTAGTAAATTTAATTAGCTTTAGTTTTTATTCAAATTATATTTTTCTCGGGTCCACCGTTGCCGAGATATTATCGAAAAACCCAAAAAAGGGACCACCATTAATCAATTATTTAAAAATAAGTAAAATTTGATTGTTTGATAAATAAACCATAAAAAGACGCGAGAACAGTACTTTCCCCCAGAACCCACTTATGAACTGTTTTTTGTTATCTACCGTATTTGAGAGAACTGCTGGTCTCACCAGTCTGGTCCAGAGTACCAGTCTGGTCTCAAATGAAAGCTAATTAAATTTTCTACAACTTCATATATGATGTGGGATGCGTATTTTAGGAGGTATTTCACAAAATAAGGGATCTTATCAAAGATGATATCCCTGTATCTTGGGAACCAATGGCTCTATAGAGCTCACTCTGATCTCAAATTGTAGCAAATTTAGTTTACTTTAAAACTATGTATGGCTGTATGGAACTATCCAATGCCAATAAATGAAAATGGAAAAAAAAAAAAAAAAAAAAAAGTATGTAGTGTGACTATACGGATCAGACACTTCCTTAACTGACACATTGAGCAAAAACTAAAAAAAAAACTAAAAATGTTAGCATTGACGACTTTTTCCCGACTTAGGCAAATTTTCTGGAAATTCCCGACTAGTAGACACCCTGCATAGGAGGAACTTAGAAGTTGGGTATAGCCAACAGAAAAAAACAACTAATAAAACAGAACAAGAAACTAAACATTGCTGATAACTTTCTTCCACCTGGTTCTGTCACACACGCCACCAGTTGTCGCCTACATAGTGCGTCATTTTGTACCTCCATCTAAGATGCGGGCGACTCTTTCTCCTGCTGTCTTCTCTCGGGATCCACTCGGTGCATGCCTTGAACCATCTTTCGTCCTTCTTCATTGACAAATGTTGTGCCCAATTCTATTTCAGCCGATCAGCTTCGACCTTTAAGCTTTTAAAATTAACTTTATGAAGAATAAATTCATTTTTAATTTTCTCTTTCTTCAAAATTACCATTAAAAAGTTTTATCTGCATGACATTTAATCAATGTTCATGTTTTTAGGTTAATATCCAAGTTTGGGCCCCGTAGAGAACCGTAGGGTATACGCATGTAAGGACCTTGGCTTTAAATACTATTGCTAGGTTGCTTTTAAAAATGTTTCTGAGTGACCAATATTTACACCAACCGAGATTTATGCTTCTATCTATTTCTTTATTATTTTTTTCCTTGAAAGTAATTGTTTGTCCTAAATATATGTACTATTGTACATATTCTATCAGATTATTATTTGAATAGATTGGAATTTCAATGGAATTAGTCATTATTTTTGTTTTTGCTGTATTCATGTCCAGTCTGTATATTGTTAAACATGAATGACAGTAAACTTAAACAGAGCCTGATAAGTGTGCTTCAGACAACTGCTGAATAATATATTGATATTTTATTATTTTGTCTTTCCTAATAAGAGAAATTAGTTCCCTAATGTGTGGAAGTTAGCATTTCTTCCAATATGGATTTAATGTTTTTTATATTCATATTTTGTTATTTCTCCATCCCTAATATGAGAAATTTTATATTTTCTTTTCCCTAATATGAGAAAATCGATCACAAGTTAACATTACTTTCAAGTGTTTTCTATTTTGATATTTACTTCTAAAATAGCAGGTGTAACAGAAGGTAACGTTAGTTTCAATATGGATATATGTGTTTGAGTGGTAATGAAGGAGAATAATCTCACTGGAGAAGTAGCAACAAAAACATTGAAATAAACCGAAAGAAGGTAACAATCGATATAAAAGTATTTAGAGTGGCAGCAGCGGTTCGATGTCGTTACCAAAAAAATTATTTCATACCAGGTTATTTCTCATAAAATAAATGTGAATTTTTCACCAAAATCTCAAGACAAGCACTTCTAGGGTGAAATGTAATAATTACCTAATCTCGGAAATGAACCTAGGCTACGGAGGTTTCCTTCTCTGAAAGAGCACATTTTGATAGTTCTAGACAACTCTAAAAGCTTAATATCCTGCCCAAGATGTACCAATAATTGGGGACTTTACCCAATATAAAGAATACATACAAATTGTCAATATATGATATGCGGTATGAGTCGAGAAAATTATTGACATACACACAAAAGTATATAGGGGGATGTATTGATTAACCAATGGTTATAACAGTGCAATAAAGGTTAAATTGTTAAGTAACTTGATAACAAATTAGGTACTATACTTACAACTGAGTAAAGCGTAGCATTATTGAAAAATGACTGCCAACAATTAGGTTGTGCAACTAAAACAAAAACAAAAAAACTTAGTATGTCTACCTTACTAAGAACAATAAAATAGTAAAATTGAACAATTATGGAATACCCATCATGAATGATAATGCTACAATTTTTTTTTCTCATAAATATAGGTTTGATGAGACCAGTTTTAAATAGGAGGCCTGAGTTGTCAAGATCAATTTAATCCCACTTTTGTAAATATAGAAAACTCAAAACAGATACAGACAACAGAATACACAAAGCAAATACGACACAATTACTTCAGACAAATCATCAAAATTCTAATGAAGAAAACACCTAGTGATGGAAATAATAGTCAATCCTTCTAACTTATGTGTGAAAGGTAACTCTTAAGAAACCAGAAGCACTGTAGATGCTGTATTACTTTAAGACTTCTTGAAAATCAGAATGAGTTGTCTGTATTTGTTAGCCTATTGAAAGCCTAAAATGGAGAAGGTAACAATGTAGAAGCCCAAAGGGGCAGAAAAGTGTATAAGTAATATATTTATTTTCCTATTACTATTTTATTTTTCTTTAACTTTAGGATCATCTAGGCAATGAAAGTGTCTATAAGAAAAAAATAACTAGCAGTTTGCCAATCACATGAACATAAAAAAAAAATCAAAAATCAAATAACCGATTAATTTATCTCCATTTATAAAAGACCTAAGGAAGGGTTACTTTTAAAAGTGATGTATATTATGTCTGATTTTACTTAATTAATAATATAAGGAACAAACAGATCTACAAATTAAAGGACAAACTTCGGGAAGATTGAAACAATCTAAATGGAAACGCATCTCAGTAATAGTACTAAAAGATCCAAAATGAAAGCAACGGGTTACAGTAATAAAGAAAATCTTTTAAAGCACTTATTTCACAGATTCAATAATATTCACTAATGTCAATTTAAAAATAATTGCAATGGAACTTCATAAGTTGAATTAGAACATTAATTGTTTTTGCGAAACGAATAACATCATTTCAGCTCACACTTCCAGAGCAGTGGATAGTTATCAATAGCACCATTCAATTTCAAGAACAAATGAACATTTGAAAGAACAAATTATTTAGGATTTAACGTATTAGTATTAAAAGTATAAACTTCATCAAATTCATTCATATCGTGCCACTAAAAAATATATATATATATATATATATATATATATATATATATATATATATATAAATGAGATCATAAAATTTTACAATAAATACATTTTATTATAAAATGAGGAATTTCACTTAATAATCAATCTTCAAAACAAAAATTATCATTTTTTTTTTTTTTGTGCCAACTAGTTAACAAAAATGTGAGCATATTATGGTAATACCTTTACAATATAATAGTCGAGAAGTGATAACCGAAGCCATTTATCAAAATTACTTTAACAAATTATTTCAAGTTAAGAACCGGCACATGTGTAATCAAATTTGTAGCAACGCCATTTATATTTCGGAAAGAGTTATACTGATATTAAAAATGTTCAATCAAAGGATAATATGAGTAATAATAAAGTTTAAAAAATTTTAAAATCATTCAGGTTTATTAATCTTATATTTTAAAAAATATACAATTACGGTTTAATATATTTTAGCGTTTAAAAAAAAATCAATAAAAAAAAGTATTAAAACTATTATTTTATTACAATTTTGTAAAGTTGTAATTGATTTTAAGATGCATTTATGTAATAATGTAGATTTTCCATCGATTGAAAATGAGAAGCTTTGGGTATCTCAACATTCTCGAAGTAGCCATTGTTGTGGCGTACCTTGGGTGTTGTATCTTATTTCAGTAGTTTACTGTTTGTAACTGTGTTTTGTAGTTTTATTTTCAACAGTTCAAATCAGAATGTCTTACTACAATCAAAGAGGAGGTAAGACTGTTTTATTATTACTTATCTTTATCTTTATTTAATTGTTTCGGTGTTTAATGAGAATGTTGAAACCATAGATCCTGTTATATGATTTACATTTTCTGATTTCAAACCTTCAAAAATAAAGTTTTTTCGATTAATCACAATTCGTGTTAGTGCTACATTTACTAAATGTGTATTTATACTGTTAACTATACTTATTAATTGTCATAGATGTGGCTTGGGGTGTTAGCAGTCACAGTATTTCCCCTCATCTTATTTTACTGACTTCTTATTTGCCCACACTAAACATTTCAGCTTAGAAGTGTTTAGATAATGATTATATTGTTTTTAAACTAGTATTTGTTGAAATTGGTGTGCCTTAGTAATTTTCTTTAGCTGAACTCGTTTGCTGTTATAGTTGATGTTGACTAATGAATTAACTGGTAGCAATATAGATACTTCAATTAGTTGATATGTGTAAAAGATCTGCTATTCATGGTAAATAATTATTCTTGGAATAACTAATAGCTGCTTAGGTACTTGTAAGTCATTGTAATGCATGTAATCCAAGGGTTAGTTAAATTTTGGTACTCCCTTAGCTTCTCTATTTACTTAATTTTAGATGTTTTAAATTTATTTAAATCCTAGCATCCAATAATAAACTTTTTGAAAATCAATTAATTTAAAAATTAATAAGTGTTAATTCCAAAAATCTTAAGAACTAATGACAGTTGTTTTGTATACTTTCAAAAGGTGTTTGGTTTAACTTTAGTAAACTGTCATTTGGTTAAACTTTCATAAGCAGTCCATTTCACAAGACAGAATTCTGGCCTTAATAAATTTTATGCCCCAATGGTGTTCTGCTGTTGATTCTGCCAAAGGTATGGCAACTATATATTAATAAAAATTTACTGAAAAAACTGTGGGATAACCTCATACAACAATTAAAGGTTGGAAACTTTGTTGTATATCATTGGCGTTCATCATTTGTTTTTGTTAATTCTCTTTAAATTAGTGCATTTCTTTTGCGGTAAACTGTTAAGATTCTAAATTTAAATTAATTAAATCATAATTTAAATTTAAAACATATGAAACGGAAGTTTAGACGAAATTTCGGGATGGTCGGAAAATAATGAACACCACTGTAGGTAAATATATTGTTTGTTTATTTGGGCTTAATGTCCTTATATACTCTAACTAGAGCAGAAAGGATGGGTTATTCTACAGGTTACCAACCTATTATAGTGTTGGGTGGGAAGGTCAAGATTCATTTCAGGATGTACTGCCTCAGATTTAACAATAGTAATATTTTCCTATATTTGCTTTCATATAAATATCGATTAGTGAGTATAAATCGATGTCAAGGAATGTAATAGAATGTGAAACGAAGTGTGAAACTGCTTCATTGTGATGTTATTACGTTATGTGACTCATGAACGGAGATAGGATCAGTCTGCTTGCCAAGTCAATAACACTAAATGAAGCAGTGTTGCCATTTCCATATTTTTGCGAAGTTATTACAATACTGCTATACATGTTCCTATCAGTCGTAATTAACTTAATTCAATGTTTTTGTTTTTCATATTTTCTGACTTGTTCATTGGTAATATAATGGTAAAAAATATAGGATTATTATGTGTTGATTTAATTTCCGATCTTGAATTGTCCTTTGTGTCAAGAAATTGCAAATAGGCTTTATGAGGTTTTTTTTTATAGGTATGAGCGTCATAAAGACAATCAGATGTGTTTAGTTCTAATCAGAAAAGATTCTGAGCAGTAAATTTTTCTCCTAGATGATCAAGGAAAATTTAATATTCTGTAACAAAAACATCCTCTGGTATGTTTAAACTGCAAACTTAACTTTCAGGGTTGACATTTACGATTGTAATCTACAGTTTTTAATTATTATGGCAAAATAAATAAATCATCAATCGATAAGGTCAATCTCGATTAACATCTCAAGCTCACCATATTGCACATAAAAGAAGCATGATTTTGGATGAACGTATTGTTTTATAAGAAAGTTGGTTTATTGGCTCTGATAAACATATGTATTAATGGAGGAAAGCACTCCGTTAGACATGAGGTGTGTCACACCAACAATAAAACATGGTTGAAGGAGCATTTTAATTTGAGACTTTTTAGAGTACTGTTGGATTAACATGTTAAGCGCTCATGACTATCTCAGTAATAGATTTTTCTTTGATAGTTCAACTCTTCATTTTACTTCCATTTACTGTGACAATATTTAAAATTATTACAGTGGAAACTCGTTATTTCGTCAGTTTTTTCATTTATTTTTTTAATAATTAACAAAACTAAATACGTATGTAATTCATTTTTTTCCCCTTGCTACATATTTACAGGATTAATTATTATGCCCAAAAAAAATCCTGGATAAATCAAAAAAATTTCATTGATCGGTTTTCAAATGTATTCGTTATTCAAGTAAAAAAGTATTTGAAATTAAAAAAAAAATTCCTGATAAAGCTTTATTAATTTTGGACAATGTTCCGTCCCATTCCTTAAATGAACTAGATGTGAATGAAAAAATAAAATGCGTTTTTCTTCCAGTGAATATTACATCCCTTATACATCCAATGGATCAGGGAGTCATAAAAAATTTAAAATGCCACTACAGATATTTTTGCACAATTTTACCTCTTCTGATTCAGGAATGTTCCTGAATGAATGAAATAAAGTGAATGAAAATGAAAAATAAAAAGATACACAATTAAATATGCAATTTTCAATGTAGCTGATGCTTGGAACAATGTTTCCCATGAAATACTTGCTGTAAGCTGGAATAAGCTGTGGCCATCAGGGCAGGCGATATACTGAGAATAGTGATGAAAACAAACATTTGCAAGAAGATGTATCCGAAATGTGCACTGATTCTGACCAATGAGATAAGAAAATTTTAGGTGACAATGAAATTATAGAACAAGTGTTGAGTGCTCAAAATGAAGCTAGTAATGATAAAGTTAAAGACGATAACGTTTCTAATTATTCCTCTTTTCCATTCAAAGAAGTAGAGGAAATGTAACTAAATGCATTGAGTAGTAAGAGCAGTAATGTGAATCAGATATTTCACACCAGATTGCGATACGACTATCAAGAAAGGACGGGAAAAGGCAGTACAAAAACAAATATCTGATTTTTTTAAGAACTGATTTATGTGTTATAAAAGAGTTTCTTTTCTGTTTTTACATTCAAGATATGTTTGTATTGAATAAATATGGTATGTATGTCGGTTTTTTTTTTTCTATTTTATACATGTATGTACGTTTTTATATATGACTTCATTTTTTTTTTAAATGTTTGTGTTCCAAGGTTTTTGTCATTGTCACTTAAGTCCAATGTTTATAATGTACATCTGGTCGTTTTTGCATTCAATGGATTGCAAAAAAAAATTTACAATTATACAGTTTAAAATGCTCTTTTGTTTCTTTACCAGCAAAATTCTGTAATTCGTCATTTCCGTTATTTCATCATCCTCCCTCCCCATCTATTGATAAATTATCAAGTTTCTACTGTAGTTGAATTTTAAGCTATAAAAATTGTGACAACCCAGTGTGCATCCTCTACTGTCAACGTATTAAACATGTTTATTCAATAGTATTATGAATGCAGACCAATACAGCATCATTTTGCTTTATCCCCAGAATAAATACATATTGCTGTTTAAAAGATGAGGATAGAAAACCTCTTTCTAAGATGATCCCAAATACACTGCCAATGAAATCAAGGAGTTTTTACTCTTATTATGCTATTAATCAAAACACCAACCCAATGACAACATTTAAATTCCATAGAACATTTACAAAAGTTGTTATTTATATTAATATCTAAAATGTTCTAAAATCTTTGCTGAGGACTGTTCTTCAGGAAGGGGATTGAGTTTAACCTGAAGCAATGTGTGTATACACTTGGGCATGTGTTCACCCTTATTTTGCTCTGATAAGTATGTGTGAGCTGAATGAATCCTTCATGGCTCAGCCTAATCTGACAGTTGTTGGTACTTCAAAGTGATTGCTCACTTGGTTTGTGCTCAGTTGGTACGAGCTTAGTGTCTTAGGACAAATTTACACTGGATCAAACACAGTGGCTCATTCATTGCTCATGGGGGAGAATGCAAGAATGTATACGCACCTAAGCATGAATCCTTGATGCCATGGAGACCTGTATGCAAATGATATGTATACAAAATATCTTATAATGGAATCAAATGCTCGTTTAAAGAAATATTTTACTGTGACAATATGTCTTTGTCCTTGAAATTTATTATTCTACCAGATTTTCATAACATTGACGGAAAACAGGAATGAAGCCGTGCTGCAAAAATAAGAGTTTCAAGCCAGTTTTACCACTGCTCCTCTACATATCTGGTAGCAGGATGCTTCTCAAGAAACATGCTAGCAGAGTAACTTCTGATATTCAAGATTAATTACAGTTATCTCAATCTATTGCCACAACTATTCAATAGTTTGGTACTTGTATTTAACTAAATCTAGTATCAAGGAAATTACATTAACAATTCAGAGATTTATTATAATTGTGATAGGTCCCATTTGTTTTTTTTTTGACCCATTGTAATCAATGTTCAACAAAATTTTCTACTGTCAAGAACTGTTGCTCTAGTAAGTCAGTAATCTTCTAGTCCATAAAATCACCAGAATATTTTTTATACAGTGATCAGCCTAAGTCTTTGTTCACTAAATTATGATTCCTTTAACTCTTTGTAGAAAAATAATTTTTTTATGATTTCATAATTAATGTAAGGAACAAGTCTTCTAATTAAAAGCCTCATAATATTGATAATAGTACTGTATTTAAATAGAAAAATGATTAAATTGGCCATAGTAAAAGTTTTTGTTTAGCTTCATTATTTTCTTTAATCCCTTATACATAGGCTCTAATGTAGAGGACGTAACTTGTTAATTTTATCTCCTAGCTATGTTGTGATCAGTTTCTTCTCAAGCAGTGTTTTTTAATCAATCATGGCCCATAATTCAGGTAATACCTCAATTCAACAGCAGTTACATGTTTTTTTCATCATAGAATATAGATAGATATCTGTACAATTAGATTAGTTTATCGACTAATATCCCTAGTTCAATGGTCTAATACTTAACCTTTTGCAACATTTTTTTTTTTTATCCATATTACCAGCTACTCGAAGCAATTTTAGTGAATAGATCATATGTACATGTTAGTTAATGATATACGCATTAAAAGAAAATTCATCGATGTATGTTGTTAGTTTTTAGTTGTTTATGTATACAAATGTTTAAATATATAAAATAAACAAAAAATTATAAAGTTATTACATTATGTAATCGTATATATAAAACAAATAAATGGTATATAAAAAAAACAGAAAATTTTTAAATTCTTATATTTTGTAATCATCCAGATTGTGATACCTCTCAAAGCAATTGCCTATATGTGATCTTGGCTTTTCTAAATAGGTACCACAAAAATAATGCATCTGCCGTCTTTCTCCCGGAATTGGTCTATTGGAACACACTATACAATCTTTTTTTGGTTCCAGAACGTATAATGTTTAGGTGGTTGTTGAGCCTTCCCTCCGTATTTTGTGTGTAAGTGTATTCTCGAGATTTGCTGTTTTGTCGAAAATTCCCAATCTATTGGCCCACCAACAATTTCACAAACTTCAAATGTGACATTGGTTTTTCATTATTTATTTTTTTTAACAGAAGTGTACACTATGTATGAATTTACTGTCCATCCCCCAGAAAAAATAAGTTTTCTCCATCATTTCAGGGATTTACTCATAAAACAATATGTTGTAGCATATTGGTTGGCCCGATCTACTCCACGTATATTTTTTGTGTAATCAATAACAATTTTTGGTTTTTGTATTCTGACTAATCACCACCACGTACTATTCTATCAATCGATATCAAACCCGCTTCATTACAAGTACTTAACAAAGTTACAATCCTTATGTCCTTCCATGTGAGAACTAGGGTTTTGCCTCTTCTTTAAGCCACTGTTTTTCCGTCTCTTATATATGACAGTTTTTTTATTACCATTGGTAAATATTTTCTGTTTGTTTTTATTGTGCCGGTGAGGAAACAATTCATTTTTAGCAGTTCTTCTGCAAGGGGTGTGCTTGTATAATACCTGTCGGTATACATGTGGTAACTATTAGCATTAGGAATATTGTCCAAAAGTTTTCTGCACAGGTCTAAGGGAATTCTAGAACTGACAGGTAGATCAGGTCTTAGTTAGATTTTCAAAAGTAATACTGCTGTAATAAGGCAAAACCGAATAAATATAACTGTTTTTGAGTTGGCCAGAATGTAGATTCTAATTCCCCATTTAGTGGGTTTAGCTGGATTATATGTCATAAAACATATTTTCCCCTTAAATTTTATAATGAATTCATCAATGCAGATCGACTGATAGGTATGAAATGTTTCAGAAAATTTTAAGTTGATGTATTGTATAAAGTTACTTATCTTTTGAATGCAGGTCCTCAAGCATGTATTTCTGCCAACTGGTGCATTTTTGTGTAAATGAAGCATCCAAAATATTTGTGCAAAAGGTTAATCAAATGTTGGTTTACATAAATAATTTCATTTTTTTTTTTTTTTTTGTTATACTAGGTATCAGAATGAATCGACCTTCATATGGAAGCGGTGGTGGTGGTGGCGGCGGTGGTGGTGGTGGTGGTCACCATGGAAACTATCATCATTCTTCTCAAAACCAATCTTATACTCAACCTGCTTATAGCACGCCAAGTAACTATGGATCCAACAAATCAGGCAGTGACCCAAGGCTCTATCAACAAAACGTAATTTATCATTTTCAGTTATTTTTCTAATCTTCCTATGCTTTTCCTAAAATTGATAGAAGTTCATTTTATAGTTACTGGTAGATACATTGTATATGTATTGTGACCTTCAGTGTATTTAGATTTTAATTTTCTGGTAAGTTTAAAATCAGTTGATTTCTATCACAATTTTTAGAAAATTCAACTTTTTTTTTTTTGGTACATCTCATTTATTTCCAGTGGGTTTGTTGCTTGCTATATATAATATTTAGGCACTTATACCAGGTATGAAAGTTTAAAATGTCGTTTATTTCTAAAAATATATACACAGTAATTTAAAAAAAAAATACAATATATTTTATTCAAAGTACTGACCCTCGCTTTCTACACATTTTGCCCATCTCTCGGGCAATATATGGATACCATTCCAAAAGAATGCTTCATCTTTATTTGAAATCCATTCATCGAGCCATTTTCGTACGTTTTCGAAATTGTTGAAGTGTTGCTCCGCCAATGAGTGTCCCATCGATGAGAAGAGGTGATAATCAGAAGGCGCCAGGTCAGGTGAATACGGCGGGTGGGGTAGGAGTTCCCAACCAAGCGAAGAAATCGTTTCCTTAGTCAATCTGGCTGAATGTGCAGGAGCGTTATCATGCTGAAGAATGACTTTGGCGTGCCTGTGAGCCCATTCTGGGCGTTTTTTCGATCAATGCGTGACTCAAATTGATCATTTGTTGTCGGTAGCGCTCGGTATTGACTGTTTCGCCGGGTTTGAGAAGCTCGTAGTAGACTACTCCCTTCTGATCCCACCACACACACAGCATTGTCTTCTTCCCAAAACGATCCGGTCTTGCACTCGATGTGGATGGTTGTCCTGGCGTTACCCATGATTTTTTTTTCGTTTGGGATTCTGAAAGTAAATCCATTTTTCATCGCCAGTTACAACTCGATGCAAAAAACCCTTTCTTTCGTGGCGTAAAAAAAGCAGCATTTCGCACACAGTTTTTCGTTTTTCCATCTGTCGTTCGTCCAATTCATGTGGAACCCATTTTCCAACCTTTTGAATCTTTCCCATAGCTCTCAGGCGATCGGAAATGGCTTGCCTAGTGACATTCAACTGTTCTGCCATCATTTGTTGGGTTTGGGTATTGTCTTCGTCTAATAAAGATTGCAATTCGAAGTCCTCAAACTTTTTTGGTCGATTTTCTCGTTTTTGATCAGTAACATCAAAATCACCACGTTTGAAACTTTGAAACCAACGTTCACATGTCCTGACGGTTGGAGCAACATCGCCATAAGTCTCAACAAGAATTCGATGACATTCAGATGCCTTTTTCTTTTGATTAAATAAGAAAATCATGACATGCCGCAAATGCTCTTTATTTGGCTTAAAATTAGACATTTTTAACACCAAAGAAAGGTATGATACGTCCACGTAAACGACTTAAAAACAACTGACTTTTGTAAACAAATGACTAACAAACAAAATAGCGTTTAGAGATAAGCAAATCCTTCAATAGGCTAAGAGCGCATTCTATTGGAATTAAAACGACATTTTAAACTTGCATACCTGGTAGAAGAGTATTTTGCTTATAATGATTACTTTGCAAGTTACAAGCAAAATAATGAAAAAAATTTAAGATTTTTAATTTTTCTCATATTTGCTGATTAAAATTTTGTTGGACAACTTCATATTCGTAGGATAATGTTCAGCACCACAAAAAATATAAACTAAGCCATAAAAAAACAATTACCCATAAACTTTCTAGTTCAAAATACCTTTTTAATGGACTGCAAAGTTATTTTGCTGGTGGAAATTGTTTCTTCTGAGATGCTCTAGTGTGTTAACATTTTAGTAAGCATATTTTATACCAGTATGGTTGCTAATTCAGATTTTCTATATTTATATTTATTTGCAACTGACTGTTTATAACTTCTTCTTTTTTTTTTAAGGTTCTTTAATAAATAATTAACCTTGGATAATTTTAGTATAATTAGTTGTTTTTTTTTTTTTTTAAATGGGCAATTAATTTCTGGAAATCTTATGAGTTAATATTTTTATATCATAAGATTCTTGGACGCCTTTGGCTAATACTTGTTCTCCTAGGCACCATTGGGGATGCAATAATATGTATCAATCCTATTTTGACCTGAACCAACTTCTATTTCTTGTTAAATCTCAGATAAATTAGTCCAGGATCATTTAAGGGTTTATCATCTCATGATATTAGGGGAAGTGGGCTGTAGAGATTATTTTAATAGTGTAAATTTTCTTATTTTATCTGTATTATACAAGTTAACAAAGGTGTGACTAATATCAGTATAAATATAGAAAATCTCAACCAACCAGCAATATATTTGGTGTCAATGTTCTTTGTGACGTACTGGTATTTACATCTTGTTCATACATCAAGTCTTGGGTCAGCGGCATTTAAAGACATAAACTTTCATTAATTTCTTTTCATCCTCCTCTGGAAGATTTATATATATTTTTTGCTGAGAGGCTTATCTGAGAGCACCTAATAGTGTTCAGAGCATAAAAGCCCTGGATTACAGTTACTTAAGTGAATAGAAAAGGAAAAGAATATACAGGTACCTATGAATTGCCTAATTCTAATTTTATCTGATTGGCTTATCTTTGTTCAATTAGTATTAAATATTAATGGACTTAAACTAGACTGGACCCACTAATATTGCAGCTTAAACAATAACAATCAAAGAAACACCTTACATTAAAGTTAACTATGATATTTATCTTTGAAATATTTCAAGTGCCTGATCAGGTACTACTTCTTTAATTTTTGTATTCAGTCAGAAAAAATATATTCAAAACCAATACCAATTCTATTTATTTTAAGTTCTTAAATTAGCTAAAACTTGAATTTACTTAGGACTGAAGTAGTGCAGTCAATGAGTGCTAAAATGAGGGGTGTAGAGTGCATGGAATATGTGATAATTTTTTACTTGATAGCTTCGTTAGGAATAGTTAGAAGGTAAACATACTAAAAGTCTCCGCCGCTGGGGGGGTGAGCTAACGGTGGGGGGGGAGAAGTTCCATTTTTTTTGGTTTTTCTATAATATCTCGAAAACCTTTGACTCTAGAAAAATAAACATAAAATATTATATTATATTTCAAATAAACATAAAAGCTAATTAAATTCATTATAAAATTTATTATACATAAATTTGTCGTAATTCTAACTGTTTACAAGATACACGTTATTGAAAATAGGTGATTTTTGGGAAAAAACAAATATCACCTCACTTTTTGTCAAACTTTTGCTTCTATTACGTTCCACAATCGTTTCTCAGAAAAAACGTCAGAATCAAAATTGTTGAGCATTAAATTTACTTGAATTTTATATATACGTTTCTGGTTTTTGCCTCAAATGTTTAACAAAAAGTGAGGTAAACATTTTTTTTATTTCTAAAGTTGTCAATTTGTAATCACGTATATCTCGAAAACCGCTGGAATTTCTACGAATATGTATGTAATTAATTTTATTGGAAATTTAATGAGCTTTAATTTTTATCTGCTGCTTATTTTTCTAGAGCCCACCGTTATCGAGATATAATCGAAAGACAAAATAGGGACCTTCTCCCCTCCCGCCACCTTTAGCTCACCCCCCAGGGGCAGGGATTTTTAATATATTTACCTTCTAACTATTCCTAACAAAGCTGTGAAGTCAAAAATTATCGCACATTTCATGCACTCTACACCCCTCATATCGGCACTCTTTATCTGGGGTCGCACTTCTCTGAAAAAAAAAACACGTTTATTGATACTCATTCCGAAACTACTTGTTCGATCCAAAATTTCGATTTTTTTATCTGAAAGCTCCTTAAATTTACTATAAGAATCTATATATGAAATTTTGATTATGTCACGTTATACACTCAAACCATCCCACTGAATTTGTGAATATCGTCATACTTTGCCAAAACATACATATTTAGCGTTCAGGTTTGAGTGTATTATGTGAAATAATCAAAATTTTCATATATAAGGCCTGATAGTAAATTTTAGCAGATTTTAGTTGAAAAAAAATAAGGTAACGGTTCGGATCGGCGACACCAACCCCTAAACCCGCTCAGAATACCTTTTATCGATTCTAACCTTGTTCCGATATATTTCGATGTTCTAGTCGCTGCTTTTAGAGGAGAAAGGTTATTCTCCTACATTTACTGAGAAACTCTAAATCCCTGTTCAAAGTAATATTAACTTCTGTTTACCTTCTAATATTAAAATGAGAAATAAGAAAATATTAAAAGTGGAAATATCGAAATATAAGACACTAAATCAATTTTGAATTAATATTAATTTAATCAACAATTAATATACTACTGAACCACCAGTAAAGTTAATTCCTGATGATCTTTCTCTCAGAGAAGTGAAAATAACAAATCATAAATATAAAAAAGACAAAATCCTTAAGTATTTATTTGGCATAACTCCTATTTATTTAACATTTTTAGCTACATGTTTCGGTGATAATGTTTCATCATCAGGCTTCTAATTTTTTTTAAAAACACATTAATCTATAACATTATACCAATAGTTCTACAATTATATAGTAATGTTTCATTTACCTCTTAATCTGTAATTATTTTCACATTGTCAATTCTCCATGTTATAAGCCATTATATAATATAAGACAGAATCCTAGTTAAAAGTGAAGATGTTAATTTCTGCTATATTTTCTCATGGGAAGTGGAAATAAGAAAACATAAAAAACCTGTAATATATTTTCTCACATTTATTTATAAACTGATATGTTTTATTGAATTAATTATACAATCTGTCTCACTTTAGCACAAAAAAGTAATATGGATGACAAAGAATCCATTCACAAAATATGTATACTGAAATTTTATCACTGAAATTGAAACAAGAAATACAAATATATAAAACACCAAATCCATGTAAAAATAAATCTTGTTAAGTTTCATAACACTTTTACAAGTTGTAAATTTTATCACTTAAATTGATAGAACAAATATAAATATGTAAAACACCAAATCCATGTACAAATTAATCTTCTTAAGTTTTATAACACTTTTACACATAAGATTAGATGAAATAAGAAAACATGAATTTATAAAACACTTAATCCTTTATGAAACTCATTTTGTGAACTTATGTTTCACTTATTTAGATTTAAGAAGTCTAAATATCAATATAACACACTAAACAACACAATCCAAGTTGAAACTGTAGAAGTGATTGTTTACATGTGAGGTTATAGGAATGAACTATCGAAAAATGTAAACTCGAAGTGAAGCTTAAGGATCGAACTGGTCGGTGTAGCGCGGGTCAACCTAGTTTGGTGGTGTCGCCGATCCGAACCGTTACCAAAAATAAATTTTAGATCTGACAAATAGTTACGGCGTTATGGTGAAAACTATGCCAAAAAAAGACTTGGACTTAAAATAGTAAGCGGTTTTTAACGTGCTGGTATGGGTATTTAATGGGACTTGATCAAAATTTCATATATAGGTTCTTATAGTTAATTTAAGGAGCTTTCAGATAAAAAATAGAAATTTTTGATCGAACAATCGACTTTGGAATGAGTATCAATAAACATGTTTTTTTCATAGAAGTGCGACCCCAGATAAAGAGTGCCGATATGAGGGGTGTAGAGTGCATGAAATGTGCGATAATTTTTGACTTCACAGCTTTGTTAGGAATAGTTAGAAGGTAAATATATTAAAAATCCCTGCCCCTGGGGGGTGCGCTAAAGGTGGCGGGAGGGGAGAAGGTCCCTATTTCGTCTTTCGATTATATCTTGATAACGGTGGTCTCTAGAAAAATAAGCAGCAGATAAAAATTAAAGCTCATTAAATTTCCAATAAAATTAATTACATACATATTCGTAGAAATTCCGAGAAGGTCCCTATTTTGTCTTTCGATTATATCTCGATAACGGTGGGCTCTAGAAAAATAAGCAGCAGATAAAAATTAAAGCTCATTAAATTTCCAATAAAATTAATTACATACATATTCGTAGAAATTCCAACGGTTTTCGAGATATACGTTATTACAAATTGACAACTTTAGAAATAAAAAAAATGTTTACCTCACTTTTTGTTAAACATTTGAGGCAAAAACCAGAAACGTATATATAAAATTCAAGTAAATTTAATGCTCTACAATTTTGATTCTGACTTTTTTTCTGAGAAACGATTGTGGAACGTAATAGAAGCAAAAGTTTGACAAAAAGTGAGGTGATATTTGTTTTTTCCCAAAAATCACCTATTTTCAATAACGTGTATCTCGTAAACAGTTAGAATTACGACAAATTTATGTATAATAAATTTTATGATGAATTTAATTAGCTTCTATGTTTATTTGAAACATATTTTTCTCGAGTCAATAGTTTTCGAGATATTATGTTAAAACCAAAAAAATGGAACTTCTTCCCTCCCCCCCACTGTTAGCTGACACCCCAGCGGCGGGGACTTTAAGTATGTTTACCTTCCAACTATTCCTAACGAAGCTATCAAGTCAGAAATTATCGCATATTCCATGCACTGTACTATGTGTTTATTGACTGGACTAAAGTAGTTAGTTACAATGTTATCACATGATTAGTCATGTCTTAGCTTGAAACACCCTTTATCCACCCAACTTAATATAACCATTGTTATAATTTTTTAGCCTAGTATTTGTCAAAATATTGGCTATTATATATATTTTTCTGTTAAATATTTCCTTAATTAAGAACATAATGTTTAGCCATCTTGTTATATATGCTTTTGACTGATGTTTTAATTTTTATAATGGGCTCCATATAATAATCTATATCTACCTATAATATATATCATTATAGGTATCCTTACTTTAAAATATCAGTGTATTTGTGGGATTACTAGTTGAAAATTTCTTCATATTTTTAAAAATGTTATTCTTGCCTCCATTTCTAGTTAAATTTTTTAAAAAAATTGTTACATTAAGTGATAAGTTCAATCATCTAACCTTCTCATTTGTCATAACTCTCTTATTCGAATCTTCTGTTTTTATGAATTCTTGATACTAAATCAGTTCAGTTTGTCATGAAACAAAGAGTTAATACTTATGAAGTATTGACTAAAACATTAATTTAATTAAGTTAGAAATAAAATTAATTCAACATCTTAATTCATCATATGATGTATCATATGTTCATGATTTTTGGATTAATATTAAATGGAATTCTTCCTGGAAGGTAATTTCAGAGGCTCTATGGTAGGTTGAATGAGTATCACTTATCAGTAAGGAATATATTATATTTATTGATATTCTCATTCTTGTCCATGACCTGTGAATTCATGTTTACTATAGTAATATATTGTTATTTTATATTTAATTTGTTTTTACATTGCCTGCTTGAAGTGGAGCATTTTGTTCATTTTCCGAATGCTGTGTTAAGAATCAAGAATTTTTTTATATTTAATGATACTTTGCACAGTGCATTCGGCAAGACATAACGTTCTGGAAGCTTCACACAATTTTTTTTCCTCTAATAATAATAATATGTATATAAAAAAAAAAAAAATAGTGATAGAATCATCCAGGACAGTTGGGAAGTTTTTAAGGTAAATTAATTAAAGGAAAAGAATATTTATTTTGACATGTTTTTTCTTTTCCTCTCCTGCCACATCTCAGGGCTAAGCATATTTGCGGCGGGGAATCACTCCGGCTCACTAAGTTTTCCCGGCAAATGCCCAATCATAATAAGCTAAATAATTAAACAGATGTATCAATTTCAGTTTCAAGTTAACAAATTTTGGTAATTTAGGAAACAAATTGGAATCAAGTTTTTAAAAATATATTTGAATGTAGTTATTTCATTTAACAGAATCCTCCTGCTGTAAATTTGGTTGCATCATGACTCTTATAATTTTAATATTGATCGGATATATTTTTCAAGAATTTATTAAATTCTCATTATTTACTTTAATTATTTGGTTTTTGTTTTGCTTATTTAAATTAAAAATGGTGCGTGAGTGGGATGAATATAGTGTATGCCGGGTGTTATCTCACCGTACTTTGACATGCATTAGCATTTTGATGTGCACTTTATAGCATCAACCATCACCAAAGAGTACTTCTCAACAAGCTGTTCAGCCGCAGCCATCATCTCAACAACCTCAACAGCTTCAGCCCCCACAGCAGCAGCCAAGCTCAGCTTCTCAATCACATCAAGGACAGCAGCAGCAGCCCCCACCTGTTCCACCACCAAAAATTGAACCACAATCACCAATGCCTACAGAACAACATGCACCTGTTAAGGTGGATGAAGATAAGAGTATGGAAGTGGCTTCAGACACTAATGATGATGGAATGGGAAGTGGCACTCCTGGACCAAGAGGTCCTAAGTTTAGACCATGGAATAAGAGAGGTAAAGATGAACAATAACTTATTTTCTTAATTATTTTAGTTATTATAGTTCTGTTTATAACTTTATTTTTTTAGTTATTGTAAGACAGTTAAAGGTTACTTGGAAGGATGCCTTGTTGAAATAAAACTAAGACTAAACCATTCTCTAAAACTAATTATAAAATTATACGAACTGATCTATATCCACTTGCAACAATATTAAACATTAAACAACACTTATGAACTGAACTTATTTATACACTTCAATCATATACTCCATTAACATAACATCAAACCTTTAAAAGATAAGGTTACTGTTTGTGTGCCCAACATTACTAGGAGTATACTTTGAATGAGTTGTATATGTGATCTCCATCCATGAATTAAAGTTACTAAGTCAAGCACATTAGGATGTTCAGCAGAATGCTGTCCTTCCCCATGCTTGTTAATCATTATGTTATTTGTCAAGTATTTGCTGACTATCATGCTGCTTTTCAATAAGTACATATAAATGTGCTGAGATTGATAAATATTTGTAAGAATATGAATGTAAATTGCGAGTAATGGTTTTTTGTTAGGGCTTTAACATTCTTATGTGTTCCAAATATAGTACGGGAGATTAGGGAATGCCACTGGAGTTCAAAGAAGTACCTTCTGCCAACCTGTCACACTCGCAGCCCCTTATAGTCTGTCATACCATTGACAAACAAAGGTCATAAGGCTTTCCTAATAATAGACTAGTAATAACTACTGTTTCATTAAAACTATGTTATAAAAGAAATGGACCCTAGTCATTGGCTGAGGCCAGCCACACCTTACCCCTGCTACTTAGGCCCGGGGCCTTCTCCAATCTCTCTTCTCCCGTACTGTAGAACAGGATGGATTAGTTATCTTACTGTTAATCTATGCCAGAGCGAACATTCATTTGATGGGTCCACTATGAAATAAATATCAACCCAGCCTGTCCCAGTTATAAGAATACTAAAGTGCCTTGAAACTTGAACGTTCTGCAACCACAGCCTCTTTTCAACTAACATAACTCATACTTATTTTTATTTAGTAAAAATTGTGATGATACTATGTATATGGTATTATGTAACATAATTATTTAAACAAATAATTCACCATAAAATGAATCTATACCTTATTTTCATTACTGTTTTTGCAAATAAAGAAGTTATACTTTATTTATAAATCCATGGTATTTCTGGCTAGATTTTTTTTTGTTACGTTTTGTCCCAAGAAATATTAAATTTTGACATTTTGGAAGAAAAATAGTATTTTGCATAGGGAGAGCCATATTGCAAAATACATAGTCATTTGCAAAACTAATATTTTAATGATAATATTATATTGGCTTTTCTGATTGACATTTTGTTACAAAGTCTTTTGATGTCTTTATATTAAGGGTAATTGAAGAGTTCTAAGTATAATTAAGGGTAGCCAACCCTGCATTTTAAGTGTTACTGGTATGTTCATCCTGTTAATGTCTGACATCACCTTTCCTCTTATTTGGGAAATGTTTTTACTTCAGTACCTATGCTGCTGTTGAACTGTTCAGCAACTTAATTCATTTCTTTGATATTTTTTATTGGCATTTTATTTATTTATTTTTTTCTGATTATCTTCATTGCAATGTTTATATTCCAGCTTCACCCTAAGGCTAAACTACAATGTTTTTGCCTTTTCCTTACGGCTGGAAGAAAAATGGACTGACAGGAGCTTTAAAATGTGCTGTTGTATCGTTCATGTTCTGGTATTGATTTGTTCATCCCCTTCTTTTTGAAGGTTGTGGAATAAATTTTTACCTTTATCGTGTTTCGTAACTGTAATACTGCCGTTGTTTAAAGCTTGTGGTCAAACAGTTTTTTTTATTAATAAAAAAAAAAAATTAAATAAATGTTAAGGCTTGTTAAGCTGATATTGCTTAACCCAGGATAATTTTAAAAATACTTATTAATTTCTCTTTTCTTATTGAAGTTACATACTTCAAGTATCTGCTTTTGTATTTTTATTGAATGATTCCAATATAAAACCTTTTCTCAAATAGCAGAATAACGGAACAGTCAATGACATCATTGCAAGACTGAAGGAACACCAAATCTTATTAATACTAATTTGGGAGAGGAAATCATAAACTAATCAAATAGATGTAGTTGCTCCCAAGCTTAATGATCTTACTCTTAATTCGGACTGCGTTGGTATAATGTTGACTAGTTAGTTACTAAATGCTATTTGAGTGGCTAAAGGCTTTATGTTTGAATCTTGTGGCAATAGACAGTAGTGGCCTTAAAGGTTAAAGCAGCATTCTTGAGTCAGAAGCTGTGTTGGTTTGGATCCAGGCTTGAATAATTAACTTTTTTCATGATGTACCCAGAAAGAATATCTTTGATTACTCTTCCTGCTTTGGAGAGTAGTACCTGAGCGCCAAGCCCTTTGAACACCTTAGTTTGTTTCTTCTGAATTGTTTTTATTATTGGCATCTTTTCTTATTAATTTAAATTACGATGTACCAAGTTCTAAATATTTGTGTATCCATTGTTATTATTTATTGGGGGTTAAAGTAGTTATGTACCTATAATAAAGCAAGGAGGATGGGTTATCCTAGTGGTTAGCAACATGTTGCAGTAAAATGAAAACAAAAAACATTATTCTGTGGGTTCATCATAAATTAAATTCAACTCAGGCCAAATTAAAACCAGCACCACTGCTGGCACAAGAATGGTAAGATGGTGGATCACCAAGATCTTCTATCCATTATGTCCATATTCATAAATTTAATGTTTTAAGGTGCTGCTAATATTAAAATTACAAGAAAGATGAGAAAACGCCGCCAGAATGCCCGTTTGAGAAATCTGCTTGCACCCAAGAATGCCATGATGGTTTTGCATGAATTGCATCCAGAACTTAAAATGGTTATTTCAGAACAAGTTAATGCTGCTAACCAAACCGCTTATACTGTGGAGATCGAGGTCAGTTATGTTTCATATTTTATGATAAACTATTCCTCTACATATTTCAAATTTTGCTATTCTACTATTCAAATGAAGTTATACTTCATATTGGTGGCTAATGTTATATTTTTTTTTTTAATTCAATTTTCTTTTCTTTTTTAAAGTATTATGGTCTTGTAAATATCATTTAGTTTTAAATTATATTTGATTTTAAAATACATTTGATCATCGGCTAATCAATGCTGATGCCCACTAAGAGGGGAGGACGGGGTCAAAATCCTTGGGGTCCGAGCTCTAGGGGGGCCGTGTTACAAATGTTACATCTTCTTATCTTACAAATGTTACCTTATATAGATGATTCTGTGACAATTTATTGTATTAGGAAATTACTTAAACATTTTAGTTTGTTAATAAATAAATAAAAAATTGTATTTTTTGGATTATGTTTGGGGAGGGGGGGAGAGTAAGGGGGCCTGGGTCGTCTCTCGCCTGTCCTGCCAATGCTCATTATGTATTAATGATATGATTTTGGAGTGAGCATATTATATTTTAAACATCTCATTTTGAGGGTCAACTACAATTAGTAGTAAGATCTTAGATAGTTCTGTTTTAATACAAACTTATTCCATTAATGTTAATGTGTGCACTTTGTAAGTAAACAATAGTATAGACTTATCAGACTCCAGATTTCGCGAAATGGATCAATTCAATGTATTTAAATACTGTACAGTTTGAGGTATTTGCTTTTAGTAATTTTTAGCCTTAAAAATACATGGGTCATTTTCAAATAAAATGGCAATTTTATTTATTTTATTAAGGATTTTATGGCACGAAAACCCAAAAATCCTCAAAAAAAAAAAGTTACTTATTCATGTTCTGTAGCATACTGGAATGTTACCACACTACTTGAGAAAATATACCTGAGTTGGTTCGTCAAATTTCCAGTTCCTTGATTTTTAATGAATTTTAAGAGAAATGAAACCTTTAGTAATTTGAAGTCCTTTACCGGGTTTATACCTTGTCAGAATTATGATTTTTATTCAGGTTTTGGAAAGGATTCTAAAGGTTGCTGATTTAAAATAATTTCCCAGGAATAGCAATAGTAATAAAGTTTGTGTGGAAAATTAAAGTTTTTTTTTCACATTATTAAAAAGTTCATGGATTTTATTATTGCTCCCCCACCAAAGTTATTAATATCTGTTAAGAATTTCTAGACCCTTTCAATAATCCTACGAAAAAATTATTATCAACTAATTAATTTATTTATTTTTAATTGCTGGTAACGTATGTCAAAAATATGTTCACACTTAATGGTGTCTAAGAGAAACATGCAAAAAACTGAATTTTAACTAAAAGTCTTTAAAAACCAATCTTAAAAGCATTTATTATGTTTTTATAGGTGTGAGCCTCTGTAACAGTCAAATTAATTAATGATTCAAAATGAAAATGACTTTTAATCTAAACGACATCAACACATCAACAACATTACAAAATGCTAGTGTGTGTGTGTGTGCGCGTGCGTGCATGCTTGTTTGTGTGCGTGCATGCGTGTGTGTAAGAAAAAAGAAGGGTTTTATTGCATAGTTTTTTTTTTTTTACAATAAATTTAAGAAATGGGACCACAAATTAAACGTGCGTTACCGAAATTTTAACATACGATACCGCAATGGTAACTGTATAGGAAAAGAATGATAATGTCCGATGCGAAAAACTCGCCTCGGCCTCAAGAAAGTGGACTGTATAGGAAAGTATCAAAACGAGGTTTCGCACCTTTGGGGAGATATTATTGAGAAGGTAGCATAAACAAATAATACATAAGAAACTTCTCACCTTGTTACTGCCGCCGACGGTCTGTCCGGAGGCCTCCGAAATCCTTACGGTCTGGCAAATGCTTCTCCTAGGCTGTAATATTTGTTCAGGCTCTCCTCCTCTTGTATCACCACTCATTAAGGGAATAACTAAATCTTTACTGATTGGCACAGGAAATAAGATCACTTTTAAAAGAGAAACAGGGTCCTGGAAGACTTATTTTGTCTTGGTCAAAAAAGTGATGGAAGACCATGAGGTCTTGGGCAATTTAAATAGGTGCGTACTGGAGCACAGATGCTAGAAGAAAGAGAGATATTCTAGTAGGGATTAACGCAGATAAGGGCTAGTTACCTAGAGGACCATAGAGTGCGTCAATGAATAGTGTATTAAAGTTTTTCTCCTTTCCCCCCCCCCTCACAAAAGCGCCGATTGGTGCGAACAGTAACGTATGTCAAATTTTAGTATTTTTAATTAGAAAAAGATTATTTAACTACAATTTTTTTCAAATATAATGGGTTTGAAACATTCATAATGTTGAAAACTACAAACTGTAAAAACATAGATTGGAAGTGGTAAATTCAATGGGAGAAAATAATGGTAACGTATGTCAAAATGAATTAAGGCACTCACTATGTTTTAAGAATCAAGGTCGTCTTACTTCAGTTGATACAGCGACCTGGGCTCTTGGTTGGGAATGGTTACAATACATAGTCTGGAGGGTGGTAAGATGCAATCCCGACTCCCCTACTTCCAGAACCCACTCTTCTACACCCGATCACGTACATCACATGAATAAATTCGGAAATTCTCGGACACAAAGAAAATCTTTTCTCAAGCCCCCAAAATTTCATATTTTCAGTAGAAAAGTTCTATTTTATTTAATATTCACATAATTTAAGAAAAAATAACAAAGAGAATAAAATGAAAACAAATTACTATACTCTTTGTGAAGGTTAGAAGTTGAAAACTTGACCTGTGGACAGTAACGTTTGTCAAAATTTTCAAAAATTAGTTTTATTTTTTTCTTTAAGAAACATTTGAAATTGAAGTTTTAAGGCCTAAATTAATTTTGTAAAATGAACTCGACAAGATAAAATCAACAACAGTGAAATATGTGTTGTAAGTTTTTTTTTATAGCCATTCAAAGTGCTGGGACAGCAAATTGCCATTTTATTTGAAAACCACCCACATACATTATACAAATAATAGTTTTAGTTTGATTTTTCCCATTATACATTCCCTTTATTTTTTTTCTTTAATAAATGTTATTGCTTCTTATAATTTTGATTATTAGTGAACTGCTTGCTATTTACGTATAAAATACATGCTGTCATAACATAAAATAAATAGAAATGGGACCCATTGTGAATTAAATGTAATATGGTAACCATGAAATCATAATTTATAATGAAATCATAAATACTAATTTAGACATGAATTATTAACATTTACAGGTGGAGGGTAAAATATACCGAGGACATGGTATGTCTAAAATGTCTGCCAAACAAGCTGCCAGTGAAAACGCTCTCAAAGCAGTGCTTTTAGAGAAATTGGAACAAAATAATTTAAAAATCAACCGTGAGTGACTTATTTTTCTCTTATTTATTTAGTAATCTTTATTTATTTTTTTTTTCAAATTAAAAAATAAGACCTACCACTTAACTCTATTTGTTATTACAAATATTAAAACTGAAAATACTTGAAGTTAAAGAGTTCATTAACAAATTGTGATACATTGTTATTATCAGTTGATTAAAAAACCTTGAAATTTATATCTGCTAATCTATGTACCTCAAATTTAGCTTGTTTTGTTTGGTAATTATTTACGTTATCAAGCTTAATTTACATAAAGAAATGAAAATAAATTTTAGCTGACAATACATTGAGCAGTGAAGGAACTCAAGATAGTAGCGGTGATGTGACCATGAAAGAAGAGACTGTGACTGGGGATGGAGCTAACTCCGAAGACCAGGCAGCAGGACCAAAGCCTGTTCAAGGAAGAAGGCTAATTGAAGATGATGTTCCTTGGGGATCACTTGCCTCATTTGCCCTTTTTAAACTTTTCTCCGAATGGCAATCCCAGGGCTTCCAACTCCCACCTTCTGGTTTACCTCCTGTGTTCCATAAGGTAATTATGAGCTTATTTATGTTTTTATTGATCTTCAAATATTTTAGTCGATATTTTATTTTAATATTGTATTGCTAGGCTACTGGAGCTAAAAAACTCCCAGATGATGCCAACAAGAAACATCCTGTGCAGTTATTGAATCAAATTCGTCCAGGTTCTCAGTATTCCGAATCCCGTGAAGGAGCTCCACCTAATCTAACTTTTAAATTTACTGTTTCTGTTGATGGACAAACATTTATGGGAGTTGGTGAGTATTTATTATCAACTTCTTGATGATTAATTTAGTTACCATTTTATATCATTCAATCCATTGCTTTATTATGTTGATCATATTTCAAGGTATTATTTAAGAAGCAAAATATAATGTATTGAGAATTAAAACAAGGTTTTTGATAATGATTAAACCATAATTTTTCTATTATTCAGTCATTTAAACTTTCTGTTTTCTGTGTTCTAGGTTCAAATAAAAAGGATGCCAAAAAAGAGTGTGCTAAACATGCATTAGAGGCTCTTGGTGTCAAATATGATTAATTGCTATCTAGATAAAAGTCACAAAGAACTGGGCATAAGAAGTCATGTTTAATATAAATGTTTTTATTAGTTTTCATTCAATTAATAAGATATTTCCTTTCTTTTTTTAAATGTTTTGTACATAATGTGATACCAAATTTATTGGTAATAGATCTTTATTTAGAGGATTTGTCTGTGTATGAACTATAATATATGACTTTTTTTTTTTTTTATTTAAAACTATAATTGTTCAATAGTTGATTTATATATATTTAAAATTAATGTATTATAATAAATTATTAATTTAGTCATCCAATTCATGATAAGGTTATTTTTAAATAACTAATGATGAATTAAAAAACTTGAAATCCTTTGTTATAACCTTTAATTGTTTATATGATAAATGTATAAATGTAGCTGTTACATGTCTAGGTATTCTTATTGTAGATTTGATGGTACCTTGTGTTAAGGAGGAATAGATTTGCAATGTAATAGTGGCTTACTAAATGTTTGTATTTTGTCACTGTTTTACTATTTTACTTTATCTTTTCTTGATTCAAACACGTACTGTTAAAAGTATTTTCAAATATAATTTTAACTAAAATTGATATTATTACCTGTTATTTTATTTATTTGACTGATACTCTTTGAACCATATAATGAATGGGAGATATGTTTGAGTGAAATAAAATTTTATGTGAAGAGTATATTCACCTTTATGTGCTTTCTTTCTTTTGAACTTTCCTGAAATACTCTTCTATTACATGTGCATTCCAAAGTTAGAGGGATCCCGTAACTCAAGGTGTAATATCTTAAACTAGTGCTTTTATCTTTTAATAGAAAGCCAGGAGAGGGTCTTCACTTTTTTAGTTGTCCTCTACTTTTTTTTTTTTTTTTTTTTAAAGGTACTGATTATTTAATTTGCTTGCCACCTTGTGAGGGGTCAGCTTCACAAAAAAAAATAGCTAATTTTTCACTTTTTCCGTTTTTATTGTATAAATTGAAAGCTTTTTCAGAAGTTTATTATTTCTCTAATAAATCACAGTTGAAAACATTATTTAGAATTACAAAAGACCTTTTTTTTTTTTTTTTTCTAACAAGCAGTAGGTGTTTTAAAAATGTTGAACATGTATTCAACAATTTGTTGAATAAGAATTGCATTAAAAGATTTAAACCATGTTACTCAATGTGTACTTTCATACATCAAACATCTTTACATTATTTTTCATGTTACTCAATGTGTATTTTCATACATCAAACATCTTTACATTATTTTTGTCTTTTTTAAAAATAAAAATGAATTTATAGTATCCTGCAATCCAAGCAACATATCAGTCCAGCACCAGCAACACCGATCTCATAATCTGTGTTTACCTTCACAGCACCATCAGGCCTGTTCCTATAAAAGGAGGACCATCCATTAGATGCTTCTCCACAACTGCTTTTGCTGGTTTTTATAAATCGGCAAAAGAATAGACCTCCTTAGAGTAATTATATAGATGGAAGAGCATTTGCCAAGCACTACTTACGCAAGCAGTTGATAGGGAAACTGAGCTGGAAATAAATAAAATGACATTGAATGAAAGGAAATGCAAGATTATTTACATTGGTTGTTAAGAAGAAGCAATAGTTCGCAGCAAGAAAATTATTTGTTGTTTGTTTATTTGTGCTTAACGTCCTTATGTACTCCAACTAGAGCAGAAAGGACGGGTTAACTGCCTCTAACACCATGGTAATAAATGATTAAGTGAATCACAGCTTGAACCCCATTTCTACTCTGTTCTTTTTTGGTTCCTGCCCATTCAGAAGCTGAATGTCCCCTCTCCATTAATCGTGGATCCATTGGTATCAAAGAGATTGTATTTTACTTTCCACATTTCACAAACATTATCTGCAAACAGCACTGAGTCAAAAACATTTGTTGACCACCAGAGTACTAGGTATATTTTCCAATCTTGGACCCTGGATTTCTCTGACATCCTCAAAAACTTTAGATCTAATGACTGTCAGGCAGAACAAATGCTCTCAAGAATTAAGGTGTGAAGATTACACTGAACAATACCTACATTTATAAATCTGCGCTGTGCTCTAAACTAAATTCTAAGTTTACGAGACTTAACAGATAGCTATGGTGTAGACTGGTACACAAAGCTGTATACATGGGCTAAACCTTAAAGAGACTCCTGTCACCTTTATTATCTTCTAGTAGACTTCCTGGAGCAGGTAGTTGGGCTAAATAGATATACTGGGATATCACTGCTTCTTTCCTTATATAAACAAGGACCTTAAAGTACTGGTAGGTTTCCTTTTTAGCCTGGGAAGTATATGTCAAATCCATCTCTGATTCCATTCCTTCTCAATTTGTTGCTCTTATCATTAAAAGATGTGCAGATTGTCAGGAAGCTATGTTGAAGATACTATTTTCAAAGGGTAGCATAGGTATCAAGTGTAACTATCTGAGTAATAGCCAGCCTAGATAGAGCCCCGCCACCCATTCATCTGGGGTGATTTAAATTTTTGGATGGTCAGTTCTCTGTAGGTTAGCAGAGGCCTGTTCTATGATAGTATCAACCACAAGGAAACAAAATGACAGTTAACTTTGAAGTAAGCAATTAAAGTTAATAGATAATAAACTAGATTCAATAAATATTCCTGTTCCATATTTGGGATAAGAAAAAATAGATTTGAAAGTATGTTTTGGGTGAAAAAGTGCTGACTACAATAAATGTATATCATGCTTTGCTGAAACTATTAAATTACTTTACATGTATATATGATCAGTTAATAGTGAAGTTTTGAGGATAAATATTTTAAAAAGACAACAGAACTTGAAAAAATATCATTTTACCCGAATTGAAGGATTTGTTTATTTTATTGCTTGTATTATTTAAATATTTTACCTTTTTATTTTTTATATTGAACTATCTAAGTCAGCTTCACATGTTTCAATTTCGTCAACAATCCCAAGTAGATCAGAAATTTTCATTTTATTTATTTCTTTTGACACTTCGGTAATTGTATCTTCCAAAAATGTTTCACTCATACTGATAAAAAAAAAAAAAAAAAAATGACATTTTAAATTAAAAATTAAACAACTTTACTGACTGTGTGTATTTAATTAATAAGCACTACTAAAAATTTTAAATTCGCATTTTATACAGAAATAAAGCTGTTTAAACTTGCAATGTTAACCTTCAATTTAAGTTCATAAATAAGATAGGTAAACTAAAACAAAACCTATTCCAAATTATAAAAAAAAATACCCCTACAACCCATGAAAGAATGTACCTTAATAAGGATGTACTGTTACCATGCTAGCAGTTGTGAAAGGAGGAGATTAAGCCAAAGTAATGCTCAAACGCCATGTTTTATCCCTAAATAAAGATACCCATTTTATAAAAGCTGGGTATACCCCTGGAAGGTTTCCTAATCCCAAAATCGAGCCACATCTCGAAAATAAATTTTCTGCCTAAAGCCGGACTCAAACCCGCGCCCGGGATCTGGGAGTCTAGTTTAGCCGTTGAGCTACTGCAGCTCCCGAAACACTATAACGGAAATAAAAAATAGAAAGATGGAAAACCGCCAGCAAGTTCAAAGTAGAGATTAAGTCAAAGAGCTTTTCGACATATTAGGTCCTCCAACAGTAGAAATGAAAGTTGATCATCAACCCCATTTCAGAAAGCCTTTTACAATGAATGAACTTAAGATCGTTCTGAAAGTTGTCCAAAATACAGCCCCCGAATTAGATTAAATTCACTATCCTTATTTACTTTCCATTACAGGTCAAAACAAGAAAAGACCATTTTTCAATTAAATATTAGAGACATATCAGGAGACACAAAGGATATATCTACAGCACTAACGATTGCTTGTACTATATTTTCACTTGGTAGGAGAATCATTGTTAAATAAAACTAGTTTAAAATTATCAACCACTAATTTCAACTTAGTTTTATTGTAAATGTAACTACTGCCCAAGTCTAAGGCTGTGGCCACACGTACTTCATTTTCCGCAGCAAATGACCCGGCCACGCGTGTAGTCGTACTTTTTTTCAATCGGCGGGAAAACCTGTTTAACTCTTGGCCACACGACCACAATTACACGCGTGTTCAGTTCATTTGAGAAATATTAGATTTGTGAAAGATATATAAATATTTTCATGGTATTATTTTTCAATGACGGTGATATTTGTTTTATTCATAATATAAACTGAGATTAATTAAAAAAAATATCATATTATATAAATATAATTATGCAAATGATTTAATACAGAGACTTGAAGAAAAAAAAAGTTTTCTGGTTTTCATTTTATTATAATTTGTGAGAAGTCACGCAACCAAGCTGATAATCTAATCTAATCTCACTGCAGGATGGTTTTTGCCATTTGTTCAGTTCATTCTTTTTGTTTTCTTCCTTATTTTTGAAATCAACATTCTTTACGTCATATAAACATGGATGGTTTTGCACTTCAGAAATAATTGTATCACTGTCGAGCTACATTTTAAATAAAACTTGAGAAACAAGACGCTACTGGATTTGTCGCATGTGAGGCCACCTATTGAACGACAAATGAAGCTGACGAAATGGGCCTGGGTCCATCCAGCGGCGGAAGATCTTTAAAATGCGCCCAACCCTCTTCCCTACAAACTCGAAAATACTCGTCTGGCCGGCTGAATTCTGTTCAAGGGGTTCCATAAGTACAGCTTCTTTTCCAGCACAATTTTTGTGGGAAATAAAGAACGTGTGGCCGTAGCCTAAATGCTCTCAGAACTCTACTTAAAAATTGATCTCGTTAGGAGAGAAAAATTATTTTTAGTAGAGTTATAAAATGATACTATGGAAATATAGCGCCGACAAACGGAAACCCTGACTGCGACTATTAGAAAATTATCGTCTGGTATTAACGATTGAATCAAATTCTGTACATGAAAGTAGATTTACAAGACAGCTAACTTTACAAATTCTTGGCACACGGTTATGCTTTTTTTGTTATTATCCGACATAAAATTATTTTAACAGAACTTTAAAAATGTGTTATTTTCTTCACTTCAGAAAAGTGCAACTCAAGGACGTGTATATATCCTGGTAATGAAATAATCGAAAAATCAGTTACACAACCTTACGATACATTAATTTAGTTATTACAAATAACATTCCAGAAAAATGGAGAAGATAATCAGGGATGCAGTCTGTAGTAGTTCCTTATCAGGCCACTGGGCCGCGCTGAGCTCAGTTCAGTGATAGTCAGGTTATGGTTACCTTCGAGTTGTTAACTATCCTAAAAGGATAGGGATGTTCTATTAAATAAACGTATTTGAATACTTAAATCTATCTATGTTCCTTCTCAACAGTTACAACAGAGGGGCGACGAGGATAAAACCCAACTGTGGAGAACACTGTCAAATAGTTATCAAGTGTAGTGAAAAATTATTTATCATGGAATCGGACATGCAGGCAGTCTTATCTGCTATGTCAGCAGTTCTAAAGCAGAACAGTGAAATACTTCATGCTATGCAGGTAAGCCAAAGACCTCTGCAAAGTAATTTTGTTTCCAACTTCGAATATTTTGACGAGTCAAAAGAAACATTTCACCAATACCGCGGGCGACTCGAAAATTGGTTTCACTTGCGAGGTATTTATGAAAACAAAGACCTGTGGGCCAAAGAACTTTTACTTCATATTGGTTCTCAGTTACACAGTATCTTGTGCTCCCTTACTGCCCCTGAAAACCCTGCAGACCTGAGCTATGAAAGGTTAGTTACTATTTTAGAAGATCATTTATGCCCTAAACCGAATGTAATCGTCCAACAACATCGATTTTTGTCTAGAATTCAAAATGATCATGAATCTGTCAGTCAATTTGCAACGGAATTACGAAAATTAGCTTCCACTTGTAAATTTGAATGTGAATGAAAAGTGTGTCAAAAAGAAGTCAAAAGTTCAAAAAAGTCAAAAAGTGTGTCAAGTGTCAAAAAGTCAAAGTCCAGTGTCAAAAAGTCAAAAACTGTGTCAAGTGTCAAAAAGTCAAAGTCAAGTGTCAAAAAGTCAAAAGTAAAAAGTCAAAAAGTGTGTCAAGTGTCAAAAAGTTCCTAAAAAGAAAACTTGATGCCATGCGGATGGAAAAAGGAACATTATCGTCAAAAATTCAAAATATCTTGTTCCGATATCGAGCAACTCCACTTCGATGTGACAAAACCCCCGCTGAACTGTATTTAGGAGAACAGATCCGCACAAAATTAGACCTGCTTAGGCCATACAAGATCAAAGCCCGTGATGCCCAAGTGAAAGACTTGCGGTCAAGCCTCAGGTCATTTAGCGTGGGAGACCGTGTTCTTATAAAAATGTATTCTAATGGGAAAGAAATATGGAAGCCCGGTGTTATCACACTGTAAACATCCAAGAGGATGTTTACCAGCTCAGAGCACTCTCAGCTCAGTACCATCCAGCCAACCGATCCCAGAAGTACAACGCCGTTTTACAGAAGGGGACCCTACATCATCTGTTCCCGATTGCCATCCAGTTATTGAACCAGCCATCCAGCAGCCGCCACATCAAGACTTGGTTCGTCCTCAACGTGTTCGCCGACCGCCAGCCTACTTGAAAGACTATATCTATTAAAATTCACAACCAATATGTATTTATTTGTATACTTTTCTATGTAAATAACATGGTCTATTTTGTAGTGTGGGAGATTGTAGTAGTTCCTTATCAGGCCACTGGGCCGCGCTGAGCTCAGTTCAGTGATAGTCAGGTTATGGTTACCTTCGAGTTGTTAACTATCCTAAAATGTTCTATTAAATAAAGTATTTGAATACTTAAATCTATCTATGTTCCTTCTCAAGTTACAACACAGTCAAAGAGAAACACCATGTCTAAGTAAAAATACTTTAATGCGCTGCAAGGCAGGTAGAAACGTTGGCACGCATAAAAGTATTTATAGTTAGACGTGGTATTTCTTTTTGACTGCATCCTAGATTATCTTTTTCTCCATTCATCTTAACAGCAGTCCCGGATTTAGGGTGAATAGCGCCCTGGGCTGCAAACAGCTTTGGCGCCCCCCCCCCTACCCAAGTTTGATTTCAATGAATCAATTGTTAGTTAATACGTTTTTAATCGTTAGACAATTTATGGACAATGTCACACAGCTTTTCATAAAATATAATTCAATAACAAAAACTCCTATCATTATGCCGTCAGTGACTTTTTTTTTTTATGTAAAATTTTATGCACAACAAAAAAGGTTAAATAACATTTTAATAGTAAAACGAATATTTTACGAGATATTTGAAAAAAAAACGTGAAGGAACTCGGTGCGCATACTACAGGGAGACGGGGCCTAGTCTACGCGAGCGGATATCTTTTATTGAAATCCGCAAAGAAATTCGCTTAATTTCTATTTTAGGAAACTCTGCGACTCCGATGTGAGTGGTGCGCGACGGGAATAATTTAGGCTGTGCGTAGGATGTAAGAGCGCTCACCGCACTGATACAGAATAATTTTTACAGAGGCAGAATAGCTTTTTTGTTGTTTCCAAATTGAGATTTTTTTAGAGTAGAACATTCCAACAAAACAAATAAAAACAATATTGTAATAAAAATATTTTGGAAAATTTGGCGCTCTGGGCTATAGCCCAGTCAGTCCACATATAAATTGAGGCCTGCTTAACAGCCAACTATACTTTTATCATTATTCTAGAAAAACATTCGTTTTTAGGGTTATTCCACTTTTGCCACACTGTGCGGTGGTTGCAATGGATTAATTGTTTCTAAAAGGTGAGGGGATGAAGTTAAATAATTTTGAATTATGGAATTAAATAAATTTGAGAAGATGAAAATAGGCCTGAAGTTTGATGCAATTGATGGAGAAGGGACTTTATTTAACGGGCGTACTAGGGCTTTTCTCCAGGATGTAGGAAAAGTGGAGTTTTGTAGGGAAACATTTTATAAATATATGTAGAAGGGCTGGGAGGATAACTGGAAGACTGAGCTTGATTATTTTCATCGGGATTTGTTCGGTACCGCAGTCATTCGTTCGGGATTTAAGAATAGAAGTAATAAGGTCATTGGGAAGAAAAGGAAGGAAATAGAAGTCATCGGCATTAAAGGTAGCTTAAGGAGTAAAGTATCACATAGGTAAAGAAATGGTTTGAGGTTAATCGGGCAAGGAATGTGCAAAGAAATAATTTAGATCGTCGGGAGTGACTAGGAAAGTTGTAGTAAATTTAGTCTAATTGGTAAGGAAATATGTGCCAGTAATTGCAAAAGAAAACTTTTGTATCATAAGCAAAGACATCCTGAATCTACAGGAGCGGCGAAATGGCTCTAGCGTATTGTTAGTTTGCGTTCATACAATAACAGGACTTGAGTGAATTTAAATTAACTAATTATGCATTGTTTTTTCTTTAGTTTTAAATTAATACAAGTCAGTCTGGTAACCCTCGTTGGTTATTGATATATTAAAGGCTAATATCCAATATTTCGAAGGTTAACCATAAAATATAATATTTAATAAATTGAAGTGTTGGTATCTTACCTTACGACAGTATTTAAAGTATTTTTTTCATACAATGGAATATTTCTTTTGAACTTCTTAAAAGCACGTCTATATTTTATCACTTCATTATATTGAACTATACTTTCATCTAAAAAAAAAAAGTTTTTTTTAGTATTGTATTAAATTATGTACAAACGAAAATATGTTGATATAATATCCACAACCCTTTTTAGTAGCATATTACTCATACACATTTATTAGTAACTATAATTAAATTATGAATGGTAGTGAGAAAAAGGATCATAATTACATTATCCTGAAAACCTAGTACATACTTTGAATATAGCACTCGGTCAAAAATTTTGCTTGCTTATAATTTCCAGTAGTAACTGCAGAACTATTATTTTTTTTGCCAGAAATCATCGGTATCATTCAGAAATTCCATAATTTATAAGATATCTGTCCTCATTGCATTCTGATCGTGGAAAAATTGGAACACCATCATTCTTTTCACCACCCTTCAGTTACAACTACTAACAACAGTAGTTGACATTTCGTTTTTAATAAACAATGAATTAAGATTCATTTATCTGAACAAATCCAGTAATTCGAACAAATTTCTTACTTTACAACTAACTTTATATGGTAGTTCAGTTTTGTACTTATATACTTCAACTTTCCCAAGAGATCAACAAAACCCCATGACCACGGAATGACCAAAACAAGCTAGCATTATAATTTCATCTTGCGTGAAGTGATCTAATATCACACTATAATCTTATTTCAATGCCTGGCTTTATTATATCCCTACAACGTAAACGCCGACTGAGAAGGGCTCAGCTTGCATTATTTTGCCAGTATATTTGATTTTTTTATTATATTTAGTAGGGAGAGAATAATGTAAAACTAATTAATCGACTTGCAGAGAGAAGTAAATGTGGGCAAAAAACAGGAAATTTTCACTTTTTATTCTTATTGAACACTTGAACAACAGCGTTGTTTGAAACAATGGTAATTTAAAAATAAAAAAGTATATCGTAAAATGCAATGGTTAGAGATGTATCTTTTCAAGTAAATATTCAACAGTATTTTCTTTGAAATCCTATTGAAGCGTACGCCTTACTGATGTTATCCAACATATTCTTCTGTTCCTTAGGAGTTATTGAGTATGCTGAGGGACGAGTAGCCCCATGCAACAGCATATGTGGATAATCAAGCAGTTGTAATATCCTTGAACGTCAGATCTGTTCTTCTCAAAAAAGAAGCCGAGAGATGTGGTTAGAGATGAAAAGAGTGGTTAGAGGGGAAAAGTAGGAAAATCATACCTCCCAAGAAACAAGCCATTTTACTGATCGGCCGGTCATTCACTCTACTATACAATAATATATATTAAAAACAAGATAATAAGTCCAAATCACCTAACATCGCATCCTATTTGAACTCTGGGTGATCTTAACCTAAATGCCAAAACAGATAGAAAAAAATTCAGTCTAAATAGAAAAGTACACCTTGCTCCAAGGTCTTTTAGTATTAGTGGTTTTTAACTGATTCTACATGAAACAATGGAGGCTAAAGGACTATAAGATAGTTCAGCCCCATATACCAAATCAATTTCATCGGTAGGAATTGTATTCGTATATTCCCACGCGTAGTACCCCACTGCTTCCATATATTCTTTTCATCGAAAAAAAAAATGTTATATACTTTTTTACGTTTTTCAGAAATAACTTATTTATGTTATGGATAAATCCAAGTAAATTCCCCAACCCAACTCTCAATTTTCGCTGTCAATAATGATCTCTGTGTTCTAGTATTGTCGTGGTGGAAGAAAACGCATTTACTATTGTTCTTGAGTAGCCTACTTCAATCGCATTAGTAGTTGATAGTAGGGAATCGAATTAACGGTTTGGCCATGTTTGAGCAGCTCATAATGAATTTTTCCTTTTCGGAAGTAAAAAAAGTAAAAATGATGAAAATGAACTTCTGGTATCTCCAGAAGAAGAATACATCTCCATAGAATATATTGAAAGGATTTGCCGGAAAAGGTGTGTAAATCTACACCAGATCAGGACCCTAGCGAGAAACAGAGAGGGATGGCAGTCCTGGGTGAACGCTCCCCGACGCTGAGAGGCACTTAAGGGGAATAGCGAAAGAATAAGGAATCTCCATTTCCAAATCGCTTATAAAATCAATTCTGATTGAGTAAATCTATGACGCTATCATTATATGTAGAATGTTCTGTTCTATAAACTGTGATCTTTCCAACCCGTTACAGTATGGCTTTGTTGAATAAGGACTAATATAGGTAAGCGATTTTAAAGCCACCTATTGGGATTAAAGGAAATTATTTTTCCCCCAACACAATATGATTTTAAAAAAAATATAAATTTATATTTTACGGCGATCTATGAAGAAGGAATGTTCTTAAGCAAATATAGTTGCTACCAGTTGTATTAAACTTTCTGATTCATCCAGCCATATTACTAAATACAAAATAAAAAAAGAGGATTAAAAAAAAAATTAAAATATTTAAAAAAAAATACATGACATCTTTGAAAGGATCATATGAAAATAAATTATACAAATGGGTTACCTGTAGGTAAAGACTGGCCTCGTTCAGAAATATTGATTTCCATTCCTATATTTCCATTATAGTCATCATCCTCACTTTTTATACAAACCAACTTAACATTTTTTGGTTCGATTCTAAAATAAAAACAGATTAATAGTTATTTTTTCATAAAAATGTCATTGTTATACTGTCAGTATGGCAATAAAATAAAGAAGGTTCATTGTCATATTACTCGAACAAATATTATCCATCTGAAATTTAGAAAATTCTGATTTTCTCCGAAAAAAATAACAGCCAGTGCTTTCACTGATATCCGTTTTCGAATATTCAGTTTTTTAAATGCAATTTTATTGTCTAACTGTAATTCCTAGATAATATCGTCTTTTTTGAAGCAGTAAGATTTTTACAGAGTGGTCCTCTAATTCATTTAAATTGTGCTGTAAGAGTATGACACTGATCCGATATACCCCTGACGCGTGATTTTAGCGACAGCCATCTAGTGGTACTACTCAAGAGGAAAAGAATGAGTCGACTAGACCAGGGGTCTCAGACATGAAAAATATTCTGTACAACGAATGCAGAATAATCATGGAAGACTTATACCCCCAAGGTCATGGTAGAAACTACCAGCCCCACCATTATAAACAAAACAAACCCCAAAATAAGCCCGAAAATATCAAAACCCATCAAATAATAATTATAATCATCCTAATTACAATAAAGTCCCCCAATATCATCAACCACAGAACGATTACCACCAAGGATCTGTTCAAAATTACTACAAAGACCAACAGCCATATAGAGGTCATAGTAACCAAATAAGAAACCCGTATAAACCCTTCAAATTTTAATTTTAATAATCACAACAACAACAACAACCTTATAATCATCCCCAACAACAAACTTATAACCAACCCCAACATCAAAATCCAAATTCTCAAAACACTGTTTCTATGAGAACAGTGAAAAGTAACAACTTCCATCACCTGGAAGAGGAAAATCAGGATTTATCCAAACTTTTCAGCCTTCGGGCCATACTGGTAACTTCCAAGGGTTCCGCAGGCACCATTTTAACACACACACCATTTAACACAATTTTAATTTTCCTGCCGGTACCTATAATTTCTAGACTACTCTCCGAGTACACACCCTGAGCAAGCATACGCTAGCTAAATTCACGAGTTCAATCATTATTGTGTTGTACTGTAATGATACGAAGTTCTGGTGAATTCCACTCATTTCTAGATTTGTACGTATAAAAACGCTAATAGAGGTGCTATAGTAATAGTGCGTAAAACCTTGGCGTGTTTGAACGTGTTTCAAAAACATATTTGTAACAGTATTTTGATTTGACTTATTGTTTATTTACAATTTACTAGTGCGGAAAAGAGGCAGAATACGGTCGCTTATTATTCCAAGCCAATTGGAAAGATGAAAAATCCTGAAACCTGGGTTTTCATACAACGATCACCAAAAGAATCAATCATCGGCGTGAATATTTGTTCGTTATTTTATTTTTGGAGCATAAAGAAAAATAAAAGAAGAAAATAAACTTTATTCTGGGACAACTTGTTATTCAAAGTGTTATTCTTGTCTCATAAACAAATAAACAGACAAAATCATTAAAATATCCCTAAAATAAAAAATACATTGTGCAAGAAGCATCTCTTTTTTTTTTTTAGAAAAAAAAAAAAAAAAAATATATATATATATATATATATATATATATATATATATATATATATATATTATATATATATATCTGACATAAGAATGGCACATTGGGATCAATATAGTCTGGATACATTCTAGGATATGACATTAAAGTATGCTTCAGGGCTGAGTGTGTATGTAATAGGGTGTATTAAAAAAAAAAAAAAAAAAAAAAAAAAAAAAAAAAAAAAAATGTATACACCCTATTATATTAACGCAATACAAATGTTTTAACCATTAAACTTACTTCTCAAGAATTGAGGATTTTCTCGATTTATCAAGTTCATCTTTAACCAATGTCGTTTGTGCAGAACATAATTTTTGATCAATTCCTGGAAACGCTTTGTTTTTCTGAGCCTCTACAACAAAGTTCTCAACCTAAAATTTATAGCGATTATAGCTGTAAGAATATCAGAACAGGAAGATCAAATTAAGATTTCTTGATTTATTATTTTAGTCATTGACTGTTCTGCTATACTTTATTTTTACAAAACATTATTGTTTCTTAAATTAGTTTTTGGCACTAACAAATGCCATTTCACTAGAATAGTGATATCTTCTAGATTCTGAATAGATTATGTGGAATATAAAAATAAAGACTGAACAGATATAGCTTAATAGTTTCTATTTATTAACATATATAGGTGATATTGAGGTATATATTTCATTTGTTATAACTAGTAGAACTTGGATATCTAGTTTAAAGCTACAAAGTGTTGAATTATACTTGATAGATTTTATATATTCAAATGTATTTGCAGATGATTATTTTTTTATGGTGGAAAACTCTTCTAATAAACTGCTGAGAGAAAAAAGGAGAATTAAAAAAAAAAAAAAAAAAAAAAAAAAAAAAAATTATCTAAAGGATTAGAAAAAGCTATTAAGTCAACATATCTTGACCCAAAAAGGGCAAGAAATTTAAAACCCTGAGTCATACAAGATGATAGCCAACGTCCACAACTATTCCCCTTTAAAGTGGTTGAACTTGCAAATTACAAAAGGAAAGAAACTACTAAAATGAATCTTATACCATTTGTAATTCTAAAATCTGTTAAACATCAATGACAATCTGTTTATTTTAGATTCCCTAGTAAACCTATAGGAGTCTATTATAGAATGTAACACAGAACTCAGTGAGTATTAGTAAAAAGTGAACTCCAGATGGATAGAAATGAAGAAGAAATATATATATATAAGATGTAATAGTAAGGAATTAGAACTTTGTGAGATTACACCTATTGTAGAACAGTCTTTAAAAGAACTGGAAAAGCAGACAACAAAATTTTTCATATAATAGAAATATTGAAATATGACTTGCCACAAAATGTGCTATAAACTTATAGTAAAAATAGAGGATGGGCACGATATAAAGCCCAAAACACGTTTATCTAAATATAAAACATATCTGAGAAGATAAGTGATGTGATGGGTAGACTCTTAAGTCACATTACTGTCACAGAAACTTTGCATTATTATTAGAATAGCTTAAAAAAAAAAAAAAAAAAAAAAAAATCGGATCAGAAATTACAGGATCTAAGAGAAATTGAAGTTATATTGGATTGAGGAAAATAAATAGAAGAAACTGTAAAGATGATTCAGCCATGTTTGCAGTGAAATAGTGATAAACAGATGTTCTGTAATAACTATGGATTATAGGTGTACTAGAAGAAAAGGTTAGCAAGAACCTGAGGTAAAAAATTCAAAATAACAAAACTTGCAGAAAAAGAAAAATGACAAAAAGTATCTGATTTTATTTTTTCATTAATTTTTAAAGTTATTTATTATACTGATATCTATAATAATTGTTGTTGATTTTTTTACTTTTATTTTGTGATTTTTTCTATGTTAATTATCCATGAACTATAAATATCTCCAGAAATAATATAGGCATTGTAATTTAAAGCAAAACATTCCTAATGAATTAAAAAAAAAAAAAAATGCTACCTACATTGTACAATTAATTCAAAATATCCAAAGTTGGTTATTCCTTTTATGTTCCTATTTCTTTACCTAAATTATGATAATTTAGTTTATTATTTTTGATTTCATTACATGAAAATATTTTAGGCTAAAAAAAGGATTACAAAATTTATTGCTACCATTAAGAATAATTATACTTCTTACCTGAGGTACCAATAAAATTAGGATTGATGAGTTAATTTCTATTGGAATAATTTTATTTGAAAACTAGTTTGTTTTGCCTCATCAGAACTGATGATGAATGTTAAACATTCAAAACTAGCTTTAAATAAAATAATTCCAATAGAAGTGGCAATTAATTCATCAATCCTAATTATACTTCTTAATTTTGCTAACATGAAAAAAACGTATTTAGACTTTTTTTCTTAACTTAACAACTCATTATATGTTTTATTATTATATTTTTAAAATAAATGAACAGTAAGAGTTATAAGTGTTCGTATTAGTTTTATTCTCTTTCATTTAATTTTGTCTTTATAACATTTGTATTTAATTTAAACATGTTTAGTTTTGCATTCATGACTATACCTGGTGTCCCGAATTTAAATGACATAACTTCAGGAACTTATAGGGGACCGAAAAATTAAAACAAAAAGTCCTTTAGAGATTTGCTTGGTTTTAGAGAAAATCGCAAAAAAAGAAACAAAACAAAAATGTTACAGGTAGCGATTATCACCTTTCAAAGTTCGTTAGGCTAGGCAGTGAGATATGTAAACACTTAATGTTATCCTTTACATTCTTTTATTTGTTTACATTTTGGCTTCCTTCTAGGATTATAATTCCTAAATCAGTCTTCAGTCAGTTACTCAGATATTTTTGTGTGAATAGCATCAGCCACAATGCCGCATACTTATTCTGTCTAATGTTGAATACGCTGATATGATTTTTGTGTATGGTTTCTGGAAAGGTAATGCTTAAGAAGCGGTGCGGGAGTAGGCGCGCCGATTTCCAAATAGAAGAGTTCCTAATCGACGAGTCTTTTCGTTAACTTTTAATAGACTACGAGAGACTGGGTCATTCTTAATACGCAATGAAGGCGACCAATTCCAGGCAGCAATAAGAGCAGATTATCGGAGAAGAAATTGTGTCCAACGCCACTTCGATAACAATCCTGAGACTAGCATCCGAAGAGCATCTGCTGCATTAGCAATATCGCGGCCAGCAATATGGCGAACTTTGAAAGGTGATAATCGCTACCCATACCAACTTCAAAAAGTTCAAAATCTATTACCGCAAGATTATGTCAAGAGATTGAATTTTAGTAACTGGTTTCTTGACAAAATTAGCGATGATAATTTATTTCCATTAAAAATTATATGGACCGATGAAGCTATCTTTACAAGAGGAGGAATTGTTAATCAAAGAAATTATCATGTATGGGCTCTTGAAAATCCCAGAGCTATTAGAGAGAATAGGTTTCAGCATGAATTTGTTATGAACGTTTGGCTTGGAATTTGGAATGGATTACTGGTGGAACCATATTTTTTACCTGGAAGATTGAATGGTATCACATTTACAGATTTTTTGGAGAACGACTTTTCTAATTATTTAGATGAGATTCCCATTGAATGTCAGTGGAAAGAAGACAGCAGCGGATTAAATGTGGTTCCAACTCGATAGATGTCCAGCTCATTATAGCAGAGTTGCTAGAGCTTGGCTGGATATAAATTATCCACAACAATGGATTGGACGTGGAGGAGTAGTACCTTGGCCACCCAGATCACCTGGTATGACACCCATGGATTTCTTCGTTTGGGGAACCTTGAAGCAGAAAGTTTATTCACTGTCAATCAACTCAAGAGAGCAATTAAGAGATTGAATCATAGATGCAGCGCACCAAATATCATCAGAAAAATGTTTAGCTGCAATTTATCAAGTGAGTGCTAGCTGTAATACTTGCATTGGTGCAAGAGGACAACATTTTGAGCAATATTTACATTAAAAAGAACATAACATAAATATAAATGTAAATAAATAAGTATAAAAATGAAAACTTGTTTTGTTTCTTTTTTTGCGATTTTCTCAAAACGAGCAAATCTCTAAAGGGCTTTTTGTCTTAGTTTTCCGGTCCTCTATAAGCTCCTGAAGTTTTGCCATTTAAATTTGGGACACCCTGTAAAATAGATTTAATATTTTTTCTTAAGAAAATTGACTGATTTTAGCTTAATACCTTATACATTATAGTAAGATGCACTCATAATAGTAAAAAATATTCGTACACTAATCTTTAACTTTTGTTTCCACCCCCTCTTTTAATAGTTTTAAGGATTACCTCCAATCAGTCTTTACCTAGACATCCTTTGTAAAGGAGTAGTGCTTATTAATAATTATTATTGCTGTTCACAAATTGAAAATGGGACGGAAATCCAGAGAGATAGCTGAATAGAAAAGACAGATTAGAGTACGCCTATATAATGAGTTACCGCTGCTTAGAGAAATCGACAAAATAGTTAACAGACCTCACATTCCAAGATGTTATTAAAGGGTATGGAATGAGAAAACTTATAAATATAAAGAGAGAACAGTATGACCAAGAAAAATTGACTCCAATTATAAAAGACATCAAGAGGAAAGTTAAAAATAAAAACCAAGAATTAGTGGCCCTAAATTAGTTGATGAACATTTGTCTGAAACAGGAAAACAAGAGTGTTTCAACAATGCGTCGGTGCTTGAGATGGAATGAGCTTCATGCCAGAACAGCTAGGAGAAAACATTTAATAAGGAATATAAAAGTATGGATAAAAAAAATAGAACAATGGAAAATAGGAAAATATAGTTCCAACTGTTAAGCATGGAGGAAAGTCATGGCCTGGGGTTGTTGGAATGCTGCTGGAGTGGGGTGTTTTGAATTTATCGATGGCATAATGAACCATATAAATTATATCAACATAATAAAAATAAATCTCCAATTAGTGCTGAAAAGTTTGGATTGAAAAAAATTACATTTTTCAGCAGGTGGATCCTGTACAACCTCCAAAGTGGACGGTCACCCACTCAATCACTGGACATTAACCTTACATAGCATTTGTGGAAATACCTTAAGGATCATGTTAGGAAATGTGTGTTACTAACAATCAGAATTTAAAGGATGTTATTATTACAAAAGTAACAGTGTCTTTTAACACAGAATGAGTGAATTCAATACCATAGTGTACAGAGTGCATATTAACAGCCAATGGAGGCCCTACTAAATATAATTGTTATTGAATATCAGTATTAAATATAAATTTGATTAAATGTATGAATACTTTTGGCTTATGTTGTTACTGTTGTTTTTCAATTAATTTTTATATGCTATTTTGTAAAATGTTCTATAAATTCAAAAATATATTTATAGATAAAAGTGTTGACATGCACATTAAATGGTCTTTCTGTTCTAATCAATCCCATTAAAAAAATAAAAAAATATTTGTTATCTCTTATGATTTATAATGGGTGTACGAATAATTTTGACTCTGACTGTATATATTTTATATATACATTTGTACAAAATTATTGTATTAATTCATAGCAAAAATAGGTTTTATTTGGTTTGGAATTCACCCTCAAACAAAAATTTAACATGCTTTTTACAAAATATGAATAATTTTCATTTTCTGATAAAATGAAAAAAAAAAAAACAACTCCGTCTTAGAAATATGGAATATTTTTACATGATTTAATTTATTTTTTAATATATAAGTATTAAATGGAAGATAATTGTATGTTTGGATTATTTCATAACGTATACTAACATTGTTTGCAGTATATTATTAAAAAATTACTTTATATATGTGTTAGAGTTTTTAAATGAATGAAAATCAAGACTGTGTTTATTAGTAAATACAAGTAGTGATGCATTTTCTATTCCATTCATTAAGCATGTGTTCGAAAGAAAAATAAAAATCACCTGGAAAACTAGATTGTATTAGTTTTCTTTTTAAAATTATAACCTGTGTGAATCAAATTTTGATTTTTAGTTCTTAGTTTTAAGCACATTTCATGATAAGTGGTATTTTGTATCATTTTATCACAAAACTCGATCCTGCATTGCTCAATTATTTTAAATAACAAAACAAGCTTCCATGGATGTATGTATTTCCCAATAAATATTTTATGAGAAATAATGAACAAAAGTAAATTCATTAAATTAATGATTTTAGAATACAGAAAATAATTTAAAATCTGATACAATTGAAGACATAATAGATGCTTGCTGTTATTCAAAACCTAAAGCGCCTGAAGAAACTTTTTGTGCTGCATGCAATCATTCTATCAAAGGAGTGGTATGTTTGTTGACTTATAAGTTAGTGTAACTGTATTTTGATTGATAATTTTATGACAATGTCTTGGAAAAACTGTTAGCTACTTTATATATATATTCTTACTTGAGAATTTAACACAAAAACACAGACATTACCATTCATACGGACAACATGAAACTTAATAAGTTCAATTCAAAACTCAAATATACATGACAGACACTGCTGAAATTGGAATAAACTTGACTAAACTAAATTGCTGACACAAAATTATTAAAATTGTTTGGATTAAGGGCCATTCAGGAGTAGAAGGTAACGAGGGAACAGGCACTAGGCATAGTTAGTGGCTAACATTGACCTTCCAATATAATTTAATAAGTTTCTATATCTTCTTAATAAGTTAATAGTAGATTATATAAGAAAAGAAGGGCTCTTTAAATGGAACAGTATGTGGACCACTTCAGATGAATCTTCTAAGCCTCCATCAATTTGTGCCTAATTTCATACCTCAAAATTGTATACATATATTGAGCTCTGGATAAGCTGATCCAAATACTTTCTGAACAAAGACAAAACCAAACAATACTAAACAATGACTGGTGTCCTCATGATGGACAGGTTCACAATATCTGGCATTTAATAAATTACTGTAAAGGACTTGACAACATTAGGGCAAGACAGCATATTATACTAAAACATGGAAGTTAGCCAGAAACAGAATAGAGACATAATAAAATTTAAATCTGAATTTTTATAATGTATTAAACAAATAGAATTCAACAAACACAAATGAACGTGGAAAGGCAGTATAAAAGTATATCTTGTGCTTTAGTTTTCATTGTTTCTTGATTATTGAATTATTATTCTGAAAAAATTTTTAATCATTTTTTGTTTGTTTTTTTCTCATTATTTGATTGTTTTTTTTGTTTTTCATTCTTTATTTTGTTTATGATTACACGCAAAGTTAATAAGGTAATTTAGAATTTCTAAAAATATAAATCAATGAACCTTGAAATATGTGTAGTATGCTTATAAATAGCCATGCCACATGTTACTATGAAAAATAAACTCTCCTCTTATGGAATTAATATTAGAGGAAACAGAGAGAAAGAAAAAAATATATATGTATAAATTAATATATTATATGCAATGTATGGGTCCAGTGTGTTGTACTTTTAATGAAACTAATTGACATCAATCCTTGTTAAACATAGATTGTTCAAGCGTTGGGAAAAACTTGGCATCAAGAACATTTCTGTTGTTCCCATTGCAAAAAACCTATCTCAGGACAAAGATTTAATGTAGAAGAAAACAAGCCATATTGTGAACATGATTACTCCCAGCTTTTTCTAAAGCGATGTCAAGGATGCAACCTCCCTATACTTGATGTAAGGTTCATTAATCAATTAAGTTATTTGAAATTTAAAATTATTTCTCTGTTTATTTTATTTCCTTTTAAGGTTGTTGTAGTGGCACTTAATTGTAATTGGCATTATGACCACTTTGTTTGTGCTACTTGTGGTACCAGATTAGCACAACAAGGATATTATGAAAGAGAAAACAACCCATTCTGCAAGATGTGCTATGAGGAGAGATTTTGCCCAAAATGTAAGGAATGTTCAAAGCCTATAAAAGAGACAGCAATAATGGCTCTAGGAGAAAAATGGCACCAAGACTGTTTTAAATGCACTGCAAGTTTCTTTATCCCTCTGTATTTACTTTTTGTTTATGTATTCATTAAAATTTATTTAACACTAAACCTATCATGATGTGTCAAATGATCCTTTTCGGACTTTTTGGCAGAAGTTCTTGGAAACAACATTCTTTGCTTTGCTTTTTGACTTTACTACTTTTATTAAAAAATATATCAAAAGTTTTTTATAAATATCCACTCCTCCCTTATTTTTGTTTTTGACCCAAAAATTGGGGTAGAAATATGTATATTTGAAATGCCAGTATGTTTAGTGTTAATAATAGGTTAGAGTATAGCAGTATATATTCAAAAAATATCTTAAGAATTTAAGTAGAGCCAGTAGTTTTACAGGCTCATTATGAGCCTGGACACCTTAAAGTATTTAGAGAACTTGTAATTTTTTAAAATCATGTTTACCAGTGTTTTAAGGTCAAAGTGAAGACAATCATACAAATATGTATGTCTGATAATTATTAATTTTTCCATAGCTTATTTCATATTTTGATATAATAAATAATGATAATCTGTTATAATTAAATATTGATGACATAGTAATAAATTTAGAAATTAATGTAGTTTTTTTTTCTTTTGCATTTTGCTATTAAAGCAAGAATACCTTTAATCTATCCTTAATTTATGTCAACATTATTTAATTATAGTAAACTTTAACTACATAATATTTACATAGTAATTACGGTTTTATAAATTGATAATTATCAAATAAAAATGATGAATATTGATGATAGATTTTGCATACGATAATTATTTTATATTATAAAATTCTATTTTATCAATAAGAGAACTTTTATTTGTTACTGTTTATTTGGGTTTAACGTCCTCATGTACTCCAACTAGGGCAGAAAGGACGGGTTATTCTACAATTTACCAACCTATTCTAACCAGAGGGGGAAGGTAAAGATTCATTTCATGGGTCCGCCACGAAATAAATTTTGACCCACCCAGGTGGGATTCAAACCCACTACCATAAGTACTCACCCCAACTCACTCAGCCATTGAGTCCTCTGAACTTCTATTTCATTTATCAAAAAAGAACTATATCTCAAAGCTCATGGATTGCACCTAACGTTTTTCAGTTATTGTGCTGCATCACTAATGATAACTCAAAATAAATCATTTTATTATAACCGTTTTGTTTTTTTTTGAGGCCGGCTTCTGTGGCACCTCAGCCTTATGGCTCATTGTGCCTTGCTATTATAACCGTTAGTTTTAACTCCTCTAAATTTTTTAAAAGAAAAGTTACTGTCTTGGAACTTTACTTTATCTATAGATTGCTAAAATCTAAACATGTTATTTGTCCTGGTCTCCTCCAGTGGTTTCCACCATTTGATTTGTATCTTTTCTCTCTGAATCCTATCCAACTGCTTGTTCTCAGAATTGTTCCAGCATACTCTATCTAGCCATCTTAATCTAGACTTTCCTCTCTTTTTTGTGTAGTGCAGTGGTTGCTCAAGGAGCTTCTCCAGCACTTCTCCCACCCATGCTCAATTCCATGATTTGAATGATGTTGGGTTAAAGGAATATAGCATATAATTCCCAGTTGGTACTTGTAATCTATAAAAACCAGATGATCACATTCCTCATTTTGCCTGAGTGCCCATCTCTCACAATCCTTGAAGAGAACTGGCTGTCTTAAGGTTTTGTATAGCTGAACCATGGTTTGTCTAGATAAAAAGTGGCTATAAAACTGCAATGTAAGCGGACTTAGCATTGGTTGGCACTCAAATTCTCTGATGTGTTTCAGGAGTTACATGATTATCACTGTAAATAAGTGAACTCCATAATATTACCAAACTGTATAGGCCTATTATCACAAATCACATAGTTTTCTCTTTGTTAACTTCTGCCTATTTGGACTAATTAGAATGCTTCTGCAATGTTCCTCGTTAAATACCAGATAGTGGGGACAAGCATAGCTTGGAGGTAACGCACTTGTAACAACGAGTGTTGCCCTAGTAACCTGATAAACTGAAAGTCCTTCAATTCCAGTTGGCAGCATGGTTAAATTAATTTGTAGTAATTAACCACCCCACATCCTACCCTCCTGCCTGAAAACCCTGTATTATGTAAATGACAAGGACACTCACAGGCCGCTTTAAAATCATGAACAGGTGTTGAGTTTACTTTATTTCATAGTTGATGTGTAGTTCTTTACTTTCATTTATTGAGCCACACGATCACGAATAAGGTAAATCATTGTATTATATCCACTAGGTTCAACTCCACTAAATTTTTCTTTTTTTCTTGAACAAAAATTAACTATCTGTGCATATCATTTAAACTGTCCTTTGTTAAAAATCTAACCAAGATGTTTTGATGCTGATCCTAGAGTTGACTGTGGGATGTAATGTAAGTGAACAAGTGGTCAGGGGTGCAGTCAAGTAAATAAACACGTCTAAGTTTTTAAATAATAAAACTTTGTATTTGGCGTGCCGACGTTTCGATCTGCTTTACAAGTCTTCTTGAGGGCTGAAATAACAAAAAATTGGATGTGACCAAGATGATACAAACATTTTTTTTAAAATAAATAAATAAAAATAATTTAAAAATGAAAGAATTATTTCTTTCATTAAAAATTAATTCTTAATAAAAAAAAAAATAATTCTTTCATTGACTAATTTACTTTGTATTATTATTATTTTTTTTTTCATTTTAAAATTATTTTTATTTATTTATTTAAAAAAATTATTGTATCATCTTGGTCACATCCAATTTTTTGTTATTTTAGCCCTGAAGAAGACCTGTAAAGCAGGTTAAAACATAGGCATGCCAAATATAAAGTTTTATTATTTAAAAACTTGGACATGTTTATTTATTTGACTGCATGCTGACATTTTCAACTTATAGACTTCAGGAACTTATAGAGGACCGAAAAACTAAGACAAAAAGTTCTTTAGAGATTTGCTCGTTTTTGCTTAGTTTTAGAGAAAATCGCAAAAAAAGAAACAAAACAAGTTTTCATTTTTATACTTATTTATTTACATTTATATTTATGTTATGTTCTTTTTAATGTAAATATTGCTCAAAATGTTGTCCTCTTGCACCAATGCAAGCATTGCATCTAGCTCTCACTTGATAAATTGCAGCTAAACATTATTCTGATGATATTTGGTGTACTGCATCTATGATTCGGTCTCTTAATTGCTCTCTTGAGTTGATTGACACCGAATAAACTTTCTGCTTCAAGGTTCCCCATACGAAGAAATCCATGGGTGTCATATAAGGTGATCTGGGTGGCCAAGGTACTACTCCTCCACGTCCAATCCATTGTTGTGGATAATTTATATCCAGCCAAGCTCGAGCAACTCTACTATAATGAGCTGGACATCCATCGAGTTGGAACCAAATTTCAATCCGCTGCTGTCTTCTTTCCACTGACATTCAATGGGAATGTCATCTAAATAATTAGAAAATCTTTCAATCTTCCAGGTAAAAAATATGGTCCCACCAGTAATCTGTTCCAAATTCCTAGCCAAACGTTAATAGCAAATTCATGCTGAAACCTATTATCTCTAATAGCTCTGGGATTTTCAAGAGCCCATACATGATAATTTCTTTGATTAACAATTCCTCCTCTTTTAAAGGTAGCTTCATCGGTCCATATAATTTTTAATGGAAATAAATTATCATCGCTAATTTTGTCAAGAAACCAGTTACTAAAATTCAGTCTCTTGACATAATCTTCTTGAGGTAATAAATTCTGAACTTTTTGAAGATGGTATGGGTAGCGATTATCACCTTTCAAAGTTCACCATATTGCTTGCTGCGATATTGCTAATGCAGCAGATGCTCTTCGAATGCTAGTCTCAGGATTGTTATCGAAGTGGCATTGGACACGATTTCTTCTCCGATAATCTGCTCTTATTGCTGCCTGGAATTGGTCGCCTTCATTACGTATTAAGAATGACCCAGTCTCTCGTAGTCTATTAAAAGTTAACGAAAAGACTCATCGATTAGGCACTCTTCTATTTAGGAATCGGCGCGTATATTCCCGCTTCTAAAGCATTACCTTTCCAGAAACCATACACAAAATCATATCAGCGTATTCAACATTAGACAGAATAAGTATGCGGCATTGTGGCTGATGCTATTCACACAAAAATATCTGAGTAACTGACTGAAGACTGATTTAGGAATTATAATCCTAGATGGAAGCCAAAATGTAAACAAATAAAAGAATGTAAAGGATAACATTTTGTTGTTTACATATCTCACTGCCTAGCCTGACGAACTTTGAAAGGTGATAATCGCTACCTGTAACATTTTTGTTTTGTTTCTTTTTTTTGCGATTTTCTCTAAAACTAAGCAAAAACGAGCAAATTTCTAAAGGACTTTTGGTATTAGTTTTTCGGTCTCCTATAAGTTCCTGAAGTTTCGCCATATAAATTTGGGACACTCTGTATATACCTATTCTTCTTAGATCTGAAACAAGTATCCTTCAAAGGCATTTGCCTCGCCCAGAACCACTGAAGGATACTGGTTATAACACCAAGGTCATCCTTGGCCACTCCTTCCCGACAAATTCATTTTCATCTTTGATAAATTAATAAAATATTTTTGTTTTTTACAAAGGACACCCCCTTTTTCCCGTCTAATCCTTTTTACAAGACACTAAAGTATACAATTTTTAGATTAGACAGGATCTAACAATTTTTAACAGTCACAAGATATTCCATCATTTTCCTTTTGAAAAATAATTAAATTGATCTAATTTTTAAAAGAACACTCTTTTTTCGTGTTTAATCCTTTTGATTTTGGTCTTTTAAAAAATCCATTCAATAAACACATAATTGTTGCTAGATCCATAAATCTCAGTAAGGAAGTAACAATACAGAAGGCCCTACTGTTTTTCAAGCACTCAATTTAGAATAAACTAGGCAAGCCTAAAAAAGGAGCTTTATGTTAAGGCCATCCATAGTGGTCGAGGGGGTTAGAGTGTCAAGCATTTGAGCATTCTCATAACCCTTGCACCATCATTTAGAATCCAGGTGGTAAATGAAATTAATTTTTTTGTGCACCCACAGAATGATTCTCGACCTTCCCACTGACGATTTTTTTTTATGACCGAAGGAGATCCTTGGCCACTCCTTCTCAACAAATTTAGTTTTGTCCTTCAGAAAATTTATCAAATATTTTCGTTTTTAGTAAAGGACACTCTCTCTTCTCCTTCAATTCTTTTCACTGGACTCTTTAGGACACTCTTTTGAGATCTATCAGAATCTAACGATCGACATCTGAAAGATTCTACCATTGTTACTCTTTTTAAAATCCGCTATATCTCTAATAGTCATTTCCTTACTGAGATTTATGGATCTAGCAGCAATTTTTTAAAACATTAGATCAGGAATATTAAATATAAATTTTGATTTATATTAATTAAGATATAAATTTTGAACTTCCTGATAAGTTTTCTTTAGTATCTTTTCTTAGTTGAGTGCATCTTTCTTGGAAATTCTGTTCTCATTAGATTGAAATAGATTTTATTACTATTATCAAAAATTATAGTTAAGACAACATTTATAAAAAAAATATGTATATTTTAATTACATAATAAATTTAATAAAAAAAAAAAAATATATATATATATATATTTTTTTTTTTTTTTTTTTTTTTTTTTTTAATATTTAAAAATATTTATCAACCAAGAATTATTTCATAATTTTATATATATATATATATATATATATATATATATATATATATATATATATATATATATATATTTTTAACTTTTGTTTAAAGGGGAGTGAGAGCTACATTTTTTCTTATAGATTGTGCTTTCAGAACCTTTTTAAAGAATAATTTTCATATAGGTTTGTCCAATATTTTCATATTAGATGCTGTTTTTACTGTATTTTAAAAATAAAATCTATAAATTTTTGTAAAAACACCACATTCAATTTATTTTTAAGAAACTGTAAATCATCAAAAATGTTTATATATTTAATTGTGTTATATTCATGTATTTAATTAACTTATATGTATTTGTTCTGAATTCTGGAGACATTGTTATGATTTTAGGATGTTCTCCAACACTATACAGTATTCTGTTTCTGGATGGAAGTACGAAAACTTTTTATTACATGGTTCTTTAGGTTAAAGTACTTTTGTTACAATAGCGGCCAGTTTTTTATTGTTGTTGGTCTTATGTAATCTTAATTCCTACCCAAGAATGAAAATAATCTGATAATTTAAAATGCACCGATTGTTTCATTCTAGACTCAAAAAAACTTCTATCTATATTAGTCAGAATTCTGAGTTAACCCTAAGGTGAGACTGGTTCATTAAGATGCTTACGGATAGACGGATTAGAGCAAGCCTAGTCTTGAATCAATCATAACTTTTTACAACACAACCATTCCATATTATCTTTCTAAAGTATTATAAATTATTTTAAAATAAATTTAACTCAGTATTACTATATTTGTCAAGAGTTAGTATGCACAGTTTAGCACAAATGGGTGATTGACATTTTCTGGTTAAACTAAGATTTGGATGCCTTGTGATTGGTTGATGTTTAAATAATATTATCATAGGGTCATTCCATGCCAAATCAACCAATTATCATTAGATTTGGACCTTGACCTCTCCGATTTCTATGATTTTTGGTATAGCAGCTGTACTTACCAAGACTAGTAGAAATGTAAAATATTACATTTTTTTGACTTTTGGTTTTTGAGTTATGAGCTCTTAAAAACTCAAAAAACTGCTGTTTTCGGTCCTCACTCAGTATATTCTAAATTACGCCATTAAAAAACTATTGCTCCCAGAGAGCTCAAATTTGCGGCATTCAATTCTATTTGAAATGCCCTGTAATATGTTATATCACTTGATATATGTTCGGTTCATTTTGAATTTTTTCGAAACTTCCAAATCGGTTTTCGTAATTCCCAAAATAAGTACCCTTTGATTTTTTAGAAAAAAATGTATGTGATTTATAGTATTACTGACTACATGTGGACAAAATTTTAGGATGGGGCGGAAATGGGTTCTTGATAAAAAAAAAATATTTTGTCTTTTTTTTAATGGACAGTTACTCCAATCAATGAAGTATTATAGAATGCGTTTTCTGTAATCCAAGGTTTTCTTTGGAAACTTGCTCAGGGTAATTAGAAAGTAAACATACTATAAGTCCTGAAGTTTTCGGGTCTGGGAACAAGAAGGGAGGGGGCGCGGAAGGTCTCTTTTTTTGGTTTTGGGCTCATATCTCGAAAACAGTGCATCATATGCAAAACATGACTATTTACTAAATTATAGTTAACTAAATTCTTTACAACCTTCTTTTTTTTTTTTTTTTTTTTTTTTTTTTTTTTTTTTTTTTTTTTTTTTTTACACATTTTTCATATAATGTACCGTTCCCGAGATATACGCTTGGCAAATGTGAACATTTTCGAATAAAAAAATGTTCACCTTACGTTTTCTGTTAAACATCCATCTATATCATTTAAAACATCCATCCTACGACAAAAGTTTTTATAAATAATACTTTGATAATTATAATTATATTATTATATAATAATAATTTGAGCTCTCTGGGAGCAATAGTCTTTTAATGGCGTAATTTTGAATATACTGAGTGAGGTCCAAAAACAGCAGTTTTTTGAGTTTTTAAAAGCTTATAACTCAAAAACCAAAAGTCAAAAAAATGTAATATTTTACATTTCTACTAGTCTTGGTAAGTACAGCTGGTATACCAAAAATTATAGAAATCGGAGAGGTCAAGGTTCAAACCATTGGTTGATTTGACATGGAATGACCCCATAACTTTAAATAGTAGTTTATAATTACCTTTATTTTAATATTTTTGCAATCATATTTTATAGTTTTTAATAAGAAAACTGAGCTGTAGGTAATGAAAATAATCTAACCAAAACTTTTAGTTGCCCATTGAGTGCTTAAGTGGCAGTGGTGTAGTTCAGATTTTAACTCTCACCTAAACTGACCTATTTAAGTCTTAAGTTTGGAAAACCAATAAGCTGCATCCTTCCGGCTTATTGGTTATCCAAACTTAGACTTAAATATGCCATCGCTAACAAAAATATTTGGTTTAAACTGACCTAATTTATTGTAAAAATGTTGTTTTTAACACTTTTGGTGCTGAAGGGGCTCAGGTGAGGACGGCAGGTTTTCCCCCATGTAATGATGGCCCTCAAGGAAGGACAGCTCCATTCGCTTTTTCCTTTAGCTTCATTTAGTCAGTACCTTACGTGGTAAGGATTCGCTGTTTTGACTCCAGGCAGTCACTAAATATTTTCAGCACTCTTTTCATTTTATAACCTTGAAGACTGTTTTTAAATCAAACAATTTCAAGAAACACTATATCTTTTTCCAAAGACTTCAAATTTTTCAATTTTAAAGGTAAGTTTAATTTATTATCAAATGATATTATAGTTTAACTATTTTTAATATAAATAGTTAAACTATAGTTCAATAGGTATTCCTCAACTGAGGCCCTTCAAGTACATGGGGAAAAACCTGCTGTCCTTACCTATGGCTCTTCAGCACTGAAGGTGTTAAGGCAAGGAGGAAACAAATTCAATTCTGTTCTATTTTTATTCTTCTAGCCTTAGCATTATATTGTAATATTATTATATATTAATATTACAATATAATGCTAAGGCTAGAGTTGGCCTAGTTTTGAACTAATTCTACTATAGTTGTCTGATGCAGTGACTGGCCCTTAGTGTGGAATATAGACCCTAGAACAATAAAATTCATTTTACAAATAATTGGTCCTTGTCTCATAAGTAATTATTTCCTCATTGATAAGTTACATATTAAAAGTGGGCCTTATAAGAATTTATTTTAACCACTTCAATTAATAAAAACTTTTGTTATAGCGCTGTTTTATTCCTATTACTGAAGCAACCTTTGAAGTTTATAATGGGAAGCAGCTCTGTGACAAATGTATAACACAAATTTCTAAGACAGAAATGATTGCTTCAGGGGAAGGAATAACAAACACTAAGAATCTTCCAATTGATTCTACTGCATTATCAGAAATAAGCTCTATTGTAGAGAAAAACTAAAGGGCATTCCCACTGCTAATAAAAGTTTGGTATTCCAGATGATCAGAAAACACATTTGTTATATCTATTTAGACTATCATTAGCTATAACATTAATAAATGTAAATGTTTGATTACATTTAGGATTAGGACTCCCTGTAAGGATTAATTTGAGATTCTTAGAAAGAATGTTATTAAATTATAGTTGAGGATTCTTTTAATAAATTTAATGTATTTCTATTTATTCAATAGTAAAGAACAAACTATCAGTACTGAGGCTAAGGGGTTATTGAGAGGTAGCACCTTGCCTAGGGTTAACCTAGTGTATTGGTCCTCCATCAACTCCAGGGGTACTGCTGAGGAGAGGAACCAAACTGTCTGAGGACACTCCTCCTAAGACTTGGTGGAGTGCATAGACAGACTTTAGTTTTATCCTGCTCGAGATAGGCCTGCTTTTTCTAAACACAGCGGATCTCTCCCAGGAGGTCATAAAACACATCCCTGGTGCTCACCATAAAACACATCCAGCAGCTTCACCAGTATTGACATGGGGTCGAGACAGTAAGAGTTATATGGGCCCATGAGCAGAATCTGCAAGCAGAGCTGGCAACTGGCATTAAGGCTGGAACACTATGATTGGGACCTTACCCTGCAAAGACCGCAGAAGTTGGAGGAGTTCAATCTCGAAGTGCAAATAGTCTCATCGCTCAACTGGGGCAGATGAAAAATAGGACTCCACGCACTTACTTCCCATCATGAGAACAAAGAAGAATATCAGTACTTTTTCGTAACACTCATCTAATTGACATTTAAACATAAAAAATCAAACATCAAGAGTAACTAATCAGATTTATAAGGTCATATCGAGTCACGATTTGGGATTCCATGAAGCCCATTTATTATATTCCTTATGAACTCAATTCTGAGGATTTTTAGTTTTTCTTTTATTGTCTGTGCCTGCCCAAGGTTTGTTTTTCAAATCTGATGTGCATGTCTTTCTTTCATTTCATTTTAAACATTCTTCTAAATATCATTCTTTTGACATGGTGAAATCAATGTAATACATTTTCTTCCAGGATTGTGAAGATCTTCTGCTGTTTTTAGTCCTTTAATTTGTGAGTTATCCACTTCTTTCTAGATATTTTTTGTAGCCCTTTCTAGAGCTTAGAATGTTAATTGGTCTAACGAACCACATTCCCTAGACATACCTGGTATGAGATAAAAATATAGCTTTATATGTTTAAGGATACTGTCCTTGTTTGATCATGCTGAGAAGAATGTTTGAACTCGAGTAAAAAGTTTAGCAATATTATAACATTTTATTTTTTATTGTTCATTAAATATTTCTGGAAGACGTTTCTTCACTATATAATTGAATACTTTTGAAATCTTCCAACATTTCTTAATGTTTAACCATGCTTTGTAAAAAGTTTAGCAATATTATGACCTTTTATTTCTTATTGTTCATTAAATATTTCTGGAAGAAGTGTCTTCACTATATAATTGAATACTTTTGAAATCTTCCAACATTTTCTTAATGTTTAACCATGCTTAGTAAAAAGAATGTGATGCATGCAATGTTTTAAAAATAGCATTATAGAACCATCAAAACTAAATAGAAAAAATATTTTTTAGTTAACTATTGAAAAAATAATTTACTTTATAGCTGATAACTAAAAATTAAAAACATTGTTTGTTTATGAATCAGGATATAAAAAGTGTATGAAATGCAGAGTTTTACCCAGCAAATCGTTTAGTGTCATATTTTTTTTTCAGCATATCTATAAATCCTTCTACTTAGTTATTGGTAGGCAAACAAAAAGTAGTAGAATAAGGAAGGAAGGTAAGGTAGAGAGGATACATGAAAAATGTAAAACAAGTGTGGTCAAAACAAATGAAGAATGGGGTCTATGGAAGATACATGCAGACTTTGGGGAGCTCACCTAAAGGGACACGATCAAAAATGTAAAACCATTACAGCCCATGAAGGGTATTGGGTTCAGTACTTAGATAAAGATGTACTGTTATTGGGTCAATGGTTGTGAAAGGAGATTTGGCTGAAATCACAATCAACCACCAGGTGTTTTCTCCAATTAAGGGTACCTACTCTATAGTGGCTAAGTGTGCCCCAGGAGAGTCTCCCAACCTCAAAGTTGATCCATGGCTGAAATGACATAATTTAAATTTTCTTCCTTCAGCCATACCCAAACTTGGGCCACTCCTAAGCTCCTGAGCTTAGCACCCACCCAGGAGGTACCACACCTCTCTAAATCACATATAGATACTGAAAATAACATAAATTCAAATTGTCTAAATTTTTAAAGTTTATTTTACAAAGTATTATATAATGTATTACTTACAACCTTATATCTTAATACATATTTGTAATAATTATACATAACATTTGACTTTATCAAATGTTATTTTATATTACTGAGTTGGGCAAGATTTAATCATAGCTAAATATTTTACAACTTGTTTCTTGGAATCAATCATCTAATTAAATCATGGTTGAATTAAGTGCTTGATTCCAGGAAATTAGTTATCAAATATTATGCTATGATTAAATTTTTCCCAACTCTAGTTACACTATAGATATTGATTTCTATTTTAATTATCTGTTCAGTCAAAAATAAATAAAAAAAGATTTTAAAAGTTTACTGTTTTCATAGGTGCACATGTTTACTAACATATCCATTTGGGAACTAAAAAAGATACTAAGAAATTGAACTACTTTATTTCTTAAATAATTTTGTGGAGTTCAGTCTAATTCTTTCTGAAAACATAGTATTCCATTTATTTGAAAATAGTATTTCCTTTCTTCTCTCATAAACATACTATTTTATCTTAAAATGGTATCATTCAGGCTTTGTGAACTATTTCCAGCTGTTATTTGCCTGTTATTAAAATGAATTTATTTTTTGTAGAAGCATTTGAACTAAAATAAAAATCATTTAAGGTTAAAAGATTAATATTGATCAGTAACACATGAAATGTATATTAAGGGTACACAGCAGCCAGTTTTTAGTAATCTTCCCCACCTTGACTACAGATACTTAGTACAAGGAGGGCTGCCTGGTGAGATTGAAATGATACTGAAGAGGCTAATGATTTCCTTTACAAGATTAACTTTTGGGATTACCAGCAACACTCACTACAGTTGTCTTAGGCCGAGAATACACATGCCATCAAATTGAGAGAGTAGCTCGCATGCTAGTTGCTGGATTTTGTCAGCAACTGCCATACTGATTGTACATTTGCTAGTAATTGGCATTCAAGCAGTGATAGCACCACCCAGGTTTCAGTGAGGTGGGACTCACCACGCATAAACACTTCATCCCTCGCCTTTTAACTTGCTCGAAAAATCAAATTGTCTTTTCAAATGTTTCCACATACACATGCCATTCAAGGGATAGTAGCTGGCAAGTGCTAGGCACTCTCATGATATTGTGGGAGTTACTGGCATTTGTATAGTCTGGATTCATAATTATTGCAGCCAGACAAATATACCATTTTAGAATGTGTTTCAGAATTTTTAAAATCGATAAATTTCATTATGACAATGAGTTCATTTTACTATTCCAACTTTTAAAGTTTAAGAAATTCTAATCTACTTTTGGTGAAGCTAGAGAGGAAAAACTGTTTGTTTGTATCATCTGGTGTATCTATTCACCTGTTCCTTTCAATTCAACAGTCTTATTTGAGGGGATTATTTGACATGCATTTTCTAAGGAAGAGAGGCTACACCTTGCGAATTTCATCAATGATGTCCCAGAAGAAATCCACCAAGCTCAAGTTATGCTGAACATCAAAAAATCACCTGTGTGGTCACCCAAGTAGCAGGCCACCTGACTAAATATTTCTTGGGCTAAGTGTTTAGTTTTCATTTTGAATTTTTACAGAAATAAATTATCTCTCCTTAGGAGGATAGAATGTTGTGGACTTACTGCCAAGGAGTTTGGATAATGGTAAAAGGGTTAGAGTGAGTGCAGCTTGTTACTTCTGTAAGGCCCAATTCACACAGAACGGATGTCGGGCAGAGACGTGGCATGGACTTTTGTCTCTTCCCCTCTCTCCTATTAAACAAAGGGAGGGCGATCTCCCGCGCCACATCACTTCTGTGTCAATTGGTCCGCTTGTTTAATAGGAGAGACGCGGAAGAGACAAAAGTCCACGCCACGTCTCTGCCCGACGTCCGTTCTGTGCGAATTGGGCCTAAGGGACCGTGATTTCACAGACTTGATTCTCAAACTTGATATTATTTCCTATGATTTTTCTTAAAATTGAAACCTGTCAAGGAGCCATTTGTTCCCCAAATAGAATCACCAATATTACAAAACTTAAATATATGGGCCATAATACAAATTAACAAATGATGAATGTAGTTTAATTATATTAGGTTTATTGAAATAAAATTAAAAGTAAATTATTTCTTTTTAGTAATATTATTACGGTAATGGCACATTAGACTATTACTTGGAGAACTTTTTGTTAATTGTGCTACATTGTGAGCCGTTTCTTTCATTTTTAATGAAAGTAGGGAAAAAAGATATTTTTTTAATAGTAAAAGTTAGATAAAATATAAGAAGTAAATAAATTTATAAAAAAAAAAAACATACCACTGTTCCTTCTCTGCTAATGATTTCTATCATTGTCTTTGGTTCTTCAGTTTTGATTGGGTTAAAATTAGCTCGACGCAGTTCAGCACCTGGCCTTTGTTTTACTGACATCATGAAGTTAGGAGGCCTGATCATAACTTGCTCTGGTTCAAATTTCTCACCCTAGTTTTATTTACTATGACAGTATTTATGCGCATCTACTTAAATTATTAGATCCAGATTACAGAAATTTTAATAGAGTTATATTTTATTTAACTTTTTCATACATTATGAACTTTCAATAAGGAACTAGTATCCTAATTATGGTAGGCTAAATTATCAGACATTTTCATAACTAAAAATGAAATATTGTAGATTTCAAAGGAGTGTATATACCATCAAATAGTTTACAGTAAAAACTGCTGTAAATAATTTTATGATTTGACTATATTTTTATAAACCAATATTTGTTATTGACAACATGGAAAAAAAATTAAAAAAGGAAGGAATCCATTTAGTAAAAAAGACAAAGTTTTATAAATTTAAATAACTAAAATATATGTTTAGTTTTATTATGCGTATATTTGGGGATGCAGCTTTTCCGCTTACCTGAATGGCTCATTCAAGCCTAATGTTGTAAGATGACTGCCCTCAGATTTCCCAACTAGTGTCAAAAAATCCTTAAGCCTATAAGATCTATTTCTTTTAAGATTCTCTATTAAAATTTTTATAACCTCCTATGCCTCCACTCTAGTTATTTTTAGCTCATATAAAACTGGTTTTAAAGTTTATTCTAAAATAAATAAATCAGTAATTTGTACTCTAGTTAAGATTTGAAGTTGGGTTGTGTCCTTCAATATTATAGGAATCCACTGGGCAACCTTGCGTTACACCAAAAATGTGAAGCACTAAAATGCATGTTTTTATATTTTGTTTAAATTATTCTCACAAGTATTAATTTTTTTTTTTTTTTTTTTTTTTTTAGTCTTTATAGCAAAAACAAACTTTTATTATCATGAAATTAGAAATAAAGAAACATTCTTAAAGAATTTATGTTTGTATTTCTTCATATCGTCCTATTTATTCATACTCCCTTAATCTCTAAGTAGATTTTAAAATGTATATAATACAGGTAGAAGATAGAGATTATTAATGAAACTAAAACTATCTGGCATACCTGCTCACTATTGATGGAGTCTCTACTTTGCTGAGGTTCCAGGACTTTATTTTTTTGTTCTTGATGAGATTTTCGTTTCCGAACTCTTATGGGTGGTCCAAATTTTAGTCTAGCTAAAGCAGCACTTTTTTTCATCCAGGATGGTGGTTCTAATGAAGATTTCAATTGACCTTTTTTCTCTTTAACTATCCTGTTGGTTATTGAAAACTTTTCTTCCGATTTCAGTTCACTTAATAATTTAATAGTTTCAATCAGATGTTTTTCCACTTCCTTTAGAAACATAAATTGAAAAAAAAAGGTCAATAAGTGATGTTTTTTTGTTTGTTTTTTAAATGAATAACATTTACTCCTCTCTCCTACTTAGAAATCTTTATACATAGTAATAATAGACAATACAATAATGATAATGGATTTTGAAATGCATACATTATTTCATGTCTATATATATTCGTAGAAATTAAGAATAAAAATATCTCACTAAATAAGCAAGATGGATGTATTTTTATCCTATATATCACAATTCAGAATGAAAGAAACATAATTCAAAAGAATTTACTGCAAGATATCAAGAAGCATAGGTGAAATAGGAAGAATACTCCTTGTTCTAGGGTGCTCAGGTACCTGTTAAAACTAACTCAGTTGAAAGACCAATGAAGAAGGTATCAGCACAGCTTTCGAAACAGAATTAAGGGGTAATACATCAGATGCGAGCAAATGGACGGAATATAGAAGTAGAATGAAGGTTTTAAATATTGCACTCTGAAAAGTATAAAAAGTTGAAATATTCATCTTTAGAAAAAAAAAATTGAGGGAAAAAGGATAAGTCTATATTGATACCTCCAGGAAAGAATAGGAGGATTTTGACTGAATGAGATACCAGATGTTGGAGATGCAGGGTGGTAGACACAGATGAAGATGGGAGGGTGAATCTGAGAAACTGACACACACCCAACCAATTCTTAGACTAGCAATAAGATGAGAACATATATTATTGTCATTACAATTATAATTATACAATAGTTTTATTTATATATATATGTAAATTGTTTGAGTGACTGTTGATATTCTTTGATTACAAATTTGTAGATCCTCGTCCCTTAACTCCTTAATACCACTAATTATAATTTAATACTATAGAGAATTTATGCTAAGATGTCTCTAAGAGAGAAATTTAAATTAATTCAATATCACACAAATTAGGTAATTTTCAATCTAATAATGGGGGGCATTATGATGATAGGTCCAACTATAAAACTTATGGTAACGTGTGGTGCGATATCCATGTCAATATATGATCCTACCCATTGGAATCCTACCAATTCTACATTTGACAAGAATAGTTTCCTCTACCTTTCGACATTCATTATTGATAATCCACAATAATCATGAGATTATGAACCTAAACATCAAATAATTAGTTGAGCCTATTCAGGAATAATGAAGTACTTTTGAACCTGCAGAATATGGCTTCTGAATGTACCTACAGAAGTCCTTTCCTTTCAATTTTCTAGAAACCAGCCCAGGGTTTCTATTTTACCCACTATACTTCTGAGAAAATTTTAGAGGCTACGGTACAATATCAGAAAATATATATTCTTATCAATCTTATTTACATCTAGCACTTGTGTCTTCAAATACCCATAAAATGGTTTAAGCATTAGTGTTAGTTCATATATACAGTTGTAAAACGAACATAATAGCTCTTGTGTTTTTCCAAATATTGAAATTGTCTGTAGCTGTTTCTCAATAACCTGCAAATATTAAAAAATGAACAATCATCTTATGAAAAAAATAACAATTTATAATGAGCAGTATATTACATTCAATTATAACATTACTTAAATTATTACATACTAGTAAGGCTTGTATTGCAGCATGATGGACAGCAGTAAGTTTTTGAATCATCAATACAATCTTTGACTTTTTTCCAATTAATATTGGACTTGGCATCATATCTTTGAGTTTATTGACCTAAAATGTATGAATAGTTACTCTACAAAAATGTTATTATAATATTAATGTTACAACTAGATTGAGTTTTTTGTTCCTTCAGTAGAAGCCTTTGTGGTCTGATCTGGGATAGATAAAAAAAAAAAAAAAAAAAAAAAAAAAAAAAAAAAAAAAAAAAAAAAAAAAAAAAAAAAAAAAAAAAAATGGGAGAGATTAGCAGAGAAAAGGAGTGTTGGCTCGAAAGCTTTTTTAGTTGACATAAAACCAATACCTGCAGGATTGATATCACTTAATTGTTATACATTTATAATTTTAACAATTAAAAAAAAATACATTTTTTGGTATCCCTTTACCATACCAACTCCTCTGATTAGGCAAATCCCCAATAATTCACCAATTTCCTACCTTTTAATGCTAGATACACATACCTGGACCTTACTAGTTCTGATTTATTAAAAACAAAAATAAATAATACTTACTAACCAATCTGATATATACTACTACTAAACAATCAATATATACAAGGAGACTTTTCAACAGTTATTACAGAAATGTAAAAATAAAAATGAATGAACAGCAAAATTCCTCGATAATCATTTAATAGAGTTATTGCTCAGTTGAATGAACCAAATATGGATTTAGTTTAGTTGTCAACAAACAAAAATATACTAAACACTATGTTTTTACAATTAAAATAGAAAATATATTATTTCACTTGATTTTTTATTGAGAATCAATCTTAATTTTCTTTAGGTTATTTATCTTAATGATATAATAGTGATAGAACTGTTAAAGAAAATTATGATTGAGAAGTAGATGAGGTCAAAGCTGACATGCAGGGGCTCCTGAACACCAGAGCTTGTTTGTTTGTTTATTGGGGCTTAATGTCCTTATGTACTCCAACTAGGGCAGGAAGGATGGGCTTTTCTACAGGTTACCAACCTATTCTAGTCATGGAGTTAAGGTCAAGATTCATTTTGTGGATCTACCACGAAGTAAATTTTAACCCACCCAGGTGGGATTCGAACCACGACCTTCAGTAACGCACAACGAGACCCTCGCCCCAACTCGCTTGGCCATTGATCCCCACACCAGAGCTTGTCAGACCCTGGGGCAAGACAGATTGATGGAGGCTGTATTTCTCTACAATATATATGTGTGTGTGTGTGTGTTTGTGAGTGTGTATAAACACATAAGTATATATATATATATATGTGTGAATGTATATGTACACATGATGTTATATACCTCACAATTAGTTCTGTATAAATAGTTCCTTTTAAATCTGGCACCGAATTCTAAAGTTCTTTGTTTAATGCGCTCTAAATCTTCATCAGGGGATAAAGGTGAATTAATATTCTTTGCAATCACTATTTTAATATTTAATAAGATAGTGAATGCGCTCTAAATCTTCATCAGGGGATAAAGGTGAATTAATATTCTTTGCAATCACTATTTTAATATTTAATAAGATAGGAGTCATTTTAATTCTTATATCTTCAACTTTTCTTAATTCAGTGTCGACACCAGGTATATCTTGAATTCTTTTGGCAATATTCTTACAATAGTTTTCCTGAAAATGAATATGTCTTTAATAAAAAATCTATTTCTGTATACCCATAAACATTATAAAGTATTTGTTTAAAAAAACACAATCCATAGTAAACAATGAATATATATATATATATATATATATATATATATATATATATATATATATATATATATATATATATATATTCTTAATCTACTTGCAGTATTTTTCTTTTAGGAGTTTTTTTTTCTACAATTCATAAATTTTGAGATAATTGGTGTTTAAATATTTTTATAACTTTAAAAAAGCTCAATTAAAATATATCCTCTTGTTGGTATTTTAAAGAAGACACTAATAAGCTTTCAATCCATTTTATTTTTTTATCAGTATTTCTCTTCCCAATTTGTACTATTTGTTATATATAATAAAAAATATAAGACAAATATTTCAATCTTCAAGAATAAAGAAATGATTTTTTTTCCTTTCAAATCCAGATGAATTCGAAAAGAGTTGATGTAACCTTAACAAATGTATTAAATTGATATTTAATAAATATGTTAAAGAAAAAAATTATTATATTTTAATGGGATTTTAGTTGACTGAGAAGATAATGAAGATGAAGGTTGGGGTATTATTGGTACTTTATTATTATTATATAAACTATAAAGTAGTTGGTTTCAAAACTTGTTCATTCTATACCTCCAAGACACTGCTGTAATTTCAGCTGAAGAGGGAGCAAAGAACTAATAATTTTTGGATATCTTCTAATTTGTGGACTTATTTTTCTATGATATGTTGACTTTAGTTCATTTTTTTAATTTTTGCTAATAAACTTTATAGTTTCTAAATTAATTTTTTTTTTTATTATGGAAATGTTTAGTTATTAAATACAATTTATTAACAAATAACAAGTTTATGTGCTAAGAACTATTATTTTTCATGTTTTCTTATTCCTTATTTTAGTTTTATTTTTAGATGTATCCCTTTTTATTTCCAACTTTTACTTACCTCCGGTTCATTTATATAGCTGTTTTTTACGTTGCTTTGATTTTTATCGTTAGGAATTTCATTTAATGTTTTTTGGCTCGATGACATTTCTATACTTCCAGCTAATGAGAAGGAATTATCTTCCTTCTTTTGTAGAGCTGCAACTTCTGATTCAGAGCCTAACTGTAACCAATTTATTTATTTCTTAGACCAAGAACAATAATGGGAATAAGCTATTTTATTCAAATTAGTGTTTTCATATTTTATACATTATATATTTAGATAAATGGGTAAATTAAGGTATATACTATGACAAAGTTTTGAACATTAAGATTTTTTTGGATATTTTTTTGTAGGAATTAAGGGTTATGTTTATAACTTTAACAAGTAAGAAATTCTTAGCTGTATAACCTATGATCATTGTTCAAACACATGATTTCAAATTGCATGAAGGAGACAAGTAACTTTATTTTCCGTTTGAAAAAACAGAAGCTGTTAATTAAAATTTGTAACATAACTCCTTCATCCATTTATATCTTGATTTGTCTTCAATGTTAATCCGAGAAAAGTATATTTATAATAAAGACAAATCCATACCTTACATAAATTTAAAATAATTCATTAATAAACAAAACTGAAATAAAACCAGTCCTACTTATTATACTATTTTTCTTCTGGGTGCAATCAATGTCATATTTCACTATATGTATGAAGCAAGGTGTAATGAAAAATATTATTATGAAAAATATCAAACATTTTTGTTAACTTGTGATACATATTAAAGAAACTTGACAAGATGTTTCCTGATGACACTACAAAATGTATGCCATTAGATGGTCTCCCGAACCTGGAATAAATCCACTAATGATAATACAGAAAATCAACATTTTGCTCTCAGTCCTGGATTTAGAATTCCAGTTCCTGGCCTAATGAGCTATTTCACTCCTAAATAAAATGAGTAGAATAGTAAAATAAAAACCTGCTAAAGAAAGACTGAAAACTGCACATAATAACTGGTAGTATAAGAACGGGTGTGAGTTTTATCCCAAAGTTAAAAAAAGATTTTAATTCAAGCAAGAAAAACAGGATAGGAGGAATATTATTGATAAACTGAAATAACCTAAAAGTAAAGGTAATTAGTCCCTTGTAAGCAGGGGTAGCAGGGTACCAGGTGCTTAAAAAATAAAGAGGACTTCCACTCACAAGAGATTGAAAATCCTGATTCTGGATATGGGAATAACTATCAATAGGCTTTAAGACGACAGGTTCCAAACACCAGAGATTTTTAATGACATGAATAAGCGCTTAAGATCCAAGTAATTTCAATCCAGAAAAAAATGAATGCATTTGAGATTACTGAGACTTGGAAGGTCGTATAGAGGTCCCTTTTTTTAAAAAATAGAATTTCAGAGATTAATTAAAAATTGATTAATCGCTAAATACTTTGTTCCACAATACTGGCACTGAAACTATTACCTTCTAAAATTCTAACTGTTATTATTATAAAACTGATAACTGTTATAATAATAATGGGAATATATATTGTCAATATGTGGAGCCACTGAAATGTAAGTAAAACATGAATAATTTTATATGGTAAGGTTATAGATGGGTTACTTGAATACATATATATTTATATATATATATATGTATCTCCAAGTTTGTTTGTTTGTTTATTTGGGTTTTAAGACGTATAAATCCCCGGGGTCATCAACACCTGACCTATCTCCAAGTGATAACATAGCAGGTGAATAGAATGTGTTTTTTCAGGTCCCCCTATTGGCTGGAGCAGCTATAAAGTAGTGGTACCCTACAGTTTCAAAATAACCTCTGAAATGATTATTTAAAGCGTATTGATTTTAGATATTTATTAAATGTAAATCAGTTAATAGTTAAGCTTATCACCTTTTAACTATTAATCAACTATTTAACAACATTATTTGGTAAAAAGAGTGGCCTATTCAATAAGGCACAGACAGCTTGAAACCCTATCATTAGACAGTCAAATTTATTTTCTGCCCTTTTTGCTCAGGGATATACTGAAGCTGATACCCTGGATACACCTAGCCTATATTCAACCCGAAGGAATTATTCAATTATGCCTGAAATAAATCAGGCAGATGAAAATTATGGTGATCTCATTATCAGGTAAAAATATTTAATAAGATTGAGTACAACCCTATCTATTCACTTAATCTAAGAACCTTCATGGCTTGTGTTGGTACAAGTTTTTTACCTAGTTTATTACCGTCAATTATAAGAAAAAATCTATTTGCCCTCTCAATTATTTATGATTATCTATTAAACAAAGAAATTATATAAATAAATTACCTTAGTAGTTGTTTTGTCTGATTGGAACTCTGCTGGAATTCTTTTAGTCAACAAAACAGGCTCTTCTTTTTGTTCAGTATTTTTTTTCTTGTCACTATGCAATGATATTTGTTCTGAAAATTTGGACCCATGGTTCTCTCCTTCACATTGAAAAATATTTTGTTCTTTGCCAACATTTAGAAAATTAGTAACCATTTCCTCATTATGAAAAGCTGAGCATTGATATTGCATTTTGTTGGTAGCATTATGTTCATCGTTACACGTAAAATTTTTCACATTATCATTATCACCAGAAAATGTTAAAGGTTCATTGTGATAATCATTTTTAAATGATAAGGACAATTCATTTAAATCAGGACTAATTGGATATTTATGTTCGTCTTCTAGGTAATCATGAAAAGTTTGCCCAACAAACATCTGGTTGTCTTGCAACCAATGACTTGTATATTCATTTCCAGATTCACAGTAAGCATTTTCATTAGAAATCGAATTAAGGCTTCCGCAGCTAAAATTATTGTTTCCCAGTTTTTGGAATTCTTTTGCGGGGAATGTGGTTTTTATCTGTGATATAGTTTTATTTACTTCTTCCTGTTGTTTTTTTTCCAGAAAACATTCCCATTTCTTTTGATCTCCATCTCTTTGCCTCTTCCGCTTAAATTCTTTCAATATAGAATTGAATTCACTTGATTGTATAAACTGAAATTTAATTTATAGTAAGATAATTAAATATGATTATTCATATTACTTTATTAAATAAACAATCATGACAATATCATGCTAATGTGTTACATGCACAGTTCAATAATTTGTTTTGTGACTTGATGATTTAAAATATGATTAAAGTTTGAAATGTGGGAATAGCAGTGAACAGTTGAGGAGAGTTCTTTCAAAACTCAACATGTCCGCTTCAGTGTTTAAAATAGAGCAAAAAAACAGTCTCTCAAATCCAAAACAGTTACATTATTTAAATTTTTGATAAATGTCTACTAACGGAAAAAAGTATAGTAGTTTGTGTGATAAATATGTTTAGTTTCGAAAGAATCTCATCAGCTTATTAAGTGGTGATTCGTCTTTATAATGAAAAAAACTGCTGCACATTACAGTCACCCTTTAAATGTGCTACAATGAGTTCAATTTACTAAACTAGCAGGATGATCCCTTAACATTGGAAGATTTGGCAAAAAAAAAACAAAAACAAAGTAGAACGTAATGTGAGCTGGAGTTGTACACAAAACTGAACATTAGATTCAAGATATTTTGTCTGTATTATTTTAATAGATCTAAACAAGATGAGATTAGGGCTCAATTCCATTCACCCATCAGTAATATATTGTCACATTAATATGAACTATAACCCCACAATCTATACAATATATATCCCTTAAAGATTAGGTTACTTTAATAGAGAAAAAATCAGTATAGAAGGTAAGTTCATTAAGAAAAAAAGGTGTGTTATACTCACAGAAGGAGCCATTTCACTTTTGATCTCATTGTGTTTTAGTTTTTCAAGGAATAATAGCTGATCAAAAATTCTTGGATCATATGAATTATTGGGATTAACAGCAACAAAAGAAGTCATTTTTAATCAAGGACCAATGACCAATTCAATCTCTGTTTTGCCACTATTGTCAATAGAATCTCATTCAATTCATAAAACTAAAAACTAAATAAACATGTAATGTCAGATGATAGGTAATCAATGATTTTTTTTTTTTTAAACATTCAGCTGTGTTTACTGGTAACCAGGATAGATACCAACTAGTCATCTGACATACTTGTGTTGAAATCTATATGTTCAGCAGTTTATGATTTTTAGTTATCACTTTCAATTTTTACAAATGCCATGAAAAGAACTTTTTTGTTCTATAAAATTTAAGATACTGAAATGTCTCCTTATTGTTATTTGCTAAATCAGTTTTAAGAACAAATAACTATAATTTTAAAGTATCTCATAGAAATATAGGATTAAAATAAATATTAATATTTAATTTTTCAAATATATTTTATTATAAGAGCTATGTTTTCCAGTCTAATTCAACAATGATAACACCTCAATATGTGTTCTATAATGAATGGATTGGACCCTTCGAGGTGAAAAGAGTTTTCGTATATTTATTGTCAAACATTTAAAAAATAATTATGAGGGCATTACATTTTATTCATAAAAATTTGTATCCTAGGATGAGTATTCCAGAAAGCATAATTTTGTCTTTAGACAGGACAACTCTACCACCTCTTCAGAAAATTTCGAAAAAGCCTTCAAGGAGATATTCTCTCTATACTCCTGATGTCTGTGAAACTATAATGCCTCCTCATATTAAAACTATAGAAAAGTGGCTGGGGAGTCAACCTTTGGTAATATTTATTCATAAATTGTTATAGTACGTTTTATTAATGTTTAGATTTTCTATAAAATTATCCTTACTTTTAATTTATCATGATCATAAATATCCCCACTTAATAAAATACAATAAATCTATCTGCACAAGATTAATAATATAATTAATAAATAATTGTGTATTTATGGGATATATATATATTTTTTAAATTGTAGTTTATGTTTACTCAAGAACACAAGAACAAATGATTTTGCCTAAACTTCTTCAATTATTTTCATAACCCTTTAACGGGCAGGCCGGGAATTTTAGAATTCAATTATTCTTTTTTTTTGCCTTTGAATGGCTATAGCCACACTATTCCCCACACATATTACATGAAATTCAAGGTTGAATAAAGGATATTAGATGATAATGAGTACGATAATGCATCGGACACTAGGTCATTTATTGAGCAAAAGGCATTAAATATGTGTATCCTCCAGGATACATCGCCTGTTAAAGGGTTAATGCATAAAAAAAAAAAAATTAATACTAATTAATTTTAGTTGGCAAGAACAGTTATTATAAATACATGTAACTAAGCGATTTATGGATTTCATGGTTATCTGCTGTTTAGTTCTGAAATTTATTTTGTCCAGACTTAAATAATCTAATTAAAATTGCTGTCATAATATTTCTTACATTTTTTAAATTAAAAATATATAGCAATTATATTTTAATATTATTAAATCATTTCTTGAAATCAGTTATAAAATTATTGACAAAAGAGTGTGCTTTATAAATAAATTTGAAATTCTTGTAATAAACACATTTTATTTTTTGATTCTTGAATATCTCTATAAAGCAACTTAACTATTTAGTGAAGCATATTTTAGAGCACTGTCAAAAAATATATTTATCATCAATAAACAAAAACTAATTTGATATTTAAAAATATTAATGTGTATATTTTTATTAGTATTAGGTATTTAAAATTTGCACATAAAATGGTCAGTTATTTTAATTTAATTTATTTATTTATTTTTTTTTTTTTTTACGAAAATTTAAACTAGTTTGTATTAAAATACACATATGAATGGGTAATAAGGTGGAATATACTTTTAATAACTGTGAAAAGGCATTGCTTCTAGAAAATCAATACCTAACTCCCAGTATGGAGCATTTAGGCCTGAAAAGAAACCACCCTTGTCAAATAGTTTTCCAGCCTGCTTTAATCAAAATTGTAACATATTTATAAGTATCTCAGTAGTTCTCTATTGGGTTTATTAGTAAATATGTGCCGTAATAAATGTGCTCTCTGATTTATATAAATACTTAATAAAATTTTATGTTAAAAATTATTAAAATTGAAATTTATTGACAGGTATCTAATTCTATTTGTAATTTTATATTACTGAAGAAAGTTAAATGTTGGGGGGTTTCTAATTATTTCAGAACAATTAGTTTTTAGAAAACTACTATAACTGTTACTATAAAATGGCTTCTCAAGTGTTGATCAAAATGCCTGTCACCTACAACAATCAAGTGAGTGGTTTACATTGCATTTACAGCAAAAGTAAGGTTTATAGGATTTATGTCTAATATATAGTTTAAATCTTAAAATACATCACATACTAGTGTTTTGTTTGTAGATCATTTTACTAATAAAATTTTTGAGTATAATTGTTTTATTATCTACAAAGTACCACCTCTATTCGTATGTTAAATTATTTTTATTAAAGTTTTGATAGGTTATGTTACCAAAAAGACTGCGCGGTGTGGCAATTAAATTACCTTTTTCATCAGTACATTTAGTTGCTTTTAAATATTTTGTTGTTTTGTAGATATAATTTAAATGACTTATAATGATCAATATACTTTGATTTTAAATCTCCTATAGTTAATTAACAAATATTTATATTTATTTATTTATTTACATTTTTGGTGCCATGTACCACCACATTTGGTTAGAGGCACCATACTCAGGTTCAGAACTATAATTCCTTGTACAGGTTTGTTTCTTTTAAATATTGAATAGTGTGTTTGTGGAGATACGAGTTGTTTTCTAGTAATGTTGCAATGTCTTGATTGTCAGGCCGTTATCTTTTCTTTGCTTTTTGTATTTTTGGCATTCAATAAGGATGTGTTCTATAGTCAGATTTACCTGACATTGGTTGCATTTTGGGGGTTGTTTGTCACAAATATTTATATGTGAATGTTCAAATGTTTAAAAATATTATTGAATTTTGTAAAGATTAATATATGTAACTAAATTTATGTACAATTGTAAGTTAAGTAAAAATAGATGGTTGGGATGTAGTCAGTAGGAAATACTATTTTCGATTTTGTAACATGATAACTCATACATAACATATACTCATACAAATAGGTATTTGAAATTATGTATGAATGTGGTTATTTGTCAAAAATATTAGTACACAATAAAACAAAAATATAGAATTGTTAAAACTGTTGTTTCTATGGTCTACATCCCAACCATCACATCCTCTATTATTAAATGTTCATCATCTTGAAAAAAAACCTTTTTTTGTTTTTTCATTCATGATTAATATTATTGTACTTTTCTTCTTGATGTTAAAGATATTAAGATTTAATATTGATAGAAATAAGTTTACTATGAAATCATACCATCCATAATTAATATTGACTGTTGAAAGATTACTAAAGTGTGTGGTGTTATCATGAAAAACTAAAGTGTCTGGTGTGTGAATCACTATAGAGGAACTTTATATTTGTTACAGATTGGAAAGAAAAGTGGAGAATCACTTAGGTCAGAATCAATTTTACTTCCCTGCATGTCATCCGATCCTCTTCTTCGAATTACACAATTAGAACAAAATCTTCGTTTTTTGCAAGAACAACATCATAGCATGTTAAGTAGCTTACATCAAGAAATAGAATCGTTAAGAACTCGTAATAGAGGTATGTAATACTAAACTATTTGTGAAAGTTATTATGTTAAGAATTACAGCTATAATCTAAGAATGTTAATGGTTGATAAAAGCTGATTGGTAAATATTTAGTAAAAAGAGAATAGGTAGTCATTCTTAAAGTGATTAAAAAAAGATGGACATTAGATATGATAACTGATATTTACATTAAAAGCATGTTTAATCTTTGATTTAATTAAATCTCTCAATAAAAGCAATAATAGTTTGTAAACTATAGATAATTTTCTAATACAATGAATAAAGAAAAGAATGTTTTATATGTTTTATTTATTGAGGATTTTTATAATTTATTGTATACGAGACAAAAACTTTTCATTATAGTTTATCATTATATAATGATATATATATCTTTATATGAAAATCTTTATATCTTCCATAGACAATCATTTATCATTTTATCATTACTTGTCCTCAATTAAACTTAATTAATGAATGAAAGTAATGCTTCTATTAATGAGTTTTTTTTATAGTTTGAAGATAATATTGTTAATTACAATGTAATATTGACAAACAAAAAGGGATTTCAATTTTTTTGTTTTTTCTAATATTAAAAATATAATATTTTATTTTTATTTTGTATATTTCATTTTATATACTTTATTTTATTTGTATTATATCTGTCATCACAGTGAATAAGTGGTTAAGGTGAATTTTTACCAAAATAAGTTAATTGACTAAAAAGAAACATTGAGATTTTACTTCATGGTGAATAAATCTTTAAGTAAGATGTTCATCTTAAAACATAGTTATTTAAAATGAACATCTTACCTAAACACTTATTCACCATGAAAAAAAAAACCTCCACGATTATTTTTAGTGACAACCTATTTTGGTCAAAATTCGACTTAACCACTTATTCACTGGGATGAAAAATATTTTCACGCCAATGCTGCCATGAAACATGATATATCATTAAGAAATTCTAATAATTTATTTTTAGACCTACAATTTCAGTTGATATTTGGAAATCCAGGAATTCCAATAATTAACAGTAGTTCAGATTCCTCACCAGATGACTGTAAGCCAAAGGTAATTAAATTTTGAATATATTATCAGAATGTTTAATAAGTGGTTAAGTTGACTTTTATAAAAATCAAGTTGGCAAGTTAGTTATAAAATTAATGTATACATTTTCTAAAAATAGTTCCTAGATAGAAAAAAAAAAATTGATGAGAAGACATTCCATTGCGATTTTATAAACCTGTGTTCCAAGTAGTTCATTTTTAAAAATGATTAAAATTTTAGAACTGTTTGGGATGTTTGATTTGACAACTCTCTTAGCAAGGATACAGAATTCTAAACTGCAACCATATTTTTAATTTATTAAACTTTGATGCACCACTTCACAAGTGTACTTGCTTGATTTTCCATTACTGAATACATACATTTTTTTAATGAAAAGGAAAAATCTTACGACTAAGCAGACTTTTGAGATAATTTTATTAACAACCCTTGTTTTTTTATACAATATATATAAGTTACCAGCTTTTCAGAGAAGTGCCGAACAGCTGGTTGAGCTTATTCCCACAAGGAATTTTGGAAATAATATGATTGAATGAGCAAAAAAGGTTAAAAAGTTGTAGGGATGAAAAAAAAAAAAATATATCTGTGTGCTGCTTAATATATTTGGGGCAAAAGTCAATTGTAGTATATAGAGCTTTGCTGGTATCCAGAGCATGATCATTAGTCAAATTTTTAAAGGACCAATGCCAACAAAAATCAGACAGAAAAAATTACACGAAAATGATGAATAATAAACATGGCTATTTAAAAAGGTCTCTAAGTGTTTAATAAAACTTTTCAGAATTAGATGCATTATTAGAAACTGTATCAATGAATGTACTTGTTGATATACCTAATATACGTGAATGAATATATTTAAATATACAAGGGGACAATGGTTTCAAGAACCCCAATAAGTTGGCATAAAGGTAAACCAGCTTTAGTAATAAAGACTAGATAGTGATAAAGATTATCATGTCTCTCTGAGTGGTAAGAAAATGTTTTATAATATTCATTTATTTGTGAACTTAAAGCATCGGTTTCAAAGAATGAGATGAACTTACTCTGCATAGTATTTTGAATTGTATTTTAAAGTATTCTAAAACTAAATATTTCCAAAAATAGAATTTTGAATTTTTCGCCATTAATCATATTAATAGGCTTAATCATAGTTAGTGCTACAAGCATGTCTTCTATGGTCTCATAAAAATTAATTCCTTAGGTAATATTTTATGTTTTATGATGGAAATCCTATGGTTGACTGTATGATGTAATAGTAGAGAAATGGTCAGGGATGCAGTCAGGTATTATTAACAAATCCAGGTATTTTTTATTAAAAAACTTGGATGTGTTAATTATACCTGATTGCATCCCTGCCCATTTCTCTACTATTTTATTTTTTCTATTTGCCTCTGGTTGAGCTAAAATATCTTGACAAAGCTTTAATGTATGTTGGAAATGGACTTGTCATTGTTGAAGATTATTCCTGTTACTTCATCCCACTCCATTTCTGTTCCTTCTCTATATCATGCTATTTATAGTCCTAATTACAGTTCATTTTATTAAGTTAACTTTTATTCATTCTTCCTTTTTGCAGTAATAAAATGTCACTATTTTATAAAAGAAAGACCTAATGCCTGACTATCAAAAATAGTATAAATATTTTTAGAGGTCAACTAAACAAATAAAAAAAAAAAAAAAAAAAAATATATATATATATATATATATATATATATATATATATATATATATATATATATATTTGTCAAATACCACTCACTCATTTAACACGAAATCTCAAAAACCAACGAACGGATTGGAATGAAATTTTGTATGTGGCTTCCTCCAGGGCCGTAGGTGCTCGCTAAGAAAGGATTTAAAAAAATTTGGTCTGGATCACGTGTAATTCGCGAAAAACGCGATTTCTCACGCATAGGAAATTCTTTGAATTAACATTACTGATCTCAATGAAACTTAGTACGTTGCTTCTTATAAGATGTTAGATGAATGATAACAATTATTTTCTAAGTAGTTTGCCCTGTATCGGTACTACAAAGGGGTAAAATAAAAGTACTCATTTGATTTTATTGGGCAAATAATAATAGTTTATTGTCATATGGTATATGGTGATAAGCTAAATTAAAAAATAGGTTAGATGCTTAAACCGCACACTTTGACCACAAATTAAGTTCTTTATAGTAGTAAACAAACAAAAATACGATACTGGCATGTGGAAAGCTTATTATATGGTACTTTCTGTAAACTCATGTTGGCTGCAGAGTGTACCCTTACCAGTTTGAGTTTCGGGACTATTAGCCTGCTGTGGAAAGGAAGTTGAGGAGGTTAAAGACTTATGTTCTCTGGTGATGACACGGAAGGCCACTTGGATGTACCCACCGACCTTACTTCATCAGTAGCTTCTTCCCCAACTACTCTTCCTTTAGCTTGATAAGATAAAGATAATTGTTCTGTACCTGGCCCTTCTCAAATCGGCTTTTCTCAACCAGGCCCGTGTTGTATTTCTCGAAACTGAACAAGTTGTACCTAGCCTTTATGAATTTAATTCCTTGAACCAACAATCTACCTTTGTTCTCAGTTCAGATGAGAATAACGCAGGAAATGATTCAGAGATTTAGTTCACAACAAACAACTAAGGAAATCGGCTTCAAAAATATCGTCAAGTACATATAGAGGTTAACAGGGAAGTTGTTAAGAAATACAGGAAAAATTATCCTGGAAATACATTAGCAGAAAAGTGCTTAACAAACATAAAGCGAACCAACCCGAAGTTAAAAGAAATGTTGTACACACATATACTGAGGATCACCCAAATATACATAGAGGTTGTAGTACATAGAAGTATAACAAAAACCATTCTGAAATCTATAGAAAGTCTTCAAAAAACTACTCAGAAAATAATCCTCATGTTAAACGTGTAGCTGTAACAAAACATGATGAAAGACGTTCAATGGAAAGGTTGCAGTCATGGACAGTGAAGAAGCATTCAGGTTACAAGTATTACCCAACAACTGAATATCCAAAAGATTAAACATTCGATATTGGACAACGGTCAATTTGCAATGGGTGTTATGATGTAAAATGGAAGGACGAGAGCCCTGTCATGTGCTGCAGCAACGGGAAAGTCCAACTTCCTCCATTTCAAGAATATGCTGAACTCTTGCACAACCTCCTTACTTACGAACATCCTGAGGTTTAGCATTTTCTAAATAATATTTGGATATAGAACGGTTGTTTCCAAATGACGTCGTTTGGAGCAAAAGAGATAAAAGAGGGGCATTTCATGCCAACATTTAAGGTGCAAGGACATGTAAAACACAGAAAAGGACTTCAGAGCTTCTGTTGAGTCTGCTCCTAAAGATCTACAAGATTTCCAGGTAGTTATCAGTGCTGACAAAAAGCCTTCAAATGCTCTCTGAGGATGTTACAATACTCCTACCACTAACGAAGTTACCTACTTGACTGTTGGCCAGGTGTTTGAAAAGGGAGACATTATTCTCGACTGATAAGAATGAGTTCTATCGAGCGTATGATTCTCTTTAGTATCATCTCATTTTCTGCCATGTAGAAGATGGGTACAGTATTAACATCCCTCTGCGTGACCCAAACACAAATACACCACTTAAGAAAACTGTCTGCAGCTGATTTTTACGCCTATATGTTGATGGAGCGAGAAGGCGAAAAACCTTATTTATTTTACTTTCGTAATCTCCTCAACCAATTTTTGCTTGATATGTAAGGAAAATTAGAAACAGAAACACTAAACTTTATTCGAAAGAAACAAAAAATGAGAAGTGGGGACTATATTCACTTGAAGGATGCCATAAGAGAAGCTGATGGTCTGGTATCGGAGCTGGGTAAGATGGTAGTGCTGCCATCAAACTTCACTGCAGGATTATCAAAATAATATAAAATTAACTTTTGCAAATTGTCAAATTTACTTATTGAAATTATTCTAAGAATGGAATTCTTTAGGTTTATTTATGTAATAATAATTATCAACGTTAAGCTTAACTTTTGCTAATTAATGTTTTCCTTAATCCTAATGATATTAAACCGTAGCGGAGCACAGGCACTTTCAGCTAGTATATATATATAAAGTTGTTTATAAACTATAATACTATATAAACTCAGTTGTTTTTTAAATATTGAAATTGTGCCTGCTGGACAGTCTGTATTAATTGCATATTATCATAAATATGATGGAGGAAAAGATCTATTAATTTTTTTCATGTATTCTGGATAATGAAAACAACAGAACTGTTGGCATAAAAATTCATTTCTCATCACTTTTGTAAGAAATCTGCTATTGTATTGTAGACTTCATTGTTTATTTATGTATTTAATGAGAGTATTATTGTTATAATAGAAGAGAAACTTTATTTATGAGACCATTTATTAATTCACTTAGTATCCGTTTCTATTTATATCTATTTCATGGCTTAAGTTCATTATCATACAAAATCAATATAGGTGAACATATTATGGCCCCAAACCTTGACATTAATAGTACAATAGTCAATTGAAAAGGATGCTTTACAATAGAAGTCTTCAAGTACTTCTTCTGAGTATTATTATATCTGCTGGCAGACATAGATTCATTATAATTATTTATTTTTCAGATAGTTTTGACACCAAAAGAAGTTAATACTCGACCTCTCCAAGTAGAAATATTAGAAAAAGAAGTTTCTGAATTGAAGACAGCGTTGTTGGAGGCTAACTCGAAAAATGCAAGTCTCACACAATTAGTGGACTATCAAAAAAAGTAAGTTTGTTCATAAAGTAATAATGAGCATTCTTTATGTGGCAAGAAAAGAAATATTTTGGAAACTGTTGAAGTTAACCAAGGATTTACTAATTCTTGTCTTATTAAACTATATTTGATTGCAAATCTCTGGTATAATTAAAATAATAATAATTGCTGATTAATAATCCATGAAAAATAGGAAAAATCACTATGGGTCTCGATTAAACACATTTCCTGTCTGCAAAATCGTAGGTGAAAACACCTTGGGAAAAAATGGCCTTTTATAACATATTTATTTATTTTCTATTAAAAATATTTTATCATTAAAAGTTCTGAATAGATTTTATTGAATGTGGTGCTGTTTTTCGTGAAGAAAAAAATCAACAATTAGCAAAATAGGTGTTCCTATTTGAAAAGGTGACGTAATTGCAACTAGTAAAAATATATATATAACCACGTAATGATATTTATTTTTAACTCCTTTTGTATTACATATAAATCTGTATTTCTAATATTCTTATATGAGAAACATACAAACATGTTGGCAGATTGAACTTTAGTGAGATTCTTATTCCTTCTGTAACTGATCTGATTTTAAATTTCTTTATTTTTTGTTTACCATTAATTTTTTTTTTTTTTATCTGTGTGAGTGGTAGTCTTAATTAAAACACTCTGGCATATTTACCTGTTAACTTATTTTTCTTCCATAATTAAATCTTATTAAAATGTGTCAGTCTCAGTCAAAAATGCTTTGTCTTGGAAATGTTATATAGATTTTAGTTACATTTTGATTTGTTTTAAAATTACTTGATTGATTTAAAAATGTTGAATGTTTATATTTATAGGCAGTTGGAAATGATAAAAAAAGAAAAAGACACTGAACACCAAGCAAGGCTTGATGATGCTGAAAATCTCATTAAAAGACTTGTCAAAGAAAATGAAGAACAAAGGAAGGAGGTAACTAATTCAAAAAAAGCCTTGATAGAATGAAATGTTAATAATTTAAAATGAATGCTAATGCTATATGAAGGGTCCAGGGAATAAAAATGAACAATGAATGTAGCCATTTTGAAACATGACTGTTTCTGAAAATCTGACTAAAATGTTTAAACTAGAATGTAAAATAATAAATTCTTAAGAGTTGATATTTTTGCAATATATCAAAAATCTTCTGAATATATGTAAAGAGATCTTGTCAAAAATTCATAAAATAATAAATTCTTAATAGCTGATATTTTTGTAATATATTTAAAATCTTCTGAAGATATTTAGAGATCCTGATCATATAATGGGAAACAAAAATTCTGTTTTTTTATTTTCCCATATCCATGCACTTTTTGAAACTAATGATACTAAGGTATTTGAAATTTCACAGGTAAACACTCTTCGAAGTCAAATCAATAAAGCTGGTGGAAGTGGAAACCGTTACAATGGTGGTAGAAGGAATGGTGATTATCAGAGATTTCCTCCTTTGCAAGCCCAGACTTACTGGGGAAATGGATCTCAGAAGCATAGAAATAGGTAATAAAAAATACAAACAAGTAATGAACATATCTCTTTAAAATTGTTTATTATAAATATATGCACTCTAGTTACTATTTTTTTTCCTTTTTTATTTTTATTTTTTTCAAATTGAATTTTGGGCTTGATAAAAAAGTGGGTTTATGTTGAACAAACCTAGTTCCAGGCCTGCCTTGTTTCACTTCATTTAATCTGAACACTAAGAGGGAGTCATCCTGAGTTGGCCGGAGAACATTATGGATAGATGGGCAGAATATAAAAGAATAAAGAACTGCTGGCATATAAAGGGCAGGAATTGGAGGCAAACCAACAGGCTAGAAGCACAGATGCCATCTGGGAAGAGGACGACTACATTGATGAAGAGGAAGTAGCTGAAGCTATAAGCTCACTAAAGCTGAGGAAAGCGGCTGGCATTGATGGCATCTCACCAGAAATGTTGAAATATATAGGTATGAAGGGACATGAAATGCTCCAACACCTCCTCAATGTGGCTTGGAAAAAGAAAGTGATCCCAAAGGATTGGTAAGTATCAACCATCATCCCAAGTTTTAAAAAGGGGGACAATCGTGAATGCCAGAATCATCGAGGCATATCCCTACTCAGCATTCCCTACAAAGTATATTCTAAGGTGCTTGAAAAATGATTAAGGACTCTTGTTGAACAAAAGCTAGGGGAAGAACAATACGGATTCCGGCCTAATAGAAGCACACAGGACCTGATATTCACCATGAGACAAATATCCAAGAAGGTTATAGAAAAGGACAAAGAGGTATTTGCTTGATTTGTGGACCTAAACAAAGCATTCGACAGGGTACAGAAAGGAGACATCTCAAGAGCTCTGGAAGAATATGACGTTAACACAGGACTGAAGAAGGCCATACTAAGCCTGTATGAAATGCAAAGGAATGTTGTCAGGATGTGCAACCACACTTCGGGAGAATTCACGACAGGTCAGGGGATCAGACAGGGCTGCAGCCTAAGCCCTCTCTTGTTCATCCTAGTGTTGGACTCTGCCCTTAAGCAAGCAAAAAATAGGATAAGGCCATACCATCTTGGATATAGGAATCTTCAGAGTGTCCAGTATACGGTACTAGCGTTTGCCGACGATATGGTTGTACTGGGAAATAACTGCCGTAATTTGCAGTTTAACCTAAGGATCCTCCAAGCTGAACTGGATAGTAAATATGGAAATAAATATCTCCAAAACAAAATATATGAGGATCGGGAGAAGAAGAGACCTTGGGGACTGAATCGTTAGGCTGGCAGGAAACTGTCTGGAGCAGGTGACAGATTTTGAATACCTGGGAGCCCATCTCAAGGGTAGATGGGGACATTAAGGAAAGAATAAAGACAGCTGGAAGATACTTTTGTTCCCTCAAGACGGGCTTCCTAGACAAGAAAGAAGTCTCAAAGGCAACAAAGAAGGTGGTCTTAAAGAATACTTACTTCCCTATTCCAACTTGTGCAAGCGAGTCTTGGACCCTCACTTCCAAACACAAAAGCCAAATCCAAGCCATGGATATGCGCTATTTAAGAAAAATTGAGGGGAAAACAAGAAGAGATCGTGTGAGGAACTCTACAATAAGAACAAACTTAGACCTGAGGCCGGCAAAAGAAATTATTCAAGAAAACCAACTCAGGTGGTTTGGGCACGTCTCGCGAATGGCTGAAGAAAAATTGCAAAAGTTACCCACGAGGCCAGAGTAGAGGGAAGACAACCACAAGGAAGGCCTGGGAGGAAGGAATCAAAGAGGCCTTTAACAAAAGAGGAATGGACTGGAGGAGAAGAAGGCAGCTGGTGCAAGACCGGGCTTCTTGGGCCAGGCTCTATAAGAAGGAACCTCACACTGCTCAGTGGTAAAAGAGGGTCGAATTAAGTAATAAGTAAATAAGTTAATCTGAACACTGAAGTTAGTGAGTTTTTGTCTGGAAGGGAACTGGTTTGTCATTTTAAAATGTGGTAATGATAACTATCAATTGAGAAAAGCTAAGGAAAGATGATTTGTTAGCACACTATATTCTTTCCTCCTTCCAAAGTCATCATCAAAATAAAAATATATTATTCTTGACTTTCCAGCAGAGAAAACATAATAATATGACCGCTTCTCATGTTCAGCAAAGAAGAAACAGGATATTTAAAATGGTCGTAAATGCAATCACAAATTATTAGGTAGTGGTAACGGATTAGGGTTTTTTTTAATTTTATTTTTTTAAACAGTGCAGTTAACAGTTTTGGGTAGTGTATTTAAAAAAATTGATTTCTTAATGCCATTTATTGACAAAATGGAGATGTTCCATGATGGCATTATGAGGAGAGACCATGACCTGATAGAAAACCATCTTTAAAATAATATTGCTTAAACTATTCAATTATCTCTTGCTGCTACTAGTTGTTTCATGGTCATAATATGTTTAGTGTAAACTTGTATTCTGAGAAGTTGTACCTTTTTTGTCATGATAGCTTCATTATAATATACTGTTTTATGCATTTACTAATGCTGACATCTTGCATCCCTATTTAATTGACCTTTGTCTTTAGATATTAATATAAATTGTATCACCAAAATGTGACATCTTGTTGATAATTTAAAAGACAATCTTTATCATTTCATGTAATAATGCGTGAAAAAAGTAAATATTTATCCCTTCTGGAAAAAGTATAAATGTTTTGATAAACTTTGATTAGCCATTTTAAATTTAAAAATATTTGTTGTTTCTTTCATTTTATTTTTCCATCATTCTGATCTAACAAACTTAATTTTAATTAAGTCCTGAATATCACAACACAAGGAGTCAACTTGACCAAGAAGTTGTAGGTCAACCAGCACCCGCATTGCCGCACTTAACAAGAACATATAGTCAACCATCACAAAACCAAAGGCATCGTTACTATAGGTAAATAAATAAAATAAAATAAGTTATTTATTTTATATATTTTATTGTTATTTATATCAATCTCATAAATATTTTAAGAAAGCAACAACAGTCATTCTTATTCTCCTCTAGCATCCTGTCCAGAAATGATCTGGTTCAGATAATGTTTCATTTTTTCATTTTGTCCTATTACAATGGATTATTGACTGTGATGCTAGTTCCTAATACTGAACCAAAATATATGTTGACTCCAAATATAATTCGGTATTCTATTTTGAAAATGTTGTACTGGAAAAAAAAAAAAAAAATAATGTTGAGTAAAAATAAAAAATTGTTCAAAACAGAATCTAAGATGATGCATACATTGTTATGTTCTATCAAAGTAAATTCCAGACCGCAGAATAGATTTAGTATTTGGTTGTTATAATCAAGATTTGAGATTACTACAAATGGTACTGTTTTATATTACTATGGTTTGCTGTCATGATAAAGAAACAAAATAACTGTCTTATTTTGATGTTTTTCTTTATTGTAACCACATTTTTTTTTGTTTTATTAACCAGCATTTTTTTGTAATAGTGGTTCTTCTATATTTTTTCTTTTAGATGTATGCTTTTCAATTTTCAGTATATTCCTTTTTTGTTCCTTTATTGGACAGATTATTATGAAATAAACATGGATACTTAAAATAGACTCTAGTGGCCTATAGGTATTGTCTAACTGAACAATAGCCTAAGTGAGTAAATTTACAAGTTAACTGTCTTTTTTTTTTCAATATCAAAGAGATCAGAATCTTTACATGATGAAGAAAAACCCTAAAAAGAAAAGATGTGTGTTTTTAAATGTAGATTTAAATATAGAAACCTTTTACAAGATTTCTCATTTATTTTGTAACTTATAATTTAAGTATTAATTAATTTTTATTATCATTTATTATTGTTATTGCACAATAACAAAATTACAATTATTGTTAATAATTGTCATAGCCAGACGATTGTCCTATGTATTGTACTCATTTGTAATTCTTAGAGGACAAGTTGTCCCTGAATAAAGTTCAGTTCTTCTTTCTTCTTCTAGATTAAGAAAAATTTTATATTGATTAATGTATACATTATTGTAAAAGAAATCAATCACTCAAGAAATTATTATGTTAATGAAATTATGTAACCATGTTCGGGGCCTGGGTTCTAGTTGGCTAAAAACAGAAAAAATTACCATACCATACCATACCAAGCCAGCAATTTCAAGCTATTAGCTGATTATTATAATTTTGTAAACAAATCTAAAATATTTGTCAAACAAGTAATAATTAATAAATAGCGAAATTCACCCACACTAGTTAAATTACATCTTCATAAATTTATTACCTTAAAAAAACTTAGGTTTTTCACTTGTTTTAGTAATGGTAATCATTTCTACCATGGAGATGAAGGAGATGGAAGAAGAAGGTATAGAGGCAGAGGAGGATCCGCGAACCACAAAGATGACAATTAAAACATGATATTTGAGTGTATCGCTGAAAACATGTACACATGCACCATCTACTTCTCATATATTTTTAAGGAGCCACTTTGAAGATTTACATTAGAATCATTAGTGAATGAAAATTAATATTTCAAGAAATTGTTTAATGTTTTATATTTTCTTTTGGTCTTTTATACAGCTTTCATAATATTTTCTTTTTTAACAATTATTAATTCATCAAAAAAAAAAAAAAAGAAATGTTGGGTACTGAATAATTTTCTATGAAAATTATGTTTTGGGTTAGAAGTAATGGATGAATAAAAAAAATATATAAAACTTGTTTAGTTTCCCTTGCTTTAAAATAAAAATAAAAAAAATATGTAAATTTTATATATATATATATATATATATATATATATATATATATATATATATATATATATATATAATTTTTGTTTATTCATATATAGATAGATGTATGTTGACTTATTTAAGAAGTTGGCAAAATTATTTGTATTTCTTTTCAGCTTGGTTGAGACTTACAACATACCTGTTTAAGTATTAATGTAGACATAACTTTTAAAATTGGAAAAAAGAAAGCTTTCAAATACAGAAATTACAACCGATATCTGTTTTTGTGCCATTAGGACGTGTATTTTTATACATATATTTAAAAAAAATAAAAAATAAAAAAATGCTAGTATTATTTATTTATGTTGAGCCTTGTGGCTTATTCCAAGGGTCATATCCAGAAATTAGAGTGAAGATAGAACTATATAAATGCCTGGCTCGTGTAAGTGAAAGATTTGTGAGGCTTCCCAGTCTTTCCTTCTGAGGAAATGGTTTATTAACTTTAAAACCTAGTTAATGTTTTGATAAAGTACTTTATATTTACTGAAATTATCTCATAAGATTCAAGATATAGTATATGTATTGTGTTTGCTTCTTGTTCATTTCAGATAATCTGAAGAATATGAAACAATCACAACTGAGACTGTTCAAGTTATTTTTATTGTCAGATTTATAATATCATTTAATAGTAGTATCTGCAAAACTAGTTTTTGTCTAGCTAAAATAAGCTTTTTGCATTAATGTTTAGCTTTAATAATTTTTATCATGCATATCATTTTATTTATTTTATTTTATTTAGAATTTGAAATTTCCTTCTTAGATCTAAACAGGCATTATTATTGTAAAACTCCAACTGTTATATGAACAATTATGCTTTCATTGTTTTTTTAGACTACTTAATATTTAATTATTTATATAATTATCCAGTGAATGTTTTAGTGTATATTGTACATCCTAACAATGCACTAGATTAGTTATTATTGGGCTGAGAATAGTTTTGAAGTTGTTAAAGTGTTATTATTTACTTTACTGAATAGAAATATTTATTAAAAATTATTTGTTGATAACATTTATGTGGTATAAAATTTATTAAACAGTTATACTGAAAGTAAAAAATTCTATATTGATACAATATTTCTTTTATCACCTATATCTTTTTGGTGGGAATCAGTTATATTTCAGCATTATTGGGTGTAAGTGATTAATTATTTACTCCCCTCAATCAACTCATACAGTCAAAAAAGTTTTGGTACACCTCCAATATTAATTAATCTCAAAAATATAAAGCTTTGTTATTTTATACTAAATGTATTTAACAAACTAGTATTCAACTATTAAATTTTGGTGATATTAGATACAATGAATTTGTCTTCTTCTTCTCCTTCCAGTGGCCTTCCTGGTCTTCCAATGGTGAAGTGGGCCTCTCCCATCTTCCTCTTCCTTTCATAGAAAAATTCTCTTGCCTAGTTATCCTGCTTCAAATGCTCTGAGAATTCTTTCACAGTTACAATAAACTGAGATGCCACTGCTGCCATTTATATTTTTTATTATATCTTATTTTACAAATCTTTGTAATTTAAATTGTAGGGCAATAAGAGAGCCTGTGGAGCAGACCCATTCAAAGGGCCTCCACCTCATTCAGCATTATCTGCTTTGTCACCATCTAGGACATGAACATCTTCTTCTCAGGCCTCCTTGGTCTTCCAATGATGTAGTAGGTTACTCTCATCTTCCTGTTACACTCATAGAAAAACTCCCTTAATCTGATGTAGTTATACTTCTTCAAAGCTCTGCGAATTCTTTCACAGTTACAATATAATAAAAGAAAAATGTGATTAAGGGCTCTGTGGTCTCTGTTACTCCACAACTCGGACATAGAAGGCCTATATTTCTTTTTTCATGTTTTCAAAGTTTTATTTATACCCTACATCCTCGTCCAATGATAATCTTTGAAATATAGTAGTTGGAGAGGGTCCACTTTGTAGCCAGTCTTGACTTGACAGTGAGGAAATACTTCTTTAGGGTATCTCTTTTAGGGTTTGTTACTCACTGTTTATTCCACTTCTTTATCAGGTCCTCCCTTACTAAATCCTCCACCTTTTGGGGTTTTCCTCTACCCTTGCTCAGAGATTCTCAGGAAGTGCCAATATACCTTTTCTCTCTATTTTAAAATTGATATTCTATATACTCTTGTGACCCTTATGGCCCTCTGCTGGGTCCTCGCTAACTTCCTCTTTTGAAGTTGCATCAGATTTCTTTTCTATGCAGAGGACACATATTGAAGTATGCCGAGGTTTACTCCTTTATGTATGTTCATGTTCACAGGGGATCTGAGGCAGAATGCTTCCCCAATCTGACAGAGTCCAATAATGGTTAGGGGTCATCTTATCTACCATGTACTCCAAATAAGGGGTCACATGCATTTTTTTGTTATTGATGAGGATATTATAGTTGACTATGTAGTAATATAAGAAGAAAATGATCAGGGATGCAGTCAGGAGAATAAATCAAACAAGCCCAAGTAAACAATTTTTTTATGGAGTAGGGACGTTTGCAAGGCAGGTTCAAACACCGCACTCCATAAATGTTTTTTTCTTTCTCCTTCTTACATCAAAAATAACTTTTACTCCATATATTTTAAAGCCTCATATCAGGAGCATTAATAATTAGACTGTTATCGATGAAACTAAGTTTTCGACCTTTGCAGAACTCCATAACAATGGAAAATTTTGTGGTAGAAAAAGTTGAGATTTTTTTATATTTTGCTAAAATTATAAAATGATAACAACGCAAACTTCAAGGAATTCAAATATGAATTCGTGTAGGAGTGGTGCACTTCAACATTGGAAGATCAGGGAGAACAATGGAAAGAGAAAAAGAAGAAAACAGTAATATAATAGATGGTGTTACAGAGGTATGGCTGTTATGTTGTACACCATCCCTGTGGCACACAGTTACAAATTTGTGAATTTAGATAACTAAAAAAATAAATAGCTTCTAAGTGCAATTTTGATATCATATCAAGCCTAATATGAAGTTTAAAGACTGTTGATTTTACAGTAAATAATTAGAAGACAATATAATGAACTTTTTTTTCTTTTTTTTTTTTTTTTTTTTTTTTTTTTTTTTTTTTTTTTTTAAAAAAATGACTTTTTTTTAACACTGATCCCACTTCACTCCACATTAGCCCCCCCCCCAAAAAAACAACTAGTACATTGCCTCAGAATAGTAGGCCCTTGGGAATACATGAGTCATCAAGTAGGGAGAATGATTAAAATTCATGGGTTAAAACGTCTTCATTAAGACCTGACATACAATCCACAGGTATTACACTATACACAAAACATAACACTATTACTCTGGCTACAATTTATTGTCCTCCAAGGTATAAGCTGACATCTCCTATGTTTTGTTGCTATTTCAAATGCCTGGGAAAATGCTTTATCGCCGGCGGAGACTACAATGCAAAGCACCAGATGTGGGGGACCCGATTGTGTACTCCACGAGAAAGAAATCTACGAACGGTCCTCCACGAGCTTTCACTAGACACGATAACTCCAAAACAACATCAAGACGTAAAACACCTAATTTACTGGACTTCACCAAAGGACTTAGAACTGTACCATACACCATTAGTAAGAGCTCTGATCTTTATTCTGATCATTCCCTTGTGAATCTGCTGCTGTTGGACGAGCCCTGTGAAGCATTAAAACGACCATCACTTACTGCAGGGGTCATGGATTAGGAGAAATACAAGGATAATCTTAACTCCGCTTTCTCAATTCCAATGTCTATTAAAACGCTGGAAGATTTTAAAGAAGCAGTAGAGACACATACAAAGAGTGTCGAAAAACCCAGTCTGGTCATCATAGGTACCTAGGAGTCAAAAAACTAATAACCTACCCAACTATCCACAGTATATAAGGGATTTGATCTGAGCCAAAAGAAGAGTTCGTAAAATATGGAAAACCAACAGACAACCATCCAACAAATGCACATTTAACAAACTCAACAATGAACTGAAACGACAATTACAAACATTTAACAAAGATAATTACGAAAGATATATTAACAACCTATCAACTGACGATGGAAGCTTATGCAGACGCACTAAGAAGCTTCTAAGGCATCAGGAGGTGTCAGTACCACTCCGTAACGAGGATAGTTCTTGGGCAGTGTCAGACGACTTTCTACAGACTTTTTGCTAATCACCTTTCTTCGGTTTTTACACCTCATTCTAACTTTTCTAACACTGAAAATGATAACTTCATACAAAATTGTTTAGACACTCCATTACAAATGTCACCACCCCCTCCTCCCTTCTCTCCTTCTCAAGTCACAGAACAAATTAAACTTCTAAAAAGAGAGAAAGCCCCTGGTTATGATCTAATAAATGCCGAGGTACTCCAGAAAATGCCCAGAAAAGCTCTAGTCTTTCTGACAACTATCTATAACTCCATACTCAGAACTGCAAAATTTCCCTTACAATGGACGTATTCTTACATATCCATGATTCAAAAAACCGACAAAGACATATATTCCTCATCATCACACAGGCCTATTAGTTTACTCCCCATCTGCGCCAAAATTTTTGAAAAACTACTATACAATTGACTTTTAACCATTCTAATTGACCACCAATTTGACATTTGTTCTTTACATTCCACTACACAACAGCTACACTGAGTGAAAGACTACATAGCTACTGCACTAGAGAAAAAGATGTACGCGACTGGTGTATTTCTGGATGTTGCTGAGGCGTTCGACAGGGTCTGGCATCAGGGGCTTCTCTTTAACCTCAAGAATATATTACCATTCACTTACTTTCTAATTCTCCAATCCTTCCTTTCTGACAGATTTTTCTCCGTCCTACAGGGTTCAGATATCTCATTCATAAGACCAATCTACTCCGGGGTGCAAGATCAATTCTTGCACCGCTGCTATACATAACTGACATGCATGACATGCCCGTTGCAAATGACACTCTGACAGCTACATATGCAGACGACACTACTATTATTACAAGACACCGAGACCCCACGCAAGCCTTTCAGACTATACAACATAACCTAAACGCAATAAACAACTGGCGCAAACTATGGAAAATAAGACTGAACTACAATAAATCTCACCACATCACTTTTTCACTTCGAAGAGAGACATGTCTCCCCGTGTTCATCGAAAACAGACAGATTCCGCAAACCGACCGAGTACGTTACCTTGGTCTAATTTTTGACCGTAGGATGACATGGGGCCCACACATATCTTCTAAACGTAAAACATTAAATCAAAGGCTAAGGCTACTTTCTTCTGTAATTGGACGACATTCTAAGTTAAACCTGAGACAAAACCTCAATACCTACACTTACTTACTAAAACCTATTTGGACATACGCCTCACAAATCTACGGAACTGCCAAAACGACGCATATACAAAAACTACAAACTTTTCAGGCCAAAACTTTTAGGACAATCACACAGGCACCTTGGTATGTAAATAACATAACTCTGTACACGGACCTACACATGCCTACCATCAAAGAACACATGCATTCCTACTACAAAAGATTTCAAAATAGACTTAAAGGTCACCCCAACAAACTCATACACGACATTTCCACAACAGTGATGCCCAACAATATCCGTAGAAGGTTGAAAAGGAGCTGAATGAGAGGTCTCCATGAATAAAATTAAATGATTAATAAGATAGATGGAGGTGCCACTGGGCAATGCTCCTCATCATGTCTCTCATGCCTGAATCTTCTTATAGTTTAACAGCCATCTGATTCGCTGGTTGCCATTAATACATTTGACAGTTGTGAATTTAGATAAATAAAAAAAGTCTTCAACCAATTATCCATCAATAACAAATAGTTCTTAGTCACTTATCATGCTGATCATATTAAGCAGACCGATTTTGGTAAGAACTGGTGCTGTTGGACTAATCAAACGCAGAGTTATTGCACTGATTTGACGCTCACAGGAAATCATTAAAGCATACCCTGGGCAAAAAAAGTCTCGAAACACTTACCGAAGTTTTACACTTAGGCTCCTCTAGATTTTTGTTTCCAATATTTATTTTTCACCACACTTTTTGATGGCCAAGCCAAAAATCGACTTCCGTCCGAGAAAATATCAGATTCCCAGAGAGACTTTTGTACATACTCTTCAACGATTTCCAAATGGCGCTGACTTTTAACTTGCCAATGAATGGTTTATTCCTAGCGATTTGACCAAATAAACCACTTTTCCGTAACTTATTCACTATAGCCGCGAGACAAGTTTGGAGCGTTAGTGCACAGTATGTCAGGGACATTTTTAAAATTTCCCGCTTGAACAATTTATTTATTTTTGGTAGACGCCCGTTCCGTTGTCTGCTGGATGCACAGCCTAATTCTTTATATCATTTTAGATACTGTACCCATGTTTTTACTAACAGTAATCCAAATTTCCCTCACAGGATTGCCTTGATTTCGCAAGGAAACAATTAACTCGTAAATGGCTTTTGGCACTTCTATCATGAATGCTAATCACAGACTAAAAGGATTTCTAATCTTAAGACTTTGTTTCTGACCTTTGTCCTTAAAGCCCATAGCGAGTATAATCTGTTGTTATTGTTGAAAGGTTTTGTTTTCTTTCATTATATAAGTGTTTCCAGACATTTTTTTGGTATAAGGGTATATTTTTTTTTTTACTTCAACGTTTATTGTTGACTGCTGTTGATTGCAATGATATAGTATGTTAAAATTAAAGATTAATCTTTGTTGTGCAAAATAAGAGTAGTTCACTATGAGAAATTGCTTATTTTAGACAGGAGGAACATAAGCGTAAAATTTTGGCAAGTGTTTCCAGATTTTTTTTGCCCAGTGTATATCACGCATTGTTCACTATGCATAGATCATATATCAATATGATTTCTGAACTTGATACCATATACCATAGGATTGTAAATCCGTTTAGTAATCGAGATTAATTGTAGATAATACTTAACCTAAAAGATATATCATAAAAAAATACTCTTGCCAAAATTTAAGTTGGAGGACCTGATGAGCTCATCAATGTAAAGAAAGTACATGGAGTGGAAGGAATAACATGTTCATTTAAGAGATCCGGACACACATATTGATGACAAAAGCTACGTGATAAACTTTGTAAGACATAAAACCTTTAATAATCCTAATATGGCAGACAATCGTTTTTTCTTATCAAACGAATTAAACTAATGTGTTTTTAAATATTTTTGTATCTAGTAGTATTATTAAATTACTGATACTTACTCTCTTGGTGTATAGTAGTATTATCTTGTTGATTGGAAATCACTTTAATACGACTAAAATCTTGTCAGGAATCGAGTTTGGATAATATTTAGTTTTCACTGTATATAGTGATTTAGTGTATACTTGGGTTGCACATGTACAGTCAAAAACTAAAGCCTTCATACATCTGAAAAGGAACCTTATGCGAAATAGGAAAGTTTGAGGGTAATATAAAAAAAAATTATTTGTATTACATTTGACAAGAAAAACACATTTCATTTTGAAAAAATTGCAATTTAACTATAAAAAATTAATCGTAACAGGGAAAAACATAAATGAGTAGGAACAAAAGACAATATACTTCATAAAATAACAACTAATACTGACAAAGTTTGATCTTTGATGCTCCTCCCTTGGCTGAAAACAGCAGTAAGGCATTGAGTGGAAGATGTTTTTCGTAGTGTTTGAAGATATTTTATTTCATTCCGCTACAATCGAAATTGCATTTTTATTCTAAATTCTGGGCTTTGTAATATTTATCTTAATTTCATTTCATAAATGCTTGAATAGGTTTAAATCCGGTGGCTAAGAAAGGGTACTTACCAAACCTGGCTTTTTTTTACAGATCATAAATTGGTTCTTAGGAAATAAACAAAGTTAGAAGGTAAACAAATCTATCTATAATTTTATTTGTAAATACTAATTTTCCCACCCAAATATACTTCCCCGAACAATCACACAGCCACCAACATGTTTTAGACTCATAATTTTTTTTTTTTAATACCATTGATTTTTCTCTATAATTCGGAAGTATTATCATTTCAAATCGAGTTAAATTTTGAATTGTCCGTAAAAAGGCGTCTGTGCCAATAATTTAATCTTTACTTGTAAATTAATAAACTCCAAATTTTTTTTTCGTTTAAAGATGATGTTATTCATGGATCTCTCCTTGGCATCTAGCTAAAAATCCACTTTATATATATATATATATATATATATATATATATATATATATATATATATATATATATATATATATATATATATATATATAAAACTTATGATCGCCGAGAATAAAATGATAAAAAAAAAAGGAAAAGGGGACGTAATGAACAACGCACAATGTCTAGATAATAACTCATCTATTGTTCCTTCTAATGCTCTATTTATATCTTTACATTATTTACATGCTTAACTCTAAGGATTAATACGTATATTGGTACATGTTATTCTTAACTCCCCCCTGCCAGTTTACGAACAGTCCTCGTAAACTCAAAAAAAATAAATAAAATAAATAATTAAATTTAAACAAAAAATAACACTCTTTATCACTGACACTTCCTGAAACACGACACAAAACAAAATAACACCATAAAATAAATTAAACTGTATGCACATGGGAAAGAAAATATAAAATAAAAATAAAACATACTCTTCATAATTTCTGCTGTCAGAAGTAGGAGAGAGGACACACGTTCCTGTCTGTCTATGTCTCTCCTTCTTTGGGAATCTTTAATTGTTCAAGGTGTACCGTCCGTCGTCTCCTCGGTCATGTACGTCCTGTATTGTGACTACATTGTGTTCACGAATAGTGACCACTTTATAAGGCCCCTCGTAACGCTTTATTTCCTTCCCCCTGTTTGACACAATTTTTCGGTACACTATTGTTCCAATTCGTATTTTCCCCATCCCGTCCGTCACCTTAAGATTTTCGCGGCCCACCCTCCTACTCTTATCCGCCACGATCTTTGCCCCAACCTTCCTGCGAATCTTGCTTACCACGATCCGATTGGCCTCGATACTCTTTCCCATGTCCGGGTTTACCTCTGTAATACGCTCGTCCCGCCGCCTCCCACGCGGGCCGAAGAGTACCTCGAAAGGTGTGTACCCTGTCGATGAGTGCACCGAGTGGTTGTATGCTACTATAGCTTTTGGCATCGCTTCGTTTGGTTCCAGCCCTTTTTCCAGCTGGAAAATGCGGAGATGATCACTCAGTGTACTGTGTAGTCTCTCCACATCTTCTCTACTTTTGGGATGTCCCGGCGTGTTCTTATGCCAGTCTACCTCCATCCGCTTCAGCTCTTCCCGAAGGTTCCCATTATCGAATTCTCGTCCCCCATCCGAGGAAATTCTTTCAGGTACTCCGTAGAACAGGAACCACGTGCGTATCGCTTGCAGGATTGCTTCCGCCGATCGTTCTTGGATCCAGTATGCCATTGCCAACTTACTGAATATGTCCATTATTGTTACCCATTTTTCCCCTCTCAAGGTAAAGGTGTCCATTTGTAGTTCACTCAGCGGTCCCGTAGGCGTCCTCGTCTCTTCGCGCAATCCCGTAGGTGGGTGTCGGCCATATTTTGTGGATTGACAAACTTCGCACTCCGCTAGTACCGCCTCTCTTGTTTTCTTCATCTGCTTCCAGAAATACCTTCGCCGGAGTGCCTGGAGCGTCTCATTCATGCCCCTATGGTTGGTCTTCCCTTGGTGGTATGCCAGTGTGACCTCTTTTTGCCTCGCCGGTTCCATGACTGTTTCACCCAACCTGGTGCATCTGATGAAGGATCGATCTACCCCAATTTTTTCCTCCCGCCACATCCGCCGGATTTTATCCCACACAGTGTTATTCCCTACGTACAAATGGTAACATTTTCCCGGTTTTGAGGATTCGTTAATTGCCTTTATGATTTGTTCCTCTCGAACCCCCGGTTGAGACCAAATGGTGGTGATGGAACACCCCGCATAAGATGTGAACTCCATTTTCGTCAACCCCGTGGTCCTCGTCTTCCAGATTATTTGTCTCCGTTTGTTGTTGATGATCGAGTCGTCCTCTTCCATGTCTGTCGGTCTGTCCTCCGACGCGCTTGTCTCCTCATCGTCCTGTCCTTCGGCCTCGTCCGGTGTTGTCTGTTGGCCTTCCCCCTCTGGTGTTCACTCCCTAATGAAATCCCGGATACCTCCCGAATATTCCCCTTCCTCTCTCTCTATCGCGTTCACCTGAATCGCTCGCGACAACCAATCTGCAACAACATTTTCCTTTCCCGGTTTGTACTTTACCTCCATGGTGTATTGCCGCAGGTATTCCTTCCATCGAGTAACTCGCGCCGAGGTCTCCTTGATCTTTCCTACCCAGAGTAGAGGTCGGTTGTCCGTCAGTACTATAAACTTTCGTCCAAATACATACGGACGGAAGTGTTCTACCGCCCATACTACGCCCAGCAATTCGCGTTCCACTGCGCTATACCGCGCTTCTGCTTCTGTAAGGCGTCTACTCGCGTACGCCACCGGACGCTCCCCTTCCCCTCCCTCTTGCGATAAAACCGCCCCTAATGCGTACTCACTCGCATCGGTCGTTATCGTGAACTGCTTTTCAAAGTCGGGGAAGGCTAAAACAGGTTCCGCTTGAAGTCGCTCCCTACATCGCCGGATATTGTTTTCGATCTCGGGTGTAATACAAATCTTCCGCCCCTTCTTTAGTAAATTATTCAGCGGTACCAGGTATTCGGCCATCTCCGGAATGAACCGCCTATAATAATTTAACGTCCCCATTAGTCTCCGGACACCCTTTACGTCTGTGGGGATCGCCATCCTTTGTATTGCCTCTACTTTCGTCCTGTCTGGTTGTATACCCTCTCGCGATATTTTGTGTCCTAGAAAAGTGATCTGTTCCTGTCCTAGAATTGACTTTTCCTGTGACAATTTCAGGCCGAATTCCCGGAGTCTATTAAACACCGTCCGTAAGTCTTCTACATGTCGTTTTTCGTCCTTGCTGAATACTAAAAGGTCGTCCATATATACTTGACACGCTGTTTCGTCCAGTCCTCTAAGAAATTCGTCCATCAGTCTTTGAAACGTCATAGGTGCATTCTTTAACCCAAAAGGCATTCTTGTGAATTCGAAGTGCCCTCTTTCGAATGTAAATGCCGTCTTGTGCCTATCCTTGGGATGCATCTTAATCTGATGGTATCCCGCTTTGAGGTCCAGCGTCGAGAATATGGTCGCCCCTCCCAGTCTGTCAAGTATGTCATCCAGTCTCGGTATTGGGTATTTCTCGTCCACTGTATTTTCGTTAAGGTTCCTGTAGTCGACTACCACTCTGTACTTTTCCTGCCCCGTCTCGGTTTTCTTCTTCACTACCCATAAGGGGCTATTAAAGGGCGACGTACTGTCGACTATAATTCCCTGTTTTCGTAAGTTAGTCAGTTCCTCCCTAATGTGTTGTCTTAAAGCCTGCGGGTACCTTCGCTCTTTTACATAAGTTATTCTGTCCTGTTTCAGTGGTATTTCGTGGACCGTTTCCCCTGTCGCGCTCAACATATCTCCCTCCTTAAAGAATATATCTTTGTACTCTCTCGTTAGCGTCTGCCTCCAGTCTGTCGTCCGTGCAACTACCACTATCATACCGCCCGTCAACCCTCGTCTCCCGCGGTATTCTTTATTCCCTATCCATACCGTCCATCTCCCGTTCCTCGCCTTCACGCGCGCCCCTAACTTCCCCAGGAGGTCGCAGCCGATGATTGCCCCGTACTCGCGCGGCATCTTTTCCACTATGTGAACTTTCAATTTTCCCTTGCTCTCCCCCCACGCCGTTAACCTTAATTCTACCTCACCCTCCGTCTTACAAGGTCCGTTCAGTGTAATCAGTCTACAGTCACATACCTGAGTCTGGGGTCTCCTCTCTCCTTTACAGAACCCTTCTGCAGCTTCACGACTCATGATGGTGTTTGAGCTCCCAGTATCTACCAAACACCTCACTCCCTTCGCGACTCTTATGATAGGCAACCTACCGCTCTCACTCTTGACATTGTTTGGTTCTATCTGGTTGCCTCTCCATGCGCACTCCTCTCATTCTTCTTGTACCGCTCTTCTCGCTGCCCTTGGTCCCTCGCCTCTGGTCCTCTGCGCCACTCTTCCTCTTCTTTCCTCTGTGTCTCCTGGTTCGTTCCTTTCTTCGTCCGTCTCGGATGTTTCCACTGCACTCGATGTCTCGGTCTGAGTCCTCCTTTGCCTCCATACCCTCTGTGCGTTGACTTCCATGGGCTCTCCTTGGAACCTGTCCCTTCGCCTGCTCATATAGGGACATTGCCTCGCTATATGTCCCTCCGAGCCACACTCAAAACACTTTGTTCGCGGGCATCGGGCTACCAGGTGTCCCGTCTTACCGCAACCATGACATCGTCTCTCCTCTCTTCTTCCGGTTCTTCTTTCTGTCTCTCTCCGTTTTTCCGGTTTCCATTGCGGTCTTCCGGAATCCACTTCTTTCCTTTCATCTCGCCTGTCGGTCCTCCTACCTTCTCTTCTTCTGTAGCTCACCCGGTTCCAACTGCTCTCTTCCTCTCTTTCTCTCCGAAACTCTTCGTCTCGGGCACCTGCATCTACTATTTCTTGGGCACACTCCAAAAAAGATTTTTCACGGGGTAACCCTTCTCTTTTCCCTGTTTCTCGGGCCAATTGTACCTTTAAGATAGTTGACAAAAATGCCATCTTGGCCTCCACTTGCCCTCTATCTTCGGTCTCTCTCATCTTCTCCGTGATCTTATTGTAATGAATCAGGAGAGTACCCACGTAGCGGCCGTTCGATTGATGAGGCCGTTTTGTTTCCCGAAACATCTGAAAAATATCTTCTTCCGGCGTCCATCGCCCGCCGCCATAAGCTTTCTTCAGACGCTCCTTAACAACATTCCAAGGTGTGTCTTCGTCTGCTTGTATGTGGTTGAGCACACTCCTCTTCACCCGGCATATTAAGGCGGACTTCAGAGTGACCGCATCAGCTCGATCTAACAGGTTTTCCGCCACCTTCGTCTCAATCCGTGTCATCAGCCGGTCCCCTCCTTTAATAAAATGGTTAAGCTCTCCCACTTCTCCATCATGACCCTCAAGGTCAGCAACCGCTCTCCTTAAATCTTGAGCCGTTACTGTTTTTATCTTCAAGAGTTCCAACGCGTTTGCGTGAGCAGCAGCAGAGGGTCTCAGAAGGCATTGGTGCTATGTCAGTCATAATTTATAAAAAAATTTCTAAACCAGAAGAACCAAAAAATAAATAGATGTCTCACCTGTTTGAACTTCAAGAAAAGTAAAATAAAAATACTGCATAGTCTTCAAAAAATCTTCTTCTGATGTTCCCGGGTTTCGGCACCACTTATGATCGCCGAGAATAAAATGATAAAAAAAAAAAGGAAAAGGGGACGTAATGAACAACGCACAATGTCTAGATAATAACTCATTTATTGTTCCTTCTAATGCTCTATTTATATCTTTACATTATTCACATGCTTAACTCTTATATATAAAGTTATATATATATATATATATATATATATATATATATATATATATATATATATATATAAAGTTAAGAATAACATGTACCAATATACGTATTAATCCTTAAGAGTAAGGATATGCTTAAGATTTTTTGAAGACTGTGCAGTATTTTTATTTTACTTTTCTTAAATCATCAGATGCACCAGGTTGGGTGAAACAGTCATGGAACCGGCGAGGCAAAAAGAGGTCTAATATATATATATATATATATATATATATATATATATATATATATATATATATATATATATATATATATATATATATTTTGTTTAAATATTAATTGTTTATTTGCTCTTTAAATTATTATTTATTTATTTTTTTTTTTTTTTTTAATGTTTTGTTTTTTTTTTTTCCCTCCAACCAACGATTTTATGTTTACATACACATTTTTTTTTTTACACCACCACACAAAGTTCATAAAATTTCAAATTTCATTACATTATTGTAACAACACGCAAATAAACTGTTGGTTAAGTACAATCACTGATATGTAAAATAATATAATGTAACACATATCATACATGTAGTATGCCTGTAACGGCATGGAACATGTAAAAAAACATTAATAAACGGTCCTTTTATGGGGTTACAATAAGAGGAAATATATATATATATATATATATATATATATATATATATATATATATATATATATATATATATATAATAAAGTTGTTCAGGTCTACTGGTTCTAGGTTTATTCAATATTTTGAAGTGAATACGTCTTTAAATTTGCTACCATATGGAGGCAATCCAAAAAAAATAATGATAACAAAATCGGGGGATACAGTTTGGCTTTATATCCTCTACACCCAAAATTAAATTATACCACTGGATAGCTAAAGGATCAAAGAATTTATTACGATAAGCGAGAACAGGGACGCATCGCACGAGGTGGAGGGGGAAGCACCGCAATTTTAAGGTTATTTTGTTGCGTTTAGATATTTGAAATTAGAATAACTTTTGACTCGGAGAAGCTACGATGTTCGTTTAAGGTTTAATCGTCAGCTGTCGTCAACATCTATCGATCGTATATAAAACATTAGTTTGAAGTAGTGACAGTGAATATAGTAAGGTGTTAGAATAAAAAATTATTATCAAAAATATTTAAAGTCGGCCTATACTCGTTGAAAAGCCAAAACCAAATACTGAGATCGTATACGGTTGGAAAGGGTTTCCCAAGAGCAATCGAATGGTAATAATAAAACACCATATGTGACTGACGAGTCTGATCTTACTACACCAGTTATGATAGTTGGAGACTTTAATGTTGATGTATCACAAAACCGCTCATTGCCCGACTTCATGCTCAGCGAGTTTAATCTGAAGTCTCGTATTGAAACTTCTCCAACAACGTTAAGTAATACCTGTATTGATTTAAAGTTTACCAGAAATCTCGATGTATCTTGATTGCCATTTTTCGTAAAACAGATCTATAATTAATAAAGTAATATTCTAACACAATAATTATTAGATTCCTTGCTTTTGCCCTAAATCTATAAGTAAAAATATTTTATTCAAAAAATATAACCTGTTATATAAACGTATTCACGTACAACACACGGCCGTATCCATAACTTTGCCACAAATCGATTTTTTAAATTCGATTTGTTAAATTAGATATATATACATAAATTACTACCTATACACTAGAAAAGTTTCTTTTCAATTTCAGACAAACGTAAGTATTTACTTGAAGGAAAAAAAAAAAAAAAAAAAAAAAAAAAAAAAAAAAAAATATATATATATATATATATATATATATATATATATATATATACATACATACATACATATATAGTTTTAAAAAAACTAGAAAAACACGCTTTTATAGCAAACCTAACTAAAAAGCTAAGAGTGGTAGACAATTTGCAGCAGTCAGACCTTTTACAAACTGAACCTTACTTAAATAGTTTTAGGATTTCTCTAATTACTCTATCCTTATTAAATTCATTATTTACAAGAATAAGTTTGTAGCTTAAGTTTACTTGTTTCCAAAGGTGATCTGTTTTTATTTCGTACCCAGCTATAAAATTAAAATTGTCAAAACATTTTTTTGTGCAGAATTGTTTCATCTCTTTCCTTACGCAGGATAAAATAATTTTCTTTATGGAAAATTTTTATTTAACCTAAATGTAATACATTTTTAAGTAAATGTAGATTTTTCTTTCTTACTGTAGATGTAAGGAGAAATGCTATCGAATAACCAGATAAGTTGAAGTATCTGGTGTATACATTTTATTAAAAAAAGGAAATTAAAAAGTAAAGTTTAAAATTTTAGGAATTGTATTAACTAGGGTTCTTTCTGATGTCTCCCTCTATGATTTGTCAGCAGCTGATAGGCCTAAGTTTTTACAATGCTTTTGATTATTATTTTAATTTTCAATTTCGAAAACTTGAACTAGTAAAATTTGCAAACTAGAACAGCATTAATGTTATTGACGAGAAAAGCAATAAAGACTCCGCCCCTCTACAGAAGTTTACGCAACCAGTAAACAAAATATAATAATGAGCTTAAATTGAAAATTTATTCAAACAGAAATCGCTATATTCTTAATTTCGGCCAACAATATTTTAGTTTTAGCCAAGTGCATTTATTTTAAACTTTAGTTCTTTATATTATAATACATAATCTTTCTTTTCGGGAAATAAACCAATGTTTTTGATTTATTTATGTTACATTAATTTAGTGTAAATATTTTTCTATTTTAAAAAGTCATACCATTATGTCGTGTGGAAAATAAAGTAAAATAGTAATTCTCTGTAAAGGTAGAGGGGGTATTGGAGTAACTGATTCCTTGCTTTCACAAATATTGCAGATTTCTCTACCATTTAGAAATATAAGGATTAGCTTTTAGGTGCCGTTATATAATTAAAATTTTTAATAAAAGATTTTTTGATTAATAAAATTACATCCACTAATCATAAATGGAGTTTTGGAGTTACTGTAGAATGTCTTAGCAGAGAAACCTAACATTCTGTTAACCTACAAAGTTTTTGTGTATATTGACTTTCGTGTTTCTTTAGAATGGCAGATTTCATAGATTCTGAGGCTGAAGAAAGTGAGGTATAGTAAAAAATAATATCCTCTAATAATTTTTAACCTATTGTCTGTTACTAGAATCATGAAATATTTTATTGACATGACTTCAGGATGAGGAAGAATTGGAAGTTCATGAGAAAAAGAAGTTAAAGCGTTTGAAAGCTATGGAAAGTGATGAAGATGAGGAAGAAGAAGGTAAAGAAGTTGATTTATTTACAATAATGTGTAATTTTGTTGGTTCAAATTACTGATAAATTTCATTGTTAGAGATTTGTAATCTAGGTGATTTTATTTTGCTTGTTGTGTTTAAGATTTTAATCATAAGTTTTTAATTTAAAATTATTATTTGTGACTGATGTTACTTTAACCACTTAATTATTACGTAAACTTCATTTGGATTTCTGAAAGATGACCTTTTATGGACAGTATTTTAAAACTTTATATCTTTTTTACATTGTTTTTATTTGGTTAAAAAATTTTGTTTATGTTTTCATGCTGTTCCCAAAAGTTGTTACAAACAACTTATACAATATTGTTACAAACAATATGGCCTAATAATGATAAAGTTTATCATTTTATGAAAGCCTTAGGTTTTAAATCCCTGGTTTGATGAAGATTTTGTTGTTGGTTTTGGTCTCTCTTTGAATATTTTCGATGATGTTTATTTTAATTATAAAGTTCATTGTTGATAACACTGATTTAATTATATGTTGACTTGATTGATTATTATTAAAACTATCGTATAATAAATTATCTGAAGGATCGAATGTGTGAAATTTTATGATTTTCCAATTTTAATGAATAAGCTTAGTGTTTATGTACGTTTAAGAAAGCAAGAGCTGTTCTTTACACTTTGGCGTTACTTATTTATTCATTTTACTTTAAGAATGCTAGGGTTAGTTACAAAGAAGGCTGTAAAGCCTTAACAATTTTCTATCATTAGATCCAGTTATTGAAATATTTTTCCAGTACCTTTTTGTAATATGAGACATGAATTTCGCATTCATATACAGGGTGTCCCGAATTTAAATGGCAAAACTTCAGGAACTTATAGGGGACCGAAAAACTAAGACAAAAAGTCCTTTAGAGATTTGCTCGTTTTTGCTTAGTGTTAGAGAAAATCGCAAAAAAAGAAACAAAACAAGTTTTCATTTTTATACTTATTTATTTACATTTATATTTATGTTATGTTCTTTTTATTGTAAATATTACTCAAAATGTTGTCCTCTTGCACCAATGCAATCATTACATCTAGCACTCACTTAATAAATTGCAGCAAAACATTGTTCTCATGATATTTGGTGCACTGCATCTATGATTCGGTCTCTTAATTGCTCTCTTGAGTTGATTGACACCAAGTGAACTTTCTGCTTCAAGGTTCCCCATACGAAGAAATCCATGGGTGTCATATCAGGTGATCTGGGTGGCCAAGGTACTACTCCACGTCCAATCCATCGTAGTGGACAATTTATATCCAGCCAAGCTCGAGCAACTCTGCTATAAAGAGCTGGATATTCATCGAGTGGAACCACATTTCAATCCGCTGCTGTAAGGGAATGTCATCTAAATAATTAGAAATGTCGTTCTCCAAAAAATATGTAAATGTGATACCATTCAATCTTCCAGGCAAAAAATATGGTCCCACCAGTAATCTGTTCCAAATTCCAAGCCAAACATTAATAGCAAATTCATGCTGAAACCTATTCTCTCTAATAGCTCTGGAATTTTCAAGAGCCCATACATGGTAATTTCTTTGATTAACAATTCCTCCTCTTGTAAAGGTAGCTTCATCGGTCCATATAATTTTTAATGGAAATAAATTATCATCGCGAATTTTGTCAAGAAACCAGTTACTAAAATTCAATCTCTTGACATAATCTTGAGGTAGTACATTCTGAACTTTTTGAAGATGGGTAGCGATTGTCACCTTTCAAAGTTCGCCATATTGCTTGCCGCGATATTGCTAATGCAGCAGATGCTCTTTGGATGCTAATCTCAGGATTGTTATCGAAGTGGCGTTGGACACAATTTCTTCTCCAATAATCTGTTCTTATTGCTGCCTGGAATTGGTCGCCTTCATTACATATTAAGAATGACCCAGTCTCTCGTAGTCTATTAAAAGTTAACGAAAAGACTCTTCTATTTGAAAATTGGCGCGCATACTCCTGCACCGCTTCTAAAGCATTACCGTTACAGAAACCATACACAAAATTCATATCAGCGTATTCAACATTAGAATATGTATGCGGCATTATGGCTGATGCTATTCACACAAAAATATCTGAGTAACTGACTGAAGACTGATTTACGAATTATAATCCTAGAAGGAAGCAAAAATGTAAACAAATTAAAGAATGTAAAGGATAACATTATATGTTTACATATCTCACTGCCTAGCCTAACGAACTTTGAAAGGTGATAATCGTTACCTGTAACATTTTTGTTTTGTTTCTTTTTTTGCAATATTCTCTAAAACTAAGCAAAAACGAGCAAATCTCTAAAGGACTTTTTGTCTTAGTTTTTCGGTCCCCTTTAAGTTTGCTATTTAAATTCGGGACACCCTTTATATACAATATATATATTTATATTATTGGTATCATTTATAAATATATATATTTATTGTGATCATTGTCAGCATCCTGTTGGCTGGATTATAGAAATGCAGTTCCAATGTAATTTAGTATGTTCATGTCTGTTTTAATGTATTAAGTGTCTTCCATGGCTTGTCTAATGTTGTGGTTTTTGTTTGTAACTTAATGTAAGTTAGCTCTATTTATGATTTATGTGTTTTTCTCATTGCAATGCTGTCCTCATTTGGTGTTTTCAAATTGTTTGGGCTGCCTGGTATGTCAAGTATATATTATATTTTAATTATGTGTTTCGATCATTAATGTACTACTGGGAGGGCTGGTTGGATTAATGAAAGTTTAGTCATGATTTGTTTTAGGCATTAAATGAAGGCCTCCTAAATAGAAAGTAGGTAAGAGAGTAGATCAATATTCAGATATACTAAGCTACCTTTGTACTACTATTTATTTACATTCCTGGAAAATATTTTGTTTACTCCTTTGAATCCTCAACAGTTACTACAAAACATAAAAGACCTATCTATAGCTATAGAAATGCAATTCTTCATGTAGGTGAAAGGCAGAACCAGACAAATCTCGATTCGGTAATAATATATTATTGAACTACTGGAACCTGACAGCTAGAGTTTCCTGGGTTGGGGATAGGGTATCCCTTTTAGGATGGATGGTCTGAATAATAATAAATAGAGATCCATGAACAAACAGAATCCGATGTTCCTGAATATGGTACATCAAGCACTGGGCTAATTACCCATTGATATTAAAAATGATTAATTATAGATAAGAATGGTTCATATGTAAATTGATTAAATATATATACAAGCATCTAAAGTTATTATTGAAATCATCTGTTAAAAACACTGTGAACTTATTTTACAGCACCATAGGATTCTGGAACTTGATACTTGTCTTGGTTTAGAGTTTTATAGGGTTTATTTATGGTATAGTTTTGATAGCAAATTTCACCTGTGGATTACAGATTACTGTGGACAAATGGAACTATAAGCTAAAGAGCTAAGGCTTCACGAATAATACATTAAAAAGAAAGATCATTTGTTTTGAATATTTAGATGTGTTCTAATGGTGTATTCTACCAAATATCTACAATCCTTATTGGCATGCAAGACCTTGATGAGAAAGCTAAACTCTGAATCTTTAAACCCATTTTATTTCTGTGCTGATAAGTGGTTCTGTGAGCTGGACTGCCCTTGATAAATATATTAGCAAAACCAGCTGAGATGAAGTTCTTGAGAAGGATTAGGGAAAGATGAGACTTGAACCGGAATGACACCATAAGGGAAAGCCTGGTCCTGTCACAAATGTCTTGGAGAAAAGGCAGCTGATGTGGTTTGAGCATGTCTGCAGGATGTGTAACGATAGAGAGGCAAAATGGTTCCTGGAGGCTCATCCTTGCAGATTACAACCTTTTGGCAGGCAGGCTCCAAATCACATTATGATACGTATATGGAGAGGCTTGGAAGCAGCATGGCAGAGATAAAGAGATTGGTAGTAGATTATGACTAATGGAGAAAGTAGTCTGAGACTCCTCCATGCCTAAAAGCTTGATGGAGATATAGAAATTAAAAGCAGAATTTTGATTTTAGGATATAGTACTCCTTGATGTGATAACTTTTTATGTCATTTTACTTAAAATCTTTTATTTGATTATACTTTCGACTTTTCTAATATTACTTTTATTGTCAAAACTGGTCATCTGATAATAATTAGAAGTAAGTCATCAGGTTTTAATCAGAAAATCCATTGCATCTGCTGAATCTTCAGTTAAATCTTATCTCATGATAAAAATGTATGCTTTATTCACATTGTACAACCTTTAATTATCAAGCCATGAATGTACAGTAGACACCGCTTAATGTGATCACTGCGGGACTCGCACAAGGAGATCACACTAACCGATTGATAACATTAAGCAAAATACACCAACATGGAATTGAAAGAAAAAAATGTTATGGACATTATTTAAAAATATAAAAAATAGACAATTTTTATTACATACGTGGAAAATACACTTATTTTCCGATTTTGATTATCATTTTGCAGAAGTAAGCTCTTGATATTCTTCCGCTGTTTTAATAGTTTATTCAGCAATGGCTGAAAAATATTCAAAGCCTCTTGGCTTTACGCTGACATATTCTGGTAGACAGGCGATCGTATGATTTTGAGATCCCCATCTTTTCAGATAAACTCAGGTCCTGTGCTCATTAATAAAAACAATAGAAAAATCACTCGAAAGACAAAAAAGATGGTCCGAACACTTCAGAGGACAAAATCATACTGAGCTGAGCTAGTAAAGATATTTTCATGGAAGTAGAGGGAAGATAAGAATATTGTATATTCTTAGAAAAAGGGATGTTCTTGGAAAGAATTATACCAGCTTCAGCCGTTCCGTTTCGGACAAAAAAAGACGAAATTCCGAGACTTGGAGAATGATCACAATAAACGGAATTTTGATAGCAATAAACGGAAAAATGGTAATGTATGGGCCCATTCCAAGCGATTATGATCTCACAAAGGGGTTGATAACATTAACTGTGATCACATTATGCTCCGTATGATAACATTAACTGTGATCACATTATGCTCCCTCGACTGTACAATGTTAGTTAAATGTACAATATTAATCTTTGAATATGTCTGTAGTATTCACATTGTATATATTATGATATTGAGGATTGTCATCCAATGAATGCTAAGATGTCTGATTCAGAAAGATTCAGCTTTGATATTGAGTAAGTCTAAATCTAATTTTTCTTTTTTCAACATCTCATGTAATCATTTTCTGTATTTAAACTCTGGGTAAAATAGGTCAACTACCTAGCAAAATATATATCTGTTAATAGTTAAAATACTCCAAAGCGAATGAGTTAGCTTCTCTTTTAAAATAGAAAATTTCCCTTGCTGCACATCATGAATATGTAGATTTTGTACTCCTTATGAGTTAATTGAAATCGTAAGTGAGTCAGCTAGTATTAATCAGAGTTTGACTGGGGACAGGATTGAAAATGTCAGATCTAAAAATAAAGAAGGGTTTACTGAACATCAGAATTTTTATACGGTAAAGAAGACTATCTTTTTTTACTGGTAGTATTGCTATATTAAGTTACTTGCTTATATTGAATATTTCACTAGATAAATCCACACTAAAATTTATTCATTGAACTTAGTGTTCAGGTATATTGTATATTCTGTAGTTGAGATGTATTGCTTATAGTGAATTGCCCATATATTGTTCAGTATTAGATGGATTTTTATAACAGATTAATACTGCTATTGGTAAACTTGATCATGAAACTGTTTAATTTAATTTTGTTTTTGGATATTTTATTGCACAAAATGTGCCAAAAAGAGATTTTTTAAAATTGTTTTTACAGTACAATTTCTTGTCAGTTTGAAAACTAAAGACTATTTGGATGGTCATCTAAGGCTTTTATTTTCTTAAACCTATAGTGTTACTTCAAATACTTTGAACTAAGAGATTTATCACTGATTGAAAAGCAGAAGCAATTTTGCTTTGCTTTGCAAAATATTTAGTTGATAGATACAGATATTTGTGTTAGATTATGAAGGTTTCTCTGTTAAGTTATATTGAAAATTTAAAGTCATCTTATGTAATTAAAATGTCAAATTTGTATAGTTTATTTATTTTGTAATGATTTAAAATTTAATAAATATTTTTGATTTTAACAGATGATGAGGAACGCCTGCGAGAAGAATTGAAAGATTTAATTGATGACAACCCAATAGAAGAAGAAAGTGAAAGTGATGATGGCAGTGGATCTGAAGAAGGAAGTGGGGAAGATCGGGGAGGGGAGAAACGTAAAAAGCATGATGAAGATTTTGATGATCGCCTTGAAGATGAGGATTATGATTTGCTGGAAGAAAATCTTGGGCGAAAGGTTGAAAGAAGAGTAAGGATTCATCAGTTATTATTTATTTATTTTTTTTTTTTTGTTTTAGGAAGAAACAAATTTAACAAATATTGATCTGATACAATTTTGTTTCCTTGCAATATTCTTATTTTTTTAATTTGTCATTTAATCTTGGTTATGTTATTTTATACTGTATTAGTTCAGAGCATTAAATCAAATAGTATCATTTGTAGTGTATATATACAAATATGTACATGAACCCACAAGCACACACAAAAACACTCCAAGCTAAACTATATTTCTATCACTATTAAAGGAGTTCTATAGTTAAGTAAGAAGAAAATTTTTAAGGCTAGCTCACACTATTGCAGATTAGATAACCATTAATCAAAGCTAATCTTCTATCTAACCCATTCTGTCTCATCAGAGTTTACTTTTCCGTTATTTCAGATCTTTTACAACCTGCATCACTTTTAGAATTCTTTTATTGGTCTAACAATAGCTAGTTTAAATAACTCACTTTATAGTACATCAGGGTTTACTAAAAAAAAAACAAAAAAAAACTTGAATTTATTTTCAATTGGTTACTTAGCTACCCCTGTATAGAAAACAGTCTTTTTATTTGAATGCAATAAAGACACAAAGTAATCAGTTAAGAGGGTGTATAAAAAAAAAAAAAAAAAAAAAAAAAATTACTGTCTTACAATCTTTCCATTTGTCCGCAGTAGAGTTGTTCTTGAGAATTCATAGAGCATCCATCAGGAACAGATTCATGATGAATATCATGAATTTTTTTTCCAAATTGCCCTCTAACAGCAACTGTTAAAGCAGTTCAACCATTGCTCACGGGTATTCGAATCTCGCCAGTAAAACCACTTTTCATCACAGGTAACAATCTTCTGGTAAAATCTCATATCAGAAGGGTTTTTCAATAAATTTTCTCAAATTTCTAACCTCTTAGCTGATTGCTGAGGAGTAAGTTTGTAAGGGACTAGGCTACTGCTCTTTTTCACCTTCCCCATGGAGAGTAGATGGTGACAGTATCTTTCGACACACCACACTCACTGGCAAGTTCTCGAGTACTTTTGGATGGACTTGACTCAACAGCTTCCTGCAGAACCTCATCTGTGTCCATTAATGGTTGCCTGGAGCTCTTCTTCCTTTCCAACATTGTATCTAAATTTTTCAAACAAACTTGTCATGTTTCTTCTTTGAAACAAATAACTAAATTGAGGTTTTTTTTTAAGAAGCCAAATGGGATGAAACAAGCTCAGAGAATGTTTTAAAGGGATTATTTAGTATTGGTAAACATTAAACATGGTTAAAATATTTACAGTTCTTCGAAATCATAATTCAACAAAATATTAATTTTTTTAATTTTTATAATCTCTTATGTTTTCCTCAATTATTATAAATTATATTAGGTCTTTATATTTCAGACCTAGAAATAAACTACATCTTTTGAAAATATTCAATAGACAGAATCATTCAAATTTAGATCCTTCAAGATCAAATCGTAAGCTCATGGACAAATTATTTAGGTTCTATTACTGTACACCTTACAGTTAATAATTAGATCAAATCTTGTAATTCAATCTATTTGAGAAACATTGTTCCACCTGGAACTCCCAGTCATGATTCTTATCACACTATTGCTGCTTTTTTATCATGTTTCTATGGTGGTTGGCCAAGTTTTATTTAAAATAATCTTGAGTCTTCTGTTTCCTGGTTGATCTTAATTTTTACTTTTACAAAGTTTATGTATTACGAACATTTTTAGAGCTAAAACATATTCATATTGATATTAAGTTGTGTTAATATTTTTACAGAAAAGATTTAAACGGTTGAGGAGAATTGAAGATGAAGAATCTGATGGTGAGAGAGCTGAAGATGAAGGTGAAGTGAGGGATGCTATAGCCAATGAACTTTTTGAAGGATCAGATCATGTAAGGTTATTGTGAATTTTAAATTTTATCAAATTTTTCTTTCTTCATTAATATTGTTTTCTTTATATTTTATGCTATCTTAGGAACTAGAGGACAGAGTAAGTTTTTGTTTTATTACATTTTATTTACCTTTAGAATAAACTTTGTAATTCAGGTTTTAGACCTTTTGCCGTTAAAATAATTATTTGTTTTGTGGAAACACTTTTCCTAGTTATTAAATTATTTTTTTAAAATATTTGTTTTTAATTGGATTGTTTCACATGGAATTTCCCTTTTTGGAAAAGGGAAGTAAATAAAAAAAGTAACAAAAAATCAAATACATCCAATATACCAATATGGAATATACCAGTTTTTCAATGCCAGATTTGAAAAAGTTTGAGCCACTCGATGAAACGGTTTGAAAAGCAATCTTTAATGTCTTAATCATTTCTAAACAATTTTCCTTGCATAAAATGGGTGGTAGTCTGTATGAGATAGATCAGGAGTATTCAAAGGATGAGGTAAGACTTTATAACCTTACTCCTTTAGTTTATTTACTGTCTGTATCAAAACATGAGGTGCTGTTTTATCTTGAAACAGAATAGGTTCTTTCCTGTCCACAAGTGCAGGCTGTTGTTTCATCAAATTTTGGTGCAATCAGTCAATTTCTTGGCTATATGATATTGAATCGGTAGTTTCTCCCAGTTTAAGGGAAAAATGGATGACCCTTGCCATATAACACCATACAGAAATCTGAAGAAAATTTTGAAAACCAATGAGGAATGGTCCTCTGATTATTACTTACTTTTCAAAAAGCTTGATTGACATTCCTTTTGGAATCACTAAGTTTAAATTCATAAAACAAAATCACTCAGAATTCGGGTGTTTCCATTTTCGCACTTGAAAGGAAACTAAAATCTGTATTCCTACTTAGGATCTACCCTTCTTTTTCAGATCACTACTAATTTTTAGTCAAATATGTATTCTTTTAAAATATATTTTGATTCTTTATATTACATATTAATGAGTTAAATATTTTAATTTTACCAAAAATTAATGAAATAATACATTTTTGTCATCCCAGTGAATTAGTGGTTTAGTCGAATTCTGTCCAAAATGAGTTAGTGACTCATGATTCTTTTGTCACTTAACTCATTTTGGTGAAAATTTGAGCACTTTTTCACTGGGATGACAGATTTAGTGTATGAATTGGTGATATTGGATTTTTATTGTTTTAATTCAAAGTTTTATTCATATATTTAAACAAATAAAACAAACACGTAACTTTTTTGATTTAGTTACATATCCCCTCACGATAAATAAAATATTTTCTTTTTTTTAGATATATAATTATCTGGTTTTAAACTAAAAATAAAATATATGTAAACAATTGTTTTAATTAATTTCAGACAAAGAGCTTAAAATATAACAAACAAGAGACATATATTATAAAATAGAAAAGCAGTTCTTTGGAAAAATATAGGTTTAAATGTAAGAGTAAATCTAAAACTGAATAAAAACATAAAAAAGAGCTAAATAATACTTCAATCATCCCTAAACATTAAGATTAGACATATCATCGGATAATCCAATAAATATTTTTAAAAAACAATCGTATTTGATTTTAAAGGTTCATTTTTTAGTTTAGAGGTTGAATTATGCTGTTTATAGATTATTTTCATTATTTTATTTGTTACTCTTTGCATTATTTTGATTAAAAAGTTTAATTATAAGGAAGAAGATCGGAGCTCTTCTAGAGGACCAGCACCTGAGCGGTACGATGATGAAGAGGAAGATGGTGAATACTCAGATGCAGATGATTTTATTGTAGATGATGAAGGTAGACCTATAGCCGATAAAAGGAAAAAGAGAAAACCTATATTCACTGATGCGTAAGTTTTGATTTTTATAAACTTGGAATGATTTTGATTAGACATCTGTGGCAGTTATCAAAATAATAAATCCAAGTAATTTGTTGTATGGAAAAATATGTGAAGTTCTGTTTCCAGTACTGTATAATTTAAATTTACTTCTTTAAATCAATTTATATTGATTTTTCTTTTCTTTCTGTTTAATTCTGGTGTATGTAATAAGTAACTATTTCAACAACTCAGCTTGTTTTGATCTTATTCTTCAATTTTTATGATATATTTATTTTCTTGAATGACAAAGTTATACTGATTAATTTTTAACAAAATAGATTCAACTTTGCCTCAAGAACTAATTGGGCTTTTGAATCGGAAGTTATGTTTGTGGTTATTGGAAAACTGATACTTCAGAAAATATTTAATGCAATTTAATACAGTATAAGTTTGTTATTAATCTGATTACTGTTCATACAGGCAAATTCTTAAAAATGTCATTTTACCTGCTCTGTCATACTTCCAAATTATTGGAATTTATAAATATTCTTTTATGATTTGTTACTCTGTAGTAAACTTTATATTTTGTTTATTCAATATCATTAAATATTTAACAGATTATAATCTATAATTGTTAACAATCTAATTAGATAGACCTAGAAGTTGTTATTGACTTTCTGTTTTACTTTACTAATTTATTATATAATCTTTCAGAATTTCATGATTCAATTCAGTTTTTATATTTTTTTCTATATTTTGTAGTTAAATGTTTACAGTTTAAATTAAATTTTGTTATTTAATTTAATGCATATATAGTATATATACGTTTTTGCTATTTCAGCGCTTTACAAGAAGCTCAAGATATTTTTGGAGTCGACTTTGATTATGAAGATTTTGAAAGACTCGGTGAAGATGAGTATGAAGAAGAAGAAGATGAAGACGAATATGTTGATGAAGAAGGCATCGAAGACAGTGAGAGAAGGTAATTATTGTTTTTGTGACTAATAAATTTTACAAGTTTAGGATTAACATAACTAGGGGGGGGGGGGAGGAATAAGGCATTGTAACTAACTGGTATTTTAGAAAATACGTTTAATATCTGAAGTCAGTTTCAGTAAAAACTTTTTTATTTTATTTTAGGCGCAAACCTACAAAGAAGGCTGCTAGAAAGAAGCCAACAAGAAAATCAATCTTTGAAATTTATGAACCTAGTGAATTGAAAAGAGGTCATTTTACGGATTTTGACAACAAAGTTAGTATAATAAAATTCTATATTCTTTTATTTGTAGCAGTTCAAAATATAACTGGTATTTATTTATTTTATTATTCCTTTATTTATTTATTTTTATTTTGGATCTCTAGTGAACTCATTAGAATAAGTCAATTATCTATTATATATCCAACTAAAATTTGATTGTTACTATTTTAAAACAGGTTCGGAATACTGATATTCCTGAGCGAATGCAACTTAGAGATATTCCAGTGACACCAGTTCCAGAAGGTTCTGATGAGCTGTCTGAGGAAGCTGAATGGATTTATAAACAAGCATTTTGTAAACCAACAACATCTAATCAGGTATAATAAATTAATTTTTTTTTTTTTTTTACATTGTTATTTATTATTTAGGAAAACCTGAATAAAAACCATTATAACATCCAATAAAAATCTCATCATCTACTCAAAGGTGTAATAAAGCAAAAAATGTTATTTATTTTTGTACTTTTTTCCAAAGAAATTTAAATAATTAAGTTGAAAACATATTGCAATAAAGTTAGTAAGTTGCAGTTTATATATAAAAAAAAAAATTAATTTATAAAATATAATGCAAAACTGTCAGCAATGATAACTAACCATTTTAAGCCATATTAACAAAATAATTACATTTTTCATATACATTTACTATAATGTAATGTACATATCTAATTTTTCCTGTTATACCTCTTTTCATCTTATAGGTATATGTTTTGAATAAATAAAGTACTCCCTTCATACACTAAATTTGTAATAAGGCATTTTTTGTACAAGCTTTAAATATTTGTTGCATTCAGTTACTACTCATTGGCAGTAAAACAGATTAAGTACTAAGAAAACCTGTTTAGTGATTGTTTATGAATTATGAAATTCATCAATTGAAATGTTTTTTCCTGTTTATATTATCTTCCAAGGTTTTTCAATGTTAAGTATGCTTTCTTCCTCATTTCCAATAGTTATGAATCTGCTGAATCAATCTGGAACCAACATGTTATAAAAAAATAATTTAATTTTATTGCCACTTAATTAATAAATTGTTTGTTACTTGAACATATTGTTTTCATGAGCAATAGACACATTTGAATTTGTTATGTTGTTATTTTTCTAAGAGCAAAAAACTGCTATGGTTATTATTGCCTATATACCTAGACTTAACTACACCGCCCGCCTTGCAACAATAACAATAATAAATTTCTCAAAATCAAATTATATTAATTTCAACCAGAAATACGATTTTTACACACATACACAAAAAAAAAAAAAAAATAAAAAAAAAAAAAAAAAAAAAATAATAAAAAAAAAAAAATAAGCATTAAATAAAATTATATAATCTAATTTTCTTGATATATTCTATAGTACTACAAATGTACTATTTACTATCACTCAAGGCCATACAGAGCTGACGAGGAACACCAAATTCATCCATATCTCTCCTGTACTGTGGACACTCCTCAAAGATATACCTCACTGTGAGAGTAACTTTACAGAGTTGATACTGAGAGAGATCTCTCCTTGCCATCAGGTAGTTGTGTGTTAAACTGCAGATTCCAATTCTTAACCGTGTGATTATGACTTCATCCCTTTTACATTGTATGGAGGATGAGGCCCAGCCACTGATGTTTGGTTTTATTTCTTTCAATTTATTATCTTCTGATGCCGACCATGCACTCTGCTAGTAACCAAATATCTTCATGTGGAGTGGTCGAAACAAGTCTGCCGCGGACAAGAAAGTGCGTGTTATAGTTTCTAGTTGGTGGGCTTCTCTTGCTGCTCCATCCACCTCCTCATTTCCAGGTATACCGTAATGGCTTGGGACCCAGTAAAATATTCGCTCTTTTGAAGATTTACTGATCGGGTTTATAATGAAATGAATTTCTTGGATTATAGGGTTGTCCGAATTATTATTATTATTTATTATTTATTACCGTATTATTAAAATGTGCTGTTTTGTGCAGTAGTTAACTAGCACCAATAGATTGTCCTTTTCATAATTTGAATTTATGTTATGTTTCATTTAATTTGATGCTTGCAAACAAATGATGAAATTGAACAAAAATGCATTCTTATACAAAAATAATATTTATTTTATCAGTTTTGTGTTGAAAATTATAATTTAAAATTAATAATTGAGGTTTAAAATCTTTGCTTTATAGTAAGACCTTGTGTAAGCTTGATGAAAACTGTTTAGCTGTTTTTTAAAATAATTTGTATCCTAGAGAAAATGTCATGCCACTTGGTTCATATTTGTGGATAGTAGTCTTAAACAAATAGAGAGAAAAAAAAATTCTAAAATTTTACATTTCTGTTCTTTTGGTGCAATGTTAGACTCTTTTCCTTGTTGGTGAAATGCTGGATTGCATTTGTAAAAAACTTTACTTTTTAAATGTCTTTATAACTTTTTAGGAATGGGGCAACACAATGGAGAGAGGAAAACCAAAGAAGGAACCTCAAACAGTTGAAAAGATAAAGAAAGCACTAGATTTTATGAGGAATCAAAATTTTGAAGTCCCTTTTATAGCTTTTTACAGGAAGGAATATGTTCTTCCAGAACTTAACATCAATGATCTCTGGAGAGTCTTCAAATATGATGCAAAGGTATATTATTTTCTTCTTTATCTTACTTTATTAATTTAGTCATACTCTGTAATTTTTTCAATTATAACATTTTAGTTTAGCGAGATTGCATATATATATATATATATATATATATATATATATATTATATATATATATATTTTTTTTTTTTTTTTTTTTACCTGACAAAACTTTATCAAGTTATGTTAATTTTCGTTTCCTAGTGCCAGATTAATTATGCTAAGATTTATGGATTCATTATTTGAATGGGTGGCAAGATAATGTATGTTTGATTTCATGATTTTTTTTTTTTTGGGAAGGGGGAATGTTCTTGTCTGAATATATCATATAGTGGAAAAACGTATATTGCTCTTAGAGGTCCAGTTAGGTGTCACATTAATGTTGTATTAGTTTTTCCACTCTCCTGTAAAGTTGCCTGCCCAGAGTAACATATGTTATTCCCACCACCCATTCATTTTGTAACTTATGAATTCTTTTTCTTCAAAACTTTTTTTAAAATTTTATTACTGATACTTGGAAATGTTTAATTAACTAACTTTTTATGAATAATAATTAATTAGATATCTAGATTGTTTCAAAATTTCAAGTCTTTCAATGATATTAAGTACTATTCGTTCTAAAAAATGTTTTTTACTGCATGCAACTATTAAACTGTTATTTTACATGTCTTTTTCAATTAAAAATAAAAATAAATTGATTTCTTAAAAAATAATTTAAGTCTCTAAAAGTTATTGTCACGTTAAGTATTTCTTATTTAATTAATTTAGCAAAGGAAATGACATCTTTTCATCAATGGTTATTTTGTTAATTTGATCTTTGTACAGATTTTGTTTTTCCGTTTAGGACCTTGACCTCCTTTAACAGTTTGCTCCATTCTGCTCTGTACTTAGCATCTCGTCTCCAGCTGTGTACAAATATAGATTTTAGGTCTGCCTCAATATTTTCTAACCATCTCCTTTGAGGCCTCCTGGCATTCGTAAACCACCTGACTTCCTGTAAAGGAGTTTCTTGGGGATTCTAGTGGGATTATCCTCTTCTCTCTTTAAATTTAGATTATCTTTTAAACTAGAAGTCTAGTAAAAAGTCAGATTTAACATTTGGAGTGTCATATGAATTGGAAATTTAAATGTTTCTTTAACATTTTAATAATTTGATCAATTTCAGTGGTGCCAGTTAAGAAGCAGAAAAATGACTTTACTTTCATTGATGGAAAAGATGAGGGATTATCAGGCTGAACAGCTGATGAAAGACATTGATGCACCTATTCCAGATCACGTTAGGGTCATTAAAGATGATGATATTGAGAGGTGATTGATATGAAAATATTTCTTACTTATATACTAATGAGAAGACTAATGATTTTTCTGACAATGATGTTATTTCATTGTTTTCATGATAACTTATTGTTTATATTGTATGTAATATTATCTTTCTTTGCAAAACAAATAGGTTCTTTGTAAAGAAACTTTTAGCAAGATCTAACTTTCATATGTAGGTTATAAAATTCTTCGTATTACTATCCACTTATGACTAAATATAACAATGTTATAAAAATTATGCTCAGTAATACATACAGACACTGTATAGTACTGAACTGAAATAATGCTGAGCTATGTAAATTTAAAATGGGAAGATTTAAGTTTTTAAAATACTGAACTTCACATCAAAGATGATGGCAAAGCTAAGCAAATTACCGTGAGCTCTTTACATGACTTAATATGACTTTTTTTCTTGAGTCCTTAAACAGAAAAAGAAATTAAATTATTAAAAAGTAAGAAGCATAAGGGTGATTCTCATATAACGGGCAAGTGTCATTGGAAATTTTAAAAATTTTGAACCTTTGCAAAACATTAAGTACAAAATGTCAAACAATACTAAGGATATCTACTGAACATACTACTGTTTGGTACAACTCAAATACTATTTTCCTCATAGAAATTTAAATTTTTAATTTTTTTACCTCAATGGAAGTTACATTACTACCTTAGTTGTTACCAAACAATTTTTTATTTCCTAATAGATTTTTTAAGTAACTTATCTACATGGAAATAGGATATTAATAAATAAATAATGTTGTTGTTTTTAATATTTGAATGTAGTTATAAAATATTTAAGTTGATCCATAAACACAAGCAATAATCATTCGTCTGTTTATTATAAAATCACATTATTATTCCATGGGTTATAACTTAAAAAAAAAATAATAATAACATTTGAAAAAAGCAAGAAAAACCTCAAGTAAACAATTGAAAGTCATGACAAACGAGAAAGTGCAAATATGAGATTTTTTGTCTTGCTTATTGTGAAGCCCTCCAACAAGTCAGCTAACTTTAAATACTGGGCATTACACACTCTATGGTTTTTTGGATCTACCTCTGTCCAAAAAACTTCACCTTACCTATTGGTACCCTAAAACATCACTAGAGCTACCAACAACCCGACATATATTATTAATAAGGACCTGGCATCAGTTATTTTTACAAATATCAATCTTTCTTTATACAAATTATTTTTCTCTTGTAATCATGCCGAGAAATTATTGTTTTTCAGTGCACCAACCACAAAAAAAAAAAAAAAAATCTTTTGCCTACTTTCATTTTGTACATAATTGTAATTTTTCTTACCTCAACGATTAGCAAATGTAAAAAAATTGTAAAAACTAACCTTTAAATGATTTCCCTCAATCAATAGGGATTTCTTATGTGGTGCAAGGCTCTTAAACAATTCCGGGATCTTTTTTAATTTGCAATTTAAATAAGGTTAATTAGCATGTTTTCTTGTTGAAATCATCAGATAAAATATATTTTTATTTAAATAGGTTGAAAGCTGTGCAAACTACTGAGGAATTGAAAGATGTCCATTCTCATTTTCTGATGTATTATTCTGATGACGTTAAAGTTATGTTAGAAGCAACAAGAATAAAGGAGCGGGAAGCTGCAAAAGCAAAAGCAAGACAGGAGAAGCAGGTTGACGAAAATGGTGACCCTATTGAAACCGAAGTAGAAGAACAAGAGGAAACTCCTCCTCCTGAAATACCTTCTGTAAAACATTCTATACGTTCTGGACCTTATGCAATTTGCCGAAAAGCTGGAATAGGTATTTAATTCTACTATTTTCTTACTTTGTTTAGTTTGAACTATTTTCTTTGTGACCATTGTATTAACTACTTTGTTTTATTGATTTAATGAAAATATACTTAAAAACTGAAAAATTATGACCCAAAATAAATGTTATGTTTTTTAAACAGCCTCAGGTATTGTCATGTACTTAATTGTATGGAAATTAATTTGATTGCATGCATAAAAAGTTTTCACTTTTTTTTTCTTTAAGAATTTTAATGCTTCTTAGGTGGTTTGGCAAAACGATTTGGTTTGAAACCTGAACAGTTCGCTGAAAATCTTAGGGATAATTACCAGCGCCACGATGTTGAACAGGAGCCATCCTTACCTCTTGAACTGGCAAAGGAGTTTGTTTCAACGTAAGTAATGATATAATTCTTGTTCTTTACAGTGATATTTAATGGGGTCTGTCAAAGTTATCTGTATTGGAGTTATTAATGCTTTGGCTGTGGCATGCTTGTGCGGTGGGAGGATACTGCAGTGCGGGATAGTCTAGGGACCTGCAGTGCCCCGTGTGCGCCATACTTTTTACACTTAGCGGTTTCGTTTTCTTTATTTATTCTATATGTACTATTCATGTTTCCCATCTTCCTTTTTTCCTCTTTGATATTCCATTAGTTCCCAACATTTCTCCAATAGATACATTACTGAATTGATCAGAAAAATCCTCATCATGATCTAAAGAAGATTCTCCTTCACTTTCACTTGCATCCACCAAAAGTTCTAATAATTCTTCATCAGAATAAATTTTTTTAGACATATCAACTTAACTATTCACTACAAAAGCTGAAAATATACTGAAGGATTCAAACCAGCTGGACTCATATAGTAGTCGGTAGCACCCAGGGCACTGCAACCACTGGATTCATACAGTAGTCAGTAGCAGCCAAAGGGTTAAAATCAGTAGGAATAGGAAGTTTTTTTTGCAATTAGTTATTGAACTTTGAGAAATACATTAACAAAAAACAAATATGATAACTTCTTCAATACTGAATAAAGAACTTACATAACCTACTATTTTTTTTTAATCACAGTTTTGGTTGGTGTGGTGTGAACATATTAATTCTTATTTGAAATGTAATATGAAGGTAGGAATATGAAAATGAAACTATTATTTTAGTAATTTAAGTATGTTTTTATTTGTAATTACATGTAAGATATTTTTATATTTCATATGTAAGTCCATAAACACGATCCAAATTTCATAATTATAATCCTAAGTTATGTAAATTGCTGACTTGTGCTATATTTTTCTAAATAAAACACTCTATAACATATTGGCCCGTTTGCAAAAAACATACAAAAAAGTATTAGATAAAAATCTGTAGCTACATGTACATATTTATAAAGGTATAAGCAAAGTGCTTAGAACATTGCCGATGTCACCAAATCCCTAACGAAGCAATGATCACCTTGGCTTTTTTGCCAGCTGATTAGTCTGCCAAAGTCATTGTTGGCCCATCTCTAATTATCATCATCATTCTTAGTTCTACAATCAATTTTATTGAATCTTGACTGCCTGAAAAATCACCTTCTGCTTTTTTTGTTCTCAGATGGTCATCCACCAGTTCCTGATTCTGAGTGTTCTGTCATCTACACCCACTCCATCTGTCCATCTCGACCTCACTCTCCTCACTTTCCTTTTTCCTACAGGTTCTATACATAGTAGTTTCTTTGGGATAGAGGTATCTTTATCGAAATAACATGGCCCACCCATCTGAGTCTAGCTATCTGAACATGCTTTACCTTTTCTGCCTCCTAATATAAGTTGGTTAGTTTGTGGTTGTGTCTTATTCTTCACTTATTGTTCTTTACTTGGTCCAATATCTTTCTTATTATCTTCCTTTTGATAACTAGTAGTTTCCTCTCACTGGCCATTGCCTGCATCTATGTTTCTGATCTATATGTCAATACTGGTCCTAAGAGTTCTTTGTAGAAGAGCAGTTTTGTAGGTTGTGGCAGTGAACAGTTTTCCATATGCTTCAGGAGACAATGACTTTTATCTGTGGCAAAAATGCTTTACGTCACCTTATTCTTTTCATTATCCACAGTAACCACTGAACCCAATATACTTTGATCTTTGGACTTTTCCAACATTGTACTCACTAATTTTGATGGATGGAACAATTTGTCATTGGTCTTTTGAATGAATGGTTAGGGAACAATGTGCAATGGAACAATGTACTTGATCTTATCTTTGTTGAATCATGTTCACTGAAATTGAAAAATCTATCATCATAATTTAATTTCAAAACAAATTTAATAGAAATATAAAATAAAACTGCATGTTTAAAAATTTAATTTGGATAGTATAAAGCTTGAAGTTCAGTTCTCATGATTGATTATTAAATAAGGTATTAATTTATGTTCTCTTCTAAAATAATTTTTATTTTTAGGAAATTTGTTACACCAGAGGATGTTTTAAAAGCAGCAAAATTTATGGTTGCTACACAACTGAGCAGAGAACCCCTTGTTCGGCGTTGTATGAGGGACACTTTCTTTGAAAAAGCTAATATTGATGTTAAACCAACCAAGAAAGGTTCTAAAGAAGTTGATGAAAACCATCCTTGTTATGTGTATGTCATGATAAAATCATGTTTTTCTTTCTCCTGATACAGTTAATTTATTTTAATCTTAACAGTGATTGTATCTTAATTACTGAATACATGTAGACATTTCAAGTTTGTTTATTATTTATTTTTGTTATAATTTTTTTTTTTTTAATTTCCCAGCATGAAATATCTTAAAGGTAAACCAGTGAGAGATTTAACTGCTGACCAGTATCTAAAACTACACATTGCTCATCAAGATAAACTATTAAATGTTACTATTAGTGATCATATTGGTGGCCATACAACAACATCTTATATTGAGGAAATTAAACAACTCTACTATCGTGTAAGTTTCATAATATCTACTACTGTTGTTATTCATCATAATAACAATTATGATTGTTATTGTTTAGTGGGTAGTTCTTCTTATCTCTTTAAGCTTTCCCTGAGAGATCTTTGTATAAAAAACAAAAAAGTAGGTAACCCAAAGATTTAATGTTTACACTACCTGTCACCATACTATACTTCCCTCTATCCTCCACTATCAAAATACATATCCTCGTGATCATCCCTGAAACGATCCTCACAGTTCAACACTGGTTACTGTTTTTCAGATTAGTTAATTGTTCAATACAATGGCTGTAAGTGTCCAATTAGAGGAATAGAGGTTTAATTTGTACAGAGAGTTAACATTCTGAAATTATGTTTATTTGTTTTGAAAGAAATGAATTCTCATCTCATAGTAGTTAATGTTAATAATTAATGAATATTCCTTTAGGATGAGTTCATGCAGCATGTGCAAGAATGGAATAATATTCGCCAAGAATGTGTTGATGTTGCTATTAAGAAGATGTTAATTCCAGAATTGATTAAAGAACTCCATACTCGTCTGCTTGAAGAAGCTAAAGAGTTTGTTTTGAGGTCATGTGCTAGAAAAGTTTACAACTGGATTAAGGTAACAAAATCAGTTGTATTTATATTTCAATAGTTTTTTAGTATTATTAAAAGTGATATTAGATTTCATGAAACCTACTAACTATGTAATTTGCATTACCTATTAAAACTGAAGGTTCAGTTGAATTACGTTTGATGATATAGAAGGATCAATTCCTAATTATATTGGGTAAGCTTTTTTTAACTTCTTGAAACTATTTTTAAATCAATATCATCATATATTCGATTATAGAACTTTATGATTAAAAATTTTGATATTGTTTATAATTGCATGGGTTAATATGCAGTATAACCTCTATTAAATGGAACGGTTACGGACTCAGCCTTTCTTCCATTAAAAAGAGGTTTCCTTTACATGAAAGAATATTTAAAAAAATAAAATAAATAAATAAAAAAAATAAAATATTGCATGAGAAGTATTTATTTGAAATAAATATGAACATACAAGTAATAGTAACCTTAAATTGAAAAAACTAAAAATAACTTGAAAACAGTATATTTACCTATATGTAATTTGAAAGGCTGGATACATGATTGTATAAAATAATAACACCGCTAATCTGTTTCCAAAAAATATTGTGAAGCTTTTTAAATTTTTCTAACCTTAAATTTTTTGATACTTTAAATTTAGTTTCATTTACTTGTCAGCTAATTTTAAGGCTTTAATTTGCAAAATTGGACCTGAAATGGTTCAACAGGTTAGTTTTTGGATCACACGCTAACAACTTACTACAGAATGTAATTTAATATCCTTCTCCCTCAATTCAATCACTTTCACCTTATCTGACAGTGTTAGCACACTTTGTGACATTTTAATTGACGAAGTTTAAATACAAATACACTGTGAGGTTTTCAAAGAGCTACTGATTTGACAAAACAAAAAAATGGAAATTCCAAGGGAAGAGAAAAGAAAACAATCTTGGGAAACCAACAGAAATGTAGCTATTCGCAGAAAATGATAATTAGCCATAAGACATAACAAAAAACTAATAATCCCAGGAATTCCAGATGTAAAGAAATAATTTTTCCAGTACTGAGAGAGGCTTCGCTCATTTATTTAGAACAAAACTTTCCATTTCCGTTGAATAGAGTTTTGGGATAAGTGAGATGATTTTATTCTTTGAGAAAACTAGGACTTGCGAAGTTTTTCATTTAATCGAGGTTTACGTTATGAGAGTTTATACTGTATTAATATTATTTAAGGCTTAATGCATTATATATACTTGAATTGATTAGTTGTCTTAAACTAAAACAGATGCAGTTTTATCTGTGTTAATAAATAATGTAATATTTTCAGGTAGCTCCATTTACTGTTGAATTTGGAGACGATGATGAAGACGATTGGGATACAAGCAAAGGAATTCGTGTTATGGGAGTAGCTTATGTACCTGATTTAGCACAGGCCTCTTTTGCTTGCATGGTGGCTCCTGATGGTGAATGTACTGATTTTCTTAGACTACCTCATCTCTTAAAAAGAAAGAATACTTGGCGAGAAGATGAAAGAATTCATAAGGTAAATTGTTTATTTCTTTTAATTTAAAATTCTTAGGTAGCACTACACTCAATTTTCATGCCTGATTATCAAGGGTTATTTATTGACACTTTATAGTCTAAAATAGTAGAAAACTACCTTTTCTTCACTTAATATTTGCTTTTGGAACAGGAAAAATTTTTAGCCCTAATTTATTAAGCTGATGTTAAATGTTAAGCATACATCACCATGTTCACAATGCTGGCCTAAAACCTTAGACTAACCAAAATAATACGTTGAAAATATTTCTTAAATTAAGCAGCCATCTACTAATAGGCTTTTATAATATTTTTCCATAACAATATTGGATTATTATTGAAACTAGAAATATTTATTCATTTTTCTTTTTATACATGTAGGAGTCGGACTTAGCACTGATTCGAAATTTTATACTGACCAAAAAACCTCATGCTGTTGTCATTGGAGGGGAATCAAGAGATGCACTAATGGTTGCTGCAGATCTTAGGGAAATTATATCAAATTTGGTCGAAGATGAACAGTTTCCTCAAATTCCTGTGGAAATCATGGATAATGATTTAGCAAAAGTTTATGCCAACTCACTGAAAGGAGAGGTATGGCATATTTTCTAGTCAGTGTAATTTTATTGAAGTTCAATCAGATAAAATTATATCATTTGATTTGTCATTATTTATCCATTTAATTTATATTTTGTTTGATGGTGATTTATAGTTTATAAGTTATACATTTTTTATAGAGTGATTTCCGAGATTATCCTATGTTACTCAGACAAGCTGTATCTCTTGCTCGAAGATTACAGGATCCATTAGTGGAATTTTCCCAGCTATGTACACCAGATGATGAAATTCTTTGTCTTCGATTCCATCCCTTACAGGTAAGTTTTGAAAATAAATAACTCATGGTTAAATCATGTAATGCTTAATGTTTTTAATTATCGTTGCTCAATTTTAGGAGCAACTATCAAAAGAAGAACTTCTTGATGTGGTCACATTGGAATTCGTTAATCGTACCAATGAAGTTGGTGTCGACATAAATGAAGTGGTAGCAAATCCGATTTGTGGAAATTTAGTGCAGTTTGTTTGTGGTCTTGGTCCAAGAAAAGGGACCACACTTATTAAAATTTTAAAACAGACCAATCAGAGACTTGAAAACAGGACTCAACTTGTAACAACATGCCACATGGGACCTAAAGTTTTTATCAACTGTGCTGGATTTATTAAAATTGATACTAATGCTCTTGGAGATAGGTACTGTTTTAAGATTATTGTTATTAATTTCAGTTGTTTGTATCATTCTGTTTATAAATTTATATTATTTATTGTAATAAGTGCTTTAGTAAAGAATATCAATAGTAATTTGATTAAGCCGAACTGTGTCATAATTTTCTTTCTATCCCTTTCCACTTGTAAAACCATTGAGGTGATTAAAAAAAAAATAGGTAAAAACTATTTGTATGGTTAAAATAGAATATTTGACTGTTAAATATATCTTGAATTTGGATAAGTTTGAAAGAAGTATTTATCAGTGCCTCTGTATTTAAGTATACCTCAGTGTCCACAACATATGGCCATTCGAAGCCTTTCCATCTTTCCAAGCTTGTGTTGCCTCTTTCAAATTTGGTGAACCTCCATCTCACAGTCCGCTCATTAAGGTTAAGTTCCTCTTTAAATTCTTTTGCCAAATGCGTGGTTTTGGCTGGTAAATTTTCTTTTCCAGTAATTTTGCAGGATTACTTGTTTTCAATACCATAATGACATGTTGATTGAAATCCTTCAAAGCAATTCCTGAGCTTTACAGAGATGCATCTTGTTTATAAAATGGTTCTATGTAATACTGGAATTTAAATTAAAAATTGGAATTAAAAATTTAACAATGAAAACAATATTTGAATCTCAGAGGGAAACAAAAACGTCAATTGATTTTGATTTATTAAATTAGGTCCTTTTTTTTTTTTTAATTTTTTTTTCAATTATCCCAATAAATTGATATCTTGATTGCAATGCTATATGTTCTTAACTATAAATAACTCTCAAATATCATGGTGCAAAAACATTTAGAACCTTTCATTAGCCTGAAGTGGATAACCCGCCTCAAGTTACTGTGAAACATGGTTTCCATACTACAGTGGCTGTAGCTCGATTGCCTTTCCCTTTTAGCCCAATTCATTAGCACCTTTCCAACCATCATACATTCAAATATGGTGACAAATCGATCAGGCTGGCTGGCTGACTTGGGCTATATATTCCTTGTAACAGATCACCCATGGGTTGAACCTTTGCAAGGCTATTTTATTTCTTAGAAAACCACTTCATGATACCTGATGAAGATATCACTCCTATGCCCAGTTAGTGTGTTGCCTCCATATTAGTTTATACACCTTACTTACCATGGGGTCGGAATAGTTGCATGTGATACAAAGGGTAATGTGGCCTTTCCTTGGAGGAATGCCAACGTATAAATGAAACCCTTAGTCCTCTCATCTACCTTTTCCAAACCAAATATTTTTATTATTTATTTTAATTGAAGTTAACAAATTTTATTTACAGCACTGAAGCTTATGTAGAGGTATTAGATGGTTCACGTGTCCACCCTGAAACTTATGAGTGGGCTCGTAAAATGGCAGTAGATGCTCTGGAATATGATGATGAAGATGCTAATCCAGCTGGGGCATTGGAAGAGATTCTAGAAAAGCCTGAAAAGCTTAAAGATTTAGATCTGGATGCATGCATCTGAAGAACTGGAAAGACAGGTGAATATATTTTTGTTAATGTTGAACAGTTATATTTAGAAAAAAACTATAATCATTTATGAAAAAAAAGAAGTGATGTTTATAATTAGGCATTGTAATCACAAAGATTAAATATACATACCATCAGGAATTGTTGCCTGTACATGTTGCTCAACCGAGGCTTGTCAAAACTTAAATCAATTTGGTCAAAGGTTCAATTATGAAATAGATTAGTACAAAATATTTTGTAGAATGCTCAATTGATTTGCAAATGGAAAGGGCTACACCTTTTAAAACTTAATTTAAAACTGGTTAGCAGTATAAAACAAATATTGAATATGGAACCCATGCCTGAACTCTTAGATTCTCTGTTTATAAATAAACTAAGTCTTGAGAGGCCAGCCAGTAGTATCAGTAGTATTCGTATGGTTGTGTTTCTTATAGCTACTTAGCTGTCATCTCCCCTCTGCTGGGTGATGGTCAAACCACCAATAGCTGGCATTCCTGAAGGATGTCCCTTAGAATTTACCAAATACTTTCACTTTGTTGATTTGATAGTCCTGTTTTCAACTCCTCTCAGAAATCTTATTTTCTCTCCATTAGCTTTAATTGCATGCCTATCTAGTATGGTTCACCTCTCCAACTCATAAAATATTGCTTGGCTAACTTTTTCATTATTTGTCCTTAAAAAGTTCTTGCTCTTCTCAGATTTCAACTTTACGTTTTATTTGGTTTTTAGTAGTTCTTTTTCTATTTTTTAGGCCTGCTTAGTAGATAAGAGACAAATTCAGAAAGCGTGAATTTCCCCTTCATTCGATTTCTGCTGTATGGGGTCCCCACATCATGTTTTTGTGAATGACCCTCAAATTAATTTTTAAAAATAAAATTTGACTCATTTTCAGAGTTCCTGCATAGTGTTCACAGCCTTTTTTGTCCTCCAGATTGTCTGTTTAGCTCATTTAAACTTCTAGGTTAACTTTTTCACAGAAGTTAAGTTTTATGTTTCATGTTAGTTCTGCACTCTTCACTAACAGGGCCCATTGGGTTTCCCTAGTGATACCACCCTTGTAAAGAGTTTTTCTAGCTTTTTTATTTTTATTTATTTATTTTATTCCTTATTTTGAATGTAATAAATATCATAAAAATGACCTCAAATACATTATTCATAAATATTGAACATTTAATGTATTTTAATATTTTTTTGTTTTGATTATTTTTATTATTCATAAATAAAAAGATGCTTGGAAATTAATGGTTAATTCTTTATTGGCTGATATCAAATGAATAAAACAAAACTGAAGTATTTCTCGTTTTTAATTAAATATAATGACCTCTAAATAAAATATTCCTTTTTCGACATGAAATAATTTAATTTAATTATATACGTAATCATTGTTAAACAAAGAACTAATAACAAATTATATCTTGTTTGCGATTGAATCATTTTTATTTTTCTGTTAAGTGGGGGAAGGGAGTCTAAAGTAAGCACATTGCCAAAAATATATTTACAGTGCTATTTTAACATATTTAAAATACTCATGAGATGGAAAGAAATTGAAGTGATACCCTACCCCCCTACACACCCTACCACTGCTAATCCAAAAACAGCAATTGGATAGAAAGTTTCCGCTTTGGGCTCCCTTCTATTTATAAAACAGACCATACTGATATAGAAAATATTTTAATTTTAAAAATACATATTCCTCTATTCCCATTTTGAAATACTTATTTACATTTTAGAGTTTTGGTAACAAGAGCATTACCCTCTATGACATAAGATCAGAATTGAACCACAGGTATAAAGATCTGAGAGTTCCTTACCAATCTCCTGGACCAGAGTTGATGTTTGATATGCTTACTAAAGAAACTCCTGAAACATTCTACATCGGAAAACTTGTTACTGCAACAGTTATTGGTAGGTATTGCCTTGTTATGAATTTGTAAGCTTAATTTTAAAGAAACTTGAAAAAGCTAAAAATTTAAAATGTATTCTTTGAAATATTTGAGAACTTACAGTTGGAATTTACTTAATGTTTAAAAATTTTTGGCAGGTATATCTCATAGAAAACCCGAAAAAGATCAACTAGATCAAGCAAATCCTGTAAGAAATGATGAAACAGGACTTTGGCAATGTCCGTTTTGTCTGAAAAATGATTTTCCAGAATTATCAGAGGTTAGTAAATTTTATTTATAAAAAAATTGTGTATAATTTTTTTAAAAAATTTTATTTGTTAATTCTTAAAGATTCTAAATTACTTAATATGATGTGTTTATGGTCATAAAGAGATGATATTAAAGCAATTTTATTTTTTTACATGGATAGAAACATTGATCACATTTATCAAAAAAACAATTATCATACCTGATTTTGACAAAACTTATTGCACATTTTTTCTCATTGATCTACTAGAAATATTTTTTGTATACATCAGAACTCCATAACAGGACCTCAACATGACCTCATTATTGATTTATTGAACACTTATTTTGTTACATTTATAATATATTTACTTAGTAACACAAAAGGTGATTAGAATCTTTTAGGGGTGGTCAATCTGAAATTGACAAAGAGGTTTCAGAGAAAATTGTGACCTTTATAACATGACTTTTAGACCAACAACCTTAATATCACAAAACTTAATTAGATAAATCATTCAATAACAAGACAGTTTCTCTAATCCCCTTGAGAGTCTTGCTACCGAGATTCTGCTTTTAATTCTAAAATTATATCATGCAGAGGAGAGAGATGTAGAATGATATTAATGTCCCAGTTTTAATGAATTTAGGATCACTTGCTTCTCAGGGACTAATAATAGATAATTTAGTCCAGGTTCGATTTAGGGTTAGGCAGATGATTATTTATTCCTTCATCATCAGATGAGAATCAATCCTGTAGGGATTCATCCAGCCTCTAGAAAATGTGTTTATCAACAATCTTCCCTCAGCCTATTTGAACCACTTGATATTAAAATTTAATTATATACTCGACTGAAAAATCCCCAATTAATGTTTAGTGAATACAATCATTCTAAAAAACAAAAAAAAAATAAAAAAATAATAATACATAAATAAATAAAATAAATTATTGTAGTATTACATTGTAATAAAAATACAAACCTAGAAACTAAGAACAAGTAATTTCGGAAGAAGTGGGAGGCAGTATTAAAACTCATTTTTATATTACTTCTAAGCCTCACAATACTTATGTAAAAATAATTAGTGAAGGTTCTTTTGTATAATTCATTTTTCTTGAGTTTGTTAGTCCTGTAAGTCTTATGTACAGTGAAATCGTTAAATGCAGAGTAACTGTTTATCAAATTTTCATAAATTCCAATTATCCATGTTCCAATTATGCAAATGAAGTATTGATTTTATTATTTATTTTTTTTTTAACTTCAATTATTGATCCACACCTTTTAAACTATAAATTAAAAATCAGCAGATGGGGTGGTCCATATATAATATTAAATGATGTGTTAGGCGTGGGGAAGAACTTTTATGGGCTTTGGTTATATGTAAGTGATGGCAAGAGCAGATCTCTTTATCTTCATAGCATTTGAATTTAACTATCAAAATATCATTTTTCTATAATAACTTTTCTCAATATTTCATTAATTAATCTACCATTGTTTCTTTTGTTAGGTATGGAATCACTTTGATGCCGGTGGTTGTCCTGGACAAGCAACAGGAGTTAGAATACGATTAGATAACGGCATTACTGGATATATTCACATTAAAAATTTGTCGGATAAGCATGTCACCGATCCTGCTCAGAGAGTTACCCGTGGTCAAATGATACATTGCAGAGTAACCAAAATAGAGGTTGAGAGGTTTTCAATTGAAGCTACTTCAAAATCTTCTGATCTACTAGATAAGAGTCATGATTGGAGGTAATAAGAGCATGAATTAAGTTGTATTACTGGTTTAATGTTATGAAATAATGTTTACATAATATATCAATGGCAATTCAGGCCTCAAAAGGATCCTTATTATGACCATGAAAATGAAAAGAAAGATTTACATACAGAAGAAGAAGCCAAAAAAAATAGGCAAAAACTGACGTACATCAAAAGAGTTATTGTTCACCCCGCTTTTCATAATATTTCCTACATTGAAGCTGAAAAAATCATGGCTACAATGGAGCAAGGTGATGTTATTGTAAGACCTTCGAGCAAGGTAATTATTTCTATTTTATATCAATTAATTTGTATTATTAATTGTCCTGAGATGTTTATAGTCAAACTATGTACATATTTTAGGGTGCTGATCATCTTACTGTGACTTGGAAAGTAGCAGATGGGATTTATCAGCATATTGATGTTAGGGAAGAGGGGAAAGAGAATGCTTTCTCATTGGGCCAATCATTATGGATCGGAAATGAGGAATTTGAAGATTTAGATGAAATAATCGCTAGGCACGTTAATCCAATGGCAGCCTATGTTAGAGATATGTTTGCCTTTAAGTATTTAAAAGATACAGAAGGAGGTCTTAAGGATAAAGCCGAAGAATTTTTGAAAGAAGAAAAAAAAAAGAATCCAGCAAAAATTCATTATATAGTTTCTGTATCCAAGGTATGTAGTTATTAATTATATAGTTTAGTTTAGTTTATTTGATCCTCCTTGGTATATAATTTTTTTTAATTAAGTCCTACTTAAGAAGTTTATTTATCATATATAATAGAAAATATTCATTTCTATGTAATATAAAAAAAAAAATTCGTATTTATAATTAATTTTTTTTTTTTTTTTTTTTTTGAATTGTGATTCCTTTAATACCTACTCGTTTAACTGCTTCCTATATATGACCCAAGTGGAGAGGATTTGAGATTATGATTCACTGGAACTGTTACCTTCCTCATTGTGTAGGTAGAGATCATCCATCATGTCTTGGAGGGAAGGGAACACCATTCAGTAAAAACCATGCTACCACTGCTCCCAAATAACTGATTACTCACTTTTTAAATGAGTATCGGTCTGTGAGCAAACCATTCCAATATTTTTCAATAGCAGTGGTGATGTTTTAAAATGTTAATTTAAATTATGAATTTGTTGATTGGAGAGAAACCAATCTGTTTTAAATTATAGCAATGTTAAAGATGACTATTTAGTTGCTAATATTTTGGCCGTAACATTTTTGGCCAATAACATGGCAACTAAACTGATATGTTAGTTGAAAAGGAATAAGTAAATAGGAAAAAAAAGAAAAAGAAAGAGATGTATCTCGGAAAGTTATGGAATTTAGATTGATTATGAATTTCTTGATTTTATAAAGCTTTTTGATCAGCCTAAAAAGTAACATTATTATGCATTCTATTTTAAAATGTTTGTATATAGGTGATATTTTAGTAATTTTGATTTAGTACATCAGAAAATGTCCTAAGTTTAGCATTAGTATAATGTATAATTAGTATGATACATTACTATAATAATTAGTATAATTTTTTCAGCTAGTTGTTCTGTCTTGTGTAAATTATATTATTTTGTAATTCCAGTAATATTTTACTAAAGAAATAAACATTGGATTTTTTTATTTTTAGAATTATCCTGGCAAATTCTTGCTCTCTTACCTGCCCAGAGCTAGGTGCAAACATGAGTATATTAGTGTTACACCTAATGGATTTAGGTTTAGAGGACAGTTCTTCGAATCTGTCAATTCATTATTCAAATGGTTTAAAGAACATTTCTCGGACCCTATACCTGGTACACCCAGTACTCCTAGATCTGCAATGTCAGCTCGTACTCCATATACTAATACTCCTGGACCAATGCCAATAAGTAAGTAGTCATTTCAGCTGTTAATCCTTTCTTAATTTGAAACTGTAGTGAGCTTAATATTGTTTGAGATGTAAACTTAAGGGATGAAATCACTAACTGAACTTAGTTTTTAATTTTTAATATAGGTTTTTCAACCTGTAAATAAGATCAGTTCATGTACTATGCATAATTCTTGGAGTGAGATGTTATTATTTTTTTCATATTAGTATCCTTCAGTGTCTTTGGGCGTAATGCAGGGCCCATCTCAGAACTTCGCCCAATACCCACCGCCATGGTACTATATTTTACTAATTTAATAAAAACTTCTGACAGGTAGGAGTAGATAGGGTTGACAGACTATCTCCAAGCTCCCATATATGTTATACACTGATAAATTCTGGCAAAAACTAGTATCCTCCAGTGGCTTTGGATTGGACGCTCAGGACTCAAGCTGTTTTCTCCCTTTACTGTTTTTGTATCGATTTCATGTGGTCTATTATTTTTTTCTTGAAAGTAACATGTACGACAATAAAGTACATTTCCTATCCTATCAGATAGCCCCTCCAGTTTTAAAAAAAAAAGGGGGACTACTGTGGTTTTCCCCTTGACCTTTCAAATAATAGTTTAATATTCATCTATGATGATTAATATATGTTTTTATACCACTTAATTAGTTGTGGATCATATCTATGAAAACATATACAGAAAAAAAAAATGCACAGAATATCCTAAAAAAAAACCTGTACCACTTACAACCCATGAAGGGTCTCAGATTCAGTACTTAGGTAGGTTGTACTGTTTCTGAGCCAATAGTTGTGACAGAATATCCATTAACAATGAAATTTTATAAAACTCATAAGATCATTTAAGTGGTACATGATTGAAGTTTGAAAGTTCAAGAATTCTAATTAGTTTTTTCTGATAGAATAGAATCATCTAACAAAAGAGTCTAATATGTTATAAGTGAATTATGATTTTACATATTCAAGACTTAAGGACTTTTAGAACATGGTGATATTTCAAATATTGTAATAGATTTATTTCAAATTAATTTTTTATAAAATACTAATGATTTATTTGTAAAAACATTAATTGAAAACTTCTTGAATATTTGTTTAACATCTTAATCATTGTGATTAAATTCTTCATGAAAATTTTTTGTGTAAATAATATTTTATATGGTCATTATTAATTTTTAGTAAGAATAAAATGTATATATGTTAATAATTTGTGACATCTGTTAATATATTTTCTTTCTTACTTTTTTTTTTTTTTTAAATTTTAGATATGAACGCTGAAGCTATACAGCGTGTTGCTCAAAATATGCCAAATCATATGCTCCACAGCCTTTCACAAGTTGCCAGTCATACTCCTCATTACCCTCATACTCCTGGAGCATATTCTCTTCATCAGTACCCAGCTACGGTAACTATTTCTTCAATGGGAATATTATGTGGATTTATGTTATATATATATTAGTGACTGACTGTAACTGTTATTATAATAAGCTGTAATAAATAAGTCCTTTTCATTTTAGCCATATACTCCATCTGGCCAAACTCCTTTCATGACTCCATACACAACTCCACGGTATGGCAGTGGTATGACTCCTGGCCACCAAAGTATTATTTCTTCTGGATCTATAACGTCACCTCAAAGTTCAACACCAGGCCAGCCTGTTTTCCTTCATCCAGGCTCAATTACTCCTTCTCACAGAACTCCTGTTGCCAATTTTCATAGGTGAGATATTTATTTGTTTCTTTGTTTTTTTCTAATTATTATCTGTTATGTGTAGACATTAATTTATTTATCCTTATATCCTGTCTTGTATTATATAGAAATGCTTCAAATTACAGGCCTGGTAGTACTCATCCTGAAGACTGGGGTAAGAAAGCAGAAGAATGGGTTGCTAAGAAAAGAGAAAATGCTACTAGAACACCTAGGTCTACACCAAATGCTGGCACTCCACGCCATGGGTATAAGAAACTATTTATCTTTAATTAACAATTTGGACTAATTATATTTGGATTTTCAATATTTGAAGACCAATGTAAACAAAAAAATAGCTTAAAAGATAGATTAATTTGTTGTTAATTAATTAATTTGTTAACCATATTGCAACCATCACAGATTATGGATACATTGTTTTTTCAAAAAAATTAAAAAATATTATTCAAAATTAAAAGTAACTGATTATGGTCTGTTTAAGGAATGATTTAGACTTTTTTTTTTTTTTTTAAATTTCATCAAAGAAGGGGAAAATTATATTTTCGTACTTGATATTATCATCTTTGTTGTAATGCAGTGTAGTGCATTTATACTCTACTATTGTGTGTAGAAATTTTTAACAATTAAAGATACTTATGACAATTGTTTTGTTTCTTCTAGGTGGTTGTTAGAGTAAAATCAATGTACTTACTTCCATGTTTAACGTTTTCTTGCCTTCTTCATGGATTATCTACCATATTTTCTTATTTAATTGTCTCAGTTCTATTTCGACTGCTTTAACTCAAATCTAAAATTCAATTCCCTGATAAAATTCATACTTCTGATCTCTTTATCCAATTCCTATTCATTGAAGAACCATGGGAGCAAGCTGTTAGAAGAGAGAATCAGGGGGGGGGGACCTATTTATATTTTAGGGGAATGGTAGCTTATGCTCTAAGCATTTTAGAGAAGAAAACTTTGACATACCTTTTTTATTATAAGTTTAAAAAAAGGTGTAATTCAGAAACATTATTTTTCTTTAAAAAGAATAGTCATGTTTCTGAATTACAATTTTTTGAAGATGTTTAGGAAAACTTAGAACATGAAAGGATTTACACCTTTTTTAAATTTAAAATAAGGAAGGTATCTGGCAAAGTTTTCTTTTCTAAAATGCTTAGAACATAGGCTACCGTTCCCCTAAAATATAAATAGGTCCCCCAATTCTCTCTTCTAACAGCTTGCTCCCACTTTTTAAGCTTACTTTCATAGCTCTACATGGTGGGTCTTGGCCTCCTCACAAACCTTCCACCATTCAGCTCTATCTTGTGTAGCCATTATCCTATTAGCCCAGATCCCCAGATGTCCCGTTGTGTTGGCTGTAACACTAACACCACCTACCCAGCATAGCTTTGGTTCTCTGCCTCTTCTTGTTTATTGCAATTCTTTGTTTAATACTTTCTTGCTATGAGACCTGCCTAGCTCAGCCTACCGAGCTTAGTAACTCGGACAACAATATATCGGCTTCAGCAAATATATCATATGATTCCTAATTTTTCCTTCTGCTCCAGAGTTTTCCATCCTTTTCAGGCCCTAGTTATGCTTGGTAACAGTTTCCGTTCAAATACAAGGAGGCCCTTCTCATTACTTTTGGATAGAGTCCAGGTCTGAGATTCATATGTGAGCACTGTTCTTTACTGGAGTTATATATAATCATGGTTTCATTTGTTTGTTGATAAGCTGGCTCCACTATATGCTTAACAAAGCCAAAATTGCTGCTACTTTTCTAAACCTGAATTCCAACAATATGTCATTTATTGCATTAATCTGTACTCCAAGGTTAAATTCTGTAATTCTTTCTAAAGTTACATCTTCCAATTGATATAACACGTCAATCTTAGGCTGATATAACTGAATAAATAATTAACTGCACTAGTTGGACTCATACTGAGGTCTAGAAGTTGCTCCATTCACTGAACTGAACTACTGAACCTACCTGGGATATATTACTTATTTCTTAATGTATTATGCATTGTTCAAAAATTAAATCAAGTTCTATTTTTAAGGACACCACGAGATGATCCCAATAAGAATCGAACACCAAGGTATGCTGATAATGATTATACCTCTCCACGGCCAGGTGCTAATTTCACTTCCCCGAGATATTCCAATTGGAATAAAGTTGCTGGCACTCCTAATTCACATATATCTGGTGAGTATTAATTTAAGTTAGCATTGCTTACTTCTTAGATTTTAAACCCTTTGGATTTTATTATATTAACAGAAACCCTTATTTTTTAAAATTTATTGATAATATATTTTATTATTATTTATCGAATTATTAAATATAATATGTACTTGTTTGATAAAAATGACTTTAGTTTCCAATTCTTTTCAACATTGCATTAGGACTGCTTTTTATAATTAATCATCATCTCGCCAACGCGCCTGAATCTTGTTACCTCAAGTGTCCTCCCCTGTCTCTTGATTCAATGCAGCTGACCACCATGCTCCTAGTGTCACTGCTCACTCATTTAATTCCTTTGGAAAGTTACTTAGTTTTCTTTTAGTTAATAGCTTGTTGAATTTTATTAATTAATATTGTAATGACTAATGATTATTTCCTTAGTGATCACCTGTAACATGTATAGTAATATATCAAGAACGAAATTAAAATAGTATATTAGCCATGCTTTACTTTTAAGTATAAAGGTGTGTCCACTATGTTAGCGAACCACCATTGTTTTATGTGTTCAACAAGTGGAAACATCTCAGCGCTCCGAGCGTGTAACATTCGAGACTGCTCCTAGGGCTGTCAGTTTTTGTCCGAACTCAAAGGGGAGCGCTATGTGTCCGTGGATGGCATTTGCACCACATTTGTAATGTGTATCACTCTTGTAGCATCTACGGTGAATTTGTCCTATCTGTTGAAATTGAAAAATATGTTTAACCCTTTAACAGGCAATGTATCCTGGAGGATACACATATTTAATGCCTTTTGCTCAATAAATAACGTAATGTCCGAGACATTATCCAACTCATAATCGTCTAATATCCTTTATTTAACCTTGATTTTCATGATACATGAGTGGGGGTTAGCGTGGCTATAGTCATTCAAAGGAAAAAAAAAAAGAAGAAATTTATTCCAAAATTCCCGGCCTGCCCATTAAAGGGTTAAATAGAATTTGGAATATTAACACATATCTGCTTGTAAATACATGTGACATTGTCAGTTTATTATTTTTTTATTATTACAGTTTCATTTATTATTATATTACATTCATTTAGTAGGAAGTTCCATTGATACCAATTGGAAATTTTCCTTTAAATATTTCATGCCTTTTCTTTCATCTTGTGTCTGAGGTTGCCTTCTTACAGGAGGTTGAGTAGCATTTCTGCTGCTGTATGACTTGCACTGGTTCATATTGTAAACTATCTTGTGTCGTGACAAAATGTAAATTGATTAGTTATAACTGCTTACTATTAATTATTTCAATCTATTTACTCACTTATATTACCTAAAAATAAAATTACTTCCAGTATAATTTGTATGAACATTAATTTTTTCAGCATATGAAGATGCCAACTATGATGCTCGAAGCCTGAAGTCCCCACGACCTCCACCTGCGCAGGGCAAGTATGATCCCTATGAACTTGGTCAAGGGAAATCTCCTCGGTATTCATTGACACCTCGTTCTACACCTCGTACCATTAATTCACCTCGTTCCATGTCTCTTGGTGATTCGACTCCACTGTATGACGAGAGCATCTAGCCCAGTTATTGTGTTTTTTATAATTTACTTACAGGCATAAAAGGGCGATGCCTCTATTATTTAAAGCATATTATTTATTAGACCCAGAAAAAGATTAATAAATATAAGTGTTGGTTGGGTTACATTTAATATGTAAGCTGCTTAGAGACTGTATATATATATATTTATATATTTCATTAAAAATAAAGCATACAAGGCTGCTAAAGGACTTAATTTATTTGTAGTGGAAAAGTTCTTTCTGTGATGTTCTATCTGATACGTATATGCTCTCTGAAACCTCTGATTTAAAAGTTATTTCTTGTTTTTAGAATGGAGTAAACTCCAATTTTTTAATTTAGTATATCATTTTTATTTGACCAACATCGCTGATTTTTGAGTTTTGTTTTAAAAGTTTATAAATATTCCCTCCAAAAAAAAAACAACTATTTTTTTTGTTTGACAATAAATTGCATTTATTTTTTATCCAGAGGGTTTGAAGAGCACTTATTATTTTACTAATCTTAAAAGCAATATTTATTGTAACTGTTTTAAATGATTTCCAAAAGTGTACATTTTTGTTACCTTAATTATAATACCATGTCACATACATTCACAGGTATGTGGATCTGAAAATAAATTTGTGAGTAATATTAAGGCAGCTTTTTGGTGTCAAAAAAAGTTCCAAAGTTGTTTTTATTTAGTGTATTTTTCAATTTATGGATTATAATATTAGGAATATAATCTAGTATATTATTCAGATATTTTTTATTGTCAACCATTATGAACAAGGTGTTTGGGTTGTATTAATTCTGCTACATAATTTAAGTCCCGGAAATTCGAGGTGGATGATATTTATATTACAACTCTTGCAGTTTGAAAAAGTACAGTTACATTATAAAAATCTATAATTTTATTTTGTAATTAATTTATCAAAATATTAATAAAAGTTTTAAGACAGTTTATCAGTTAATGAAAAGTTTTCTGTAGCATTTTGTTTTACTTGTTTGCATTGATTTCATGCTACATTTACTGTGACATGTGGCAATCGTACTCTACAAAGCACTTTATCTATCCTCTCCAGCATATTATTTTGTGTCTTGGAGGATTTTTATAATATATTTATAAAGTTGTGCTAATCTGGTATTAGATTTCACATTAATAAGTTTCTGAATTTTGTCATTAACTTCACAGCTTCTGAATCAGCCAAAATGTTTTCTTAAAACATTTCCAGTTTTCATATGCTGTTTCAAATCTAGCCAGCCTGCACTTGCTGTGAAATTTACATGACCTCGAATTGCCGGGATCTGTTGTCTTTCTGTCAAATTGGCTTTATCATTACATTTTTGACATGATGTAAATGGTATAGCTATTATAAAATGTTTATTTTAATTTTGACAAAATATTAACAAAGATTGTTACAATTCTTTTTGAACCCAAATAAATCAAAATCATTTTATTTAACTGAATATTTTTAAAATCAAATTTTCATCCCTTGAGATCCTTAAATTTGTTTTCGTTTTGATTGACGGTAATATGTTTCTAGTTTATGAAAAAATAAATAAAAAATATTAAGGAATTATATTTTCAAGGTTTGTCATATATTGGCATAATTCTAATGAATTAAAAAAAATTACTAATTACCTTCTTTAAAAAAAAAAAATTAATAACTTTGTTTGAATGCCACTGTTTCAGTTTTATTGTTTACTGCTAAAGATTATATTTAATGTAATACTAAGACTGAATAAATTTTTAATTTTTTGTTCCAGTTTCATTTATTTATTTGAATTTGAATGTATTGAATTGTATGTTGCACAATGATTATTCTTCATTTCTGAAATATTTAGAGCTAAAACAAATTGTAGTTTGGTGTGGATCTGTGAGTATCTATCTCCACATGAATTAAATAACTCATTACTTACCAAACTTGTTTGTAAATGAATTAAAATGAAGTTTTTATTCTGTTCAGTATAGTGATTACATTTTTCAAAACCTATTCATGAGCTTGGCCCTGTGAATCAAGTACATACTCTGTTTGGTAGAATGGGGCCCATTATAAGTTATTTTGATACTGTTTTGAATAAGTTTAATGCAAAAGGTTAAAAAAAAAAATTTATGCTTCTCTCTGCTGTGAATAGTAAATTTACTAAAAATAAAAAATGTTGGTATGAAACCCAGAATTATGAGAACACTTTGCTTTTTTTTAATTTAGGTTGTCTAGTATTTTATTTTAAAAATTACATAGAGATTCTAAATTCATATATGATCTCAATAGCCTTGAGCTTACAATAATTTAATTACTTAAATAAATTAGATCAAATGAGTAATGAGGTTCAGTAGGAGCTAAGCAATCAGATACGGCGCAAGGTATCACCAGAAAACATTAGATTTGAACTCTCAACATCTAATTAATTCGTAATAATGAGTTTCCTGATAATTCTTATTAAGGCTGAGGCTACACAGGAAAACTTAAGCACGAGTACAGGTTTCATGAACTTAGGTAATTGACCAATTTCATAAAATTATTGAAAGGGTATCAGTGTGAAATATGCTTAGTAGACAAGTTTGAAAATAGATTTTATTTGTTCAAAACATTGCTTTAATTGCAATAACAGGATAAAATTTGAATTAGATGAAAGCTAATAAATCTAAAATAATCACATTTTAAGATCATTGATCAGCATTATGAGTTTATTCTATTCAATACTTAAAAATTATAAGCATGGGCAATTATAAAGTATCGGATAAAAATTTCCCACTTTGCTTATAGGACTGGATATGCATGTATTTCTCAGAAGAATAACTTCATATCAATGAGTACTTCTGTCTATCATGTCATGTCCGAGTGTGATAGTTTTCTTAAAAGAGGGCAATGGTCTGATAACGTTGATCTGGACATCAAGCTTAGAAATAGTATAGTTGCCTAGATGTGTAATCAGTGCTTTAAATTTTTGATGGAATTCTTGTCCCCTTATCTAGTTTTTCTCTGTTCATACTAGGCCAAAATAATAGTCCAATTTAGAGTTTTGATTCCCTTCAGCCTTGATGGTTTAAGTTGTCGAGCTGATTGGTAGGTTTTTGAATGTCTGTATGTAGACCAGTAAGGTCTTGTTCTTACTTTTAAAGTTTTACACAGGAATTTAATGTAGCAGGGATAAGAGGTTATAATAGTCCTTTTTGCCTTTTTTTAGTATGGGGCTCTTTGTCGTCTTATAGCTTTGTGAATAGGGCTGTAAAACTGTAGACAAGTGAACCCCTGATGTGTGATCATGCATGAACATCACATGATCTTCTGGATTGTGATAAACATTATACATGAGATAAGTTGAATCATCAGAGGTTGAGGCCTGTTAAAACAGTGAATGCCCTCTCCAATAATGTTCATAAATGTTTAGTAGCTTCATAGATATCTATTTTATCTTCTTTCTCTCTCCCTCCTTAACTGTTTTTGCAACCCGGTTTCTTCTTGGACATGAAGGTGGAGGGCAGGGAATTAATTACTTGAGCAATCACTTCTGTCATGTTGGAGCCAAGATTCGAAATTGCAATTTTCATTGCATCTAGTTGCTTGGGCAATGCAGTTTTACCAAGTGCATCACATTGCATTTTTGTGATCATGCAATAATTGTTTTGTTCATTTTTCAGAGACTGGGGTACTACTGCTTCTATTCTTGTATCACAATTTAGGATTGTAGGTAGATCCTCAGCCCAATTCTTTAAGTGTGTAGTCTCTAAAAGTGCATTTTGTTTTTTCAAAAGCCTTGCTGTTGTTGATGGTCTACTGAAATATTTAAGAACTGATTCTTGCCTTTCTTTGGATTGTGACAATCATAAAGGAATCAAAATGTAAGTATAAGAGTATCTAGAAGAAAGATATATATGGAGAGGCACATTCCTAGGAGTATGATTATTCTGTTTTTTACCTCTTATCACCCTTTTCTCTTAGTAAACATATTACTAATATTTTAAGGACTTTCCAACCAATTTTAAGATTTTGAGACCATACCTAGGTTGATCTGCATGTAAGAGTTGGTTAATCTCAGAATAAGCCTGAGCTAGCTTCAGCCAGAAGTAACAAATATTGAGAATAATATTTTATTTTCTCTTAGTCTGTAAGTCAATGTTTTTAAAATTTTATTTTGTCATTTTAAGTAATCTCACTTTGAAGGTAAGTAAACTCAAGAGACCAGCTCAAAGAGCCTAGAACCGAACTATACTCTCTCATGTGCTCATTGGCTAATTTGTGTTTGGCCATACCTTGTTCAACGACCAGACCAAGGTTCTTTGTATGTCTAGTTGGGAGAGAGTGAGAAAGGTCTCTGAAACTGACTTTTAACATCTTGCTTTACCTAGGCTATTTGAATACAGCAGGATATAAAAAATCTATTAATGGTTTCTGAAGTCCTTACATCTCCAGCACCTAAGTGAATTGTTGGATCTTATTGCAATTTCATGATTTGCAAAAGATGTGCAGTTGGAAGTAGTCTGAGGTAAAATTACTCAACAGTAACGTCAATGTTTGATGCAATGGTCCAAGTCTGGTCTTTTAGAGCTAATCCTCCGCATAAAACATCAGATTTTCAATTCTCATGACCTTTGTTTTATTGATAACTCATCTTCCTCTATTATATTTACCAGTTACTTAGCCATATTTTCTTCCATCTTGAAGGCAATATCTGATAATGCCTTTTTTTATGAAATCTTTTTTAGCCATCTTGTTTTGTAAAGCTTAAAGTAGGTAACTGTTTATTCTTTCAGTAGCTCTACCAGATGCTCTTTTTCCTTTAACGGTTAATCTTTTTTTCAAATATCATTCCTATAGGATCTATTGGTTATTGCACTGAAGGACTTCCAGCTTTCCTCTATACCATCACACGTTTGGTTTTCTCACCACTCTCTGTACTTCTAGCTGGTAGTAAGTGGTCATTTATTTTTCACTCAAACTAAAGGAGTCTTATCTTTTCCTTTTGGGATTTTCAGAGGCAGTTTTTTTTTAAAAATCCAATTTCAATTAATAAGGGTCACTTCCCATTTCACACCTCCCTTCATTTTAACAACTAGTAAACCTTAAGTAGTTCACTTTGTAACCAATAAATACCTATTATTTACCGTTTTAACTTGGTTTCTCTTTAGTAAATATGTGAGAGTATGTGTCTGTCCCTCAGAGGTAAACTGTCCAAAGTGACATTTTGCAAACTTATACAGTATACAGTTATAACTAGGGATCGGATTCGTATGTATTTACATTTTTTTTTTCTAGGCAATTTACAGACGTTTTTCAACTAGAAGTGTTCATACTAATAACACTTTTTAAGCCTTTTGAGCCTACTTTTATTTCACATATTTAATAAAAATAAGTACATATCTCCACATATTCTTCATTTTGGGCATATTTTCATAATTTGGAGGTGGTTGACAGGAACTGTTGTAAACCACAGACTGTAGGGCTGTGAATCACAATGCGTACTTAATTTACAGAGAATGCTGCTAAACAGTGACTGGCACTTATTAGTGAAGCATCGTAGTCTTTTCTTTCAGCTTGTTCGTTGAAGTGTCCAATCATTCATTTTATTTGGTCCGATCAAAACTGGCAGAAGTACTGAGCAAGAACAAAGGGTGGAAGACCATCTGCCAGATTTCTGATATTATCAGCGGAACAGAAGTCATCTCTGAACATCGTGTACCCTTTACCCCCAACGAGATAATTTCTTTCAGCAAGGCACCTATAATATCTGTAGATGTCGAATGATCTTTTAGCCGTTACAATTCCATCCTACGCCCAGATCGTCGTCGCTTTACGTTCCAACATTTGAAATTCCATGTGGTTACAAACAATTTCGAAGAGTGAAGTTTTCAAAATTGAAAATTTAATACGTCTTTATTATAAATTTTAAAAATGTTCTTTTGTTGTATATATTTTATAAATTGTAAAAATATTCTTTTCTTGTATAAATCATTATAACCTGTAATCAAATATACATAAAAAAAATATCCATTCCAATTAAATATTTCTGAAAATATTTTAAGAAAATCACATATTTGATGAAAATAAATGCATATTTTAATTAAATATTTGGCATTTTTAAATACATAAAAATCCGATCCCCAGTCAAGTTACATGAGTTTACTCCTATTATGTCATGACAAATACAATTAATTCACATTCGCTATGAAATCTTTCATTAGCTGTAAAATTTGTAGTTATGTCAGTTTATTTGTCAGGCACAGTTATAAGGAAATGTAGTTTTAGCAACTATCAGAACATTTGCTGAGATCAAGCTTAGTATTCTCATGCCATTTTCATTTGTCCTAGATATAATGTGAGTAAGAAGCAAATCACACATAAGTGTCATATTTGCATCCGACCCTAGAATAAAATTTGAAATCATGTTTTCCAACAATGAAATTATATAGTATTAATGGGATAAAAAAATTAGAACCTTCTAAGAAAGACATTTATTTTATACATATTCATAGGCCGCTAAGAAGTTCGTTAAATGTTAAATATTTATTGTTAACATATTATAACTGTAATTAAATTTCTACAAATATTATGTACATAAAACAATGTATCCGTACTGTAAAATTTTAATATTTTTACAACAATCATATTGAAACATATTGTCAAAGCTTCATTAAATCTAATAAGAACCAGCAAAAGCTATCTCGCATTACATATACATATGCAGAATGTTTTGGTATATGTATATATAACATAAATTAATACAGAATTATATATATTTATATATAAGCTTTATATTGTAAATGAATGTTTCAACACGTATAATCACAGTATTAAGACAAAAAAATAAGTCGTATGAACAAATATATTTTATATTATATTTATATTAAAAAAATGAATCACAGATTTTACACTAATCTTACCTTGAACAAAACATTCGCCTTGCTCAATCTAGTCTATATATGTGAAAAAAATCTATAACAACTTAGCCGAATAGGGCTATGTATACAAAGGAATCAACGATAATCGTTATTCATTTTAATATTTACAAAAGAATGGTCAATCCAAACCTCTTGCATTTTTTAAATTCTTTTATTTGTTCAATATCTATACTTTCCTAAAAACTATTAAATTTATAATTTTTCTATAACACTATTTCGTAGAAATTCGTCTCACATACTCTACCAAGCGGTTTTAAATAGTAATGAACATTTACTGTCACATTGACAACACACACTAATCAGAATGAATTCCTTAATTATTATATCTATGATTTAATATCAAAATAATAATTTTATTAATTTTTATCATTTAAAAGTATGACAGTTGTCAATGAGCATGCCATAAATAGGAACACTGTTTAACAAGACATATTCATAGAATATAAGGTTCACAGAATAACATAATCTTAGGCAATTAATATACATATACAAAATATAATTAACATAAAACTAATACACTGAGGTCAAATGTAATACAGTAAATGACACTATTATTAAAAACATCTAAATACTTCATTAACAAATGTTCGCTGATTGAAACCTTTGGTGTATGTTATTTGGCGTTTTTTTAAGTTGTATGTGAGAGCAGATAAAATGAAGGAAGGAAGGAGCGAGGTAGATAAATGCCAGAGGGAGCAAAACTTGGAATCCATATGTTCACCCTATTTCCTCACACAACACAGAAATATACAAATTTCTTTCTTCCAGATCACAAGTATCCTAGGGTGGCATATTTTTTGACGAATGGTTCCTCAGTCTTACAGTTTTCTCTAGAAATAAAAAAAGGTAATATAATAACAAATCAAATAAACAACTAATGATCCAGAAATTAGTTTAATATATATACATAATTACATAAATATAATAGTTATAGTTATAAAAATTAATATAATTTTTTATATAAATCACATAAAATCATTTAAAATAAGTTAGCAAATAGCACTCCAATATAATAGCTTAAGTTTTTGTTTATTAGGGCTTAACGTCCTTATGTACCTTATGCAGATAGGTCGAGTCATTTCGTGGGTCCGCCACAAAATAAATTTTAACCCACCCAGGTACGATTCGAACCCAGGATCTTGAGTACAAAGCATACTGAGACCCTCACCACAACTCACTCAGTCATCATGTCCCACTATAATAGTTGAATTCAAGAATAGTATAACTTTAAAAAAAAAAATAATAGTTTTCTTAACCAATAAATTTTGAAACTTTCTCAGCATTTTGACTTGTTTATTTAATATTAAAAATTTAACAGATCTTTTACCTGAAAGGAGGGTTCATTATACATTATGTGGACAAAGGGTGAAAGTAGAATAACCATAGTAAATATAAAAAAATTAATCACAAAAATGCACTTAATACTTGAGGTACCGATGATGGTGTATAAGGATTAATAAAATTAGGAATAAATTTAAATATTCAAGATGACAAATGTTTAACATTCAAAACTAGTCTTTGAATAAACAAAATATCCATAGATGTTGTTAATAATTCATCAATTTCTAAATGAACTTAAACAATATTAATTAGACCAAATCATTCAACTAATTCCGTTTATACAATTAATTTTTCCATAGTTTAAGATTATAGCATTTTTTATTTTAGTATTTTTTTAAAATATACACCCCACAATGTCAATTTTGTTTTTTGAAATATGAACAAACACCTATCTTTCTAATTTTTATTTGGAATATTTTATGTTCATGAAATTAAGATAAAATTCAACAAACCTTGTTGGGAACTTTTAATAATAAAAGTTTTTAAATAGGAAAATGTGAAACCTGTAATTAGTTTTTCTCATCTATTTTTATGTGAAAAAAAAAAAAAAAAAAAAAAAAAAAATGTTTCATCTAAAATGACCATTTAGCCACCAAAAGCTGATTAATTTATTGAGTATTTATACACTGTTAAATTTGAGCCAGTGGGTTGAACAAAGATTTTTTTCTTTTTGTCTTACTAATTGCAAAACCATTGCTGTAATTAATTAGTATAATTTCTTCACAATCTATAACAAAAATATTTATATAAAAACTATATTGGGTATCCTCCTCCATAATATGGGTGGGTGATCTGGAATTTTTTTTTTTTTAGTGTTTTCCTTCCAGCAGTAACCCTGTTGGGAATAGATTTTATTTATTTCTGTACACACCATACTTTAAAAGGATGCAATGTACGTGTATTTTTAATTTTTGTTTTGATTATTATTTTACATATACATATACATAGTACATGTGTCAAAGTTAAATATAAAAAATAGAACAAGGAAATAAAATAAAGAACAAGAAGTTATACAATATTAAAATTCAATAAAACCAAGCAGCAAAGTTATTTTATCATCAGAAATACTTAAAAAAATATTTAATTGAGAAAAATTTATGAATTTTTAATGTTAGTTTTTAAGGTATTTCATGTTGATATCCATTATTTTTGGCATGGAATTAAAAAAAAAATACTTTGAAGTCTTTAAAAATATTATTTATTGAACATAGACCATCCACCGGTCAATGCTCTATTTTCTGTACTATTTTTGTCTGTAGTCAGTGAGTAGTAGTCTGCATACATATATGAGCTGATGTATATTATGTTCTTGAGTAAAATCACAAGAACATAAGAATGAATCTGTTATTTTGAAACTACCAGGTATGCAAGTTTAAAATGTCGTTTATTTCTTAAAATATATACACAGTAATTTAAAAATAAGTATAATATATTTTATTCAAAGTACTGACCCTCGCTTTCTACACATTTTGTCCATCTCTCGGGCAATATATGGATACCATTCCAAAAGAATGCTTCATCTTTATTTGAAATCCATTCATCGAGCCATTTTCGTACGTTTTCGAAATTGTTGAAGTGTTGCTCCGCCAATGAGTGTCCCATCGATGAGAAGAGGTGATAATCAGAAGGCGCCAGGTCAGGTGAATACGGCGGGTGGGGTAGGAGTTCCCAACCAAGCGAAGAAATCGTTTCCTTAGTCAATCTGGCTGAATGTGCAGGAGCGTTATCATGCTGAAGAATGACTTTGGCGTGCCTGTGAGCCCATTCTGGGCGTTTTTCGATCAATGCGTGACTCAAATTGATCATTTGTTGTCGGTAGCGCTCGGTATTGACTGTTTCGCCGGGTTTGAGAAGCTCGTAGTAAGACTACTCCCTTCTGATCCCACCACACACACAGCATTGTCTTCTTCCCAAAACGATCCAGTCTTGCACTCGATGTGGATGGTTGTCCTGGCGTTACCCATGATTTTTTTTCGTTTGGGATTCTGAAAATAAATCCATTTTTCATCGCCAGTTACAACTCGATGCAAAAAACCCTTTCTTTCGTGGCGTAAAAGCAGCATTTCGCACACAGTTTTTCGTTTTTTTTTTTCCATCTGTCGTTCGTCCAATTCATGTGGAACCCATTTTCCAACCTTTTGAATCTTTCCCATAGCTCTCAGGCGATCGGAAATGGCTTGCCTAGTGACATTCAACTGTTCTGCCATCATTTGTTGGGTTTGGGTATTGTCTTCGTCTAATAAAGATTGCAATTCGAAGTCCTCAAACTTTTTTGGTCGATTTTCTCGTTTTTGATCAGTAACATCAAAATCACCACGTTTGAAACTTTGAAACCAACGTTCACATGTCCTGACGGTTGGAGCAACATCGCCATAAGTCTCAACAAGAATTTGATGACATTCAGATGCCTTTTTCTTTTGATTAAATAAAAAAATCATGACATGCCGCAAATGCTCTTTATTTGGCTTAAAATTAGACATTTTTAACACCAAAGAAAGGTATGATACGTCCACGTAAACGACTTAAAAACAACTGACTTTTGTAAACAAATGACTAACAAACAAAATAGCGTTTAGAGATAAGCAAATCCTTCAATAGGCTAAGAGCGCATTCTGTTGGAATTAAAACGACATTTTAAACTTGCATACCTGGTATAAAAGTAACTGTTCGCTGATCTGGAATTATCTAAATTGCAATTTCATTCTAAATTAATAATCAAGGAAAAGTAATTTTCTGAGTTATCCAGAACATTGATGGTCCACTGAATTTTATACATAACTACAATTTACTTCATTGAATATAGTAAATCAAATAGGTCAAATTCAAATCAGGGTGAATCTAAAATTACAACTTTATTGACTAAAATTCGCCCTTCAAATTGCTTTTGTGATTCAAACTTATATCCATTATCCCTAATAGTGTAGTGAATCAAAATCCACCATTATTTTTTGAGTAAAAAATCTTTAAGGCTAGTTCGCCCAATGTTGTTTTACCATTTTTATTCTTTTTTTTCTCAACAATTATTGCCCACTGAATGAAATGCAAAAATGAGTATACATTTTTTTTTCAATGGGGAATCACACAAAAAAACAAAAAAAAAACAAAAACAATTTCTCTAAATCTTCTAGACTGACCTAAATAAATAACACTAAGGAACATAAAAGAAGACAAGCACTTACAGCCAAGCAATGTCTGATTAAATGGATCTCAATGTTCTATGATGATATAATAATAAAAACATTAAATAACAGACAATATTCAAAGAGTTAAGGACAAATTAGATACTTAAATCAAACCAATGACGATTTTTAGAAGTAAAAATCACATAATTCAACCGATAGTTAAAGGGTCTAGCGGGTTAAGCATATGAAAACTGCACCAGCGTCAAGTAAAGGATTATTACCTTGGTTTTGTAGCTGTTCATCTAAAGTAGTTCATCTAAACACCTAATCATACTCTCCTAACCCTTTCGATAAGAGAATATTGGGGGTGACAACTTTTAACGTAAATATTTTTTTCTCAGCATCTATTTAAGATATCTTTATGAAATTTAAACTGTACATAACTATTCATAAACTAGATATAATGTAATTTTTTAAAGAGTTCTTGCAATATTGGAATCTGTAAAAAATGAGAAGTTTATTTTTTGGGGATGGTTTTTTATACCATTCCCTGAATTGACACCTACCAAAAAAATAAATATTATTTACTCATTATTCAACTATTACATGTTAAAATTACAGAAGGGTCGAATTGGTGGAACATAGTTAAAAAAAATAAAAAACAATAAAATAATTTGGATGAAATAATGTATTAGGTATATAAAATTCAATCATTTGACGCTGGTGCAGTTTTCATAGGCTTAACCCACTAGACCCTTTAACTAAATACTAACTGAAATATACTTTAATTTATACCATTTAGAATAGTAGCCAGAATCAAAATTGACTGAAATTTAGTTCAATAATAAGATTTTTATCATTCTCAGAATAATGTTTGTTCATATAGATATTTAAAGTATAGAAATATTTTTATAATCATAAGGTATAGTTGACTGTGATGTATATAGGAGATGTAGATAATTAGGGTAGGCAGTCAAATTTTGATCAGCTGAATATCTTTGACTGCCTGCCCTAATTATCTACATCTCCGAAATATTTTTATGTACAGCAAAAAATACTTGGTAAATTTATTATTTATTTTAACTTTATATGTAAATAAAGTAGTTTTCTGCAGATGAAACATCGTATTTAGTGCAGCGATAATAATAGAAAGCTCTTTTGGCGAGAAATGGTTCCAGAAATTTGAAACTATTGACATCAAGAAGAAGGGGAAAAAAAGAGTTCTGGAAAAATCCCCATTTAAAGAGGAAGATCTGTAGGAGCTCTATCAAGGCAGACTTGATGACCAGTTCTCATAAAATTTCAAGGAAGCCTCGGAGTTTACAAATCCAAAATAACTTTCAACATGGCTTAATAGCTCCAGAAAACTGAATTGCTCATCAAGAGTAGAAAAAAAAGATTGTCTCAGTATTATGGAATCAGGAGGAATGAATTTACTATGAATTCATTCTAGAAGGTCAAACTATTGATTCAGACATTTAGTGATATATAAATTGATTAAAACAAATGTATTATTGTGACTCAGTAAACAGAAATTGAGTTGTGTTTCAAAAAGATTATATTGTTTCAACCCTACCACACACTTCTCGTTACCTGAAATAAAATTTTTTGCAACCTAATGGGATTCAAGCTTTTTCCTCATTCTAGGAATGAGGATATCCCACCTACCATCTATTCAAAAATAAATTCAAAACCGAATTGCAGAATTTGCTGTTCAAAACCCTAAGAATTGTGCATACCATAGACCACAACAGTATATACTTACAATTTTAAAAGCAAATAGTAATAAAATAAAATCATTTTTAAATTGTTAATTTTTTATATTGTTTTTTAAACTGAAAAAAAGTAGTAACAAAAAACTGGATACCTAAAGAACACCTATTTGAATACGGGAAAAAGGATAATTATCTGAGATACCAATGAAGAGGGAGGAAATTACAGAAGATAGTGGAATAAAAAAAAAGGAACACTGGAAAATAGTAGTTCTCTGAGATGATGTATAAAAATTGGAAAGACAGTGTGTTGAAAATTTAGTAAGGTATGAACCAAGGACAATTTTTTATATTGCTTTTTAAACTGAAACAAAAGTTGTAACAAAAAACTGGATACCTAAAGAGCACCTATTTGAATACGGGAAAAAGGAATTGGAAAAAGAGTTTTTTGAATGTTTGAAGGATAAAGTGAAAAAGGATAATTATGTGAGATACCAATGAAGTGGGAGGAAATTACAGAAGATAGTGGAATAAAAAAAAAAGGAACACTGGAATATAGTAGTTCTCTGAGATGATGCATAAAAATTGGAAAGACAGTGTTGTGAATGGACCGATAACTAGAATTGAAAAATAAACAAAGGACTGATACAGTGTGTTGAAAATTTAGTAAGGGTATGAACCAAAGAAATGTTTATGGGTACTTTGGGGGTAGTCATGCACAAATTTACTAAGCAGAGCGGCTATTGGAGCTTCAAAGAATGTAGCAACCAAATCTCTAGACTGTCTCCGACAACATTTCCATGTCAATATGCGGTATTATTAATAACTCTTCCCAAGGGGGAATTACAGAAACTTATGAAAAAATAGCCACACATACTGGAATAACAAAAGGCAGATGTAATTTTAATAGCTTCAGGATGGCTACTGCAAAAGTAGATTTTGCAAAGTTTACAGGGATATTCTGAAGTTCATGTTCATCAAAGCACTGCAACTGCATTAGCAGGAATATATTGTGCACAATGGGATTTCAAGACTGAGGTGCTTCCTTAATCCATTTGAGAACAACGATCCATTTGTGGAACAAATTTTTAAAATTTATTTTTATTTATTATATCAATGATATATTAAATTCCATGGTAATGTAATGTTGGTATAGCTTTTTCAGAATTAGCATTTTCAAAAATTCAGCTGGCATTTTTTTATAGTTATAAATAAAGCATATAAATATTAAGCACTCGTATTATTTTCTTGAATTCCATAAAAAATAAACTGCTGTCGAATGTTTTGCAAGAATTGTTCTTCTCTATATTATATTGTTAAAAAAATATCATTAAATTGTTTTATCTATATAACTAGAAAATGGGAATAATACAGTTACTTCTCTCAGCGTAATTTATATGGGCCCTTTAGGGAATATTGTTCCACTAGAAGAACATAACATTTGGGGGTCTATATGGATACTACTTGCCAAATTTCCTTGTTATCACTATTAAATAACCTCATAAATTAGAATCATAAGAAAAAATTACCAAAAATTTTTGTCCCAATGGGTTAAAATCTCAAATGAAGGAAAAAGAAAATAGAATTCAGAGCTATCAGCATTAAGATGGGTGGGAACTGTGATAAATTAATTTATAAAAATCACTGACATGGAAATTAAAAAGGAATGCTAAAATGCTCTTTCCTTGAACTAATGAGGCTAAAGTAAGGAAACTGAATTGACCAATACCGAATCCAAATACTATTAACTGAATAAAGATAGGTGGAAGAGGTAAAAAAAAAAAAAATAAATAAAATTAAAATAAAAAATTCAATATAATTTAAAAGTAACATCCAAATTAGTATTTTACACTATATAAAAATAAAAAAACAGTATCACACACAAGAATTTTAGTAACCTAATTACATAAGTTCTAATTCCGATTTACAAATGCAGTATTCTAGACTAAATACTCACTCATCCTCCCAAGGGCAGATATCAGTTTGAGGTGCGTAATCTACAGTTGTATCCTCTCCTGATTCTTCTTCCTCTTTTGCCTCAGATGATAGGAGCCTTACTTTCCCTTTGTTTTTTTTTTTAACCAGCATTTCTTCTTCTGCCTCTTTCTTCTTCGTCACAATTTCTCCAACCTTGAAGAATTGATAAACTTTTAAATAGATATTACATTCTAACTGCTTACACTTATTTAACTCTATAAAGATCTCTTGAAAGATTACTGGGGCAAAAGGACACTGAAAATATCTATGTACTTTTTTGGTTAGAACCTTTTGTTTTTAATATTACTTGTCTTCAACCCTTGATTTTCTACAATATAAGAATATAATGTTATTTTGGAAACACTAAAATGAGTTCTTCTGTTGATATATTTTGTTTTTATATCTTTTGTCCAAGAGAAGGCCATCATTATAACTTCTGTACTTCTTTCCGGTGATCCCTCAATAACGCCTTCATAGACAAGATCCTTGGACCTCCTTCTCAGAATACCCACTTTATAGAGGACAATAGCCACTATAACTATTGTCGATTTCAAAACCTCCAGGCTTCACAGTACGAGTAGTTTTCTTCAGTTTGTAGGAGAGGAAAATCATACTTGATAATGATGCAGCTTGATTCTGAGAGATTTTAGCACAGGGCAAGTCATGATCACCTTTGCGGCACTGTGGAACACCATATCTCAGTATATGGAACTGACATCCTTACCTAGACAGCAATACTTTGCATAAAAAAATCCTCAATGCCCAGTGTGAAATTAAGATTTAACAGGTAGGTAGGACCTGTTGTAAGGGGTAACACACTTAGCAAAAAAATGTGTCACCCTGGTAACAGGAGGATGAGAAGACTGTGTGGTAGGGTGGCATTAATTGCTCAGGCAATGAACTCCCAGCCCCTCACCCTTCCAGCAAAGAAGGAAGGAGAAAAAAAAAAGAAGGTAGGATCCATTTCACAGACAGTTGTAAATGGAAAATAAGGTCACTTAATAGTCCCTAACTGACTATGAACCATGCAAATAAATTATATTTCCAGATCCCAGTTAGTCATACTGTTGAAAAAGCAACTGAAAGGTTGACTGACAATTAATAATGGGGCCAAACTAAGGCATATTAAAACAACATTGAACTTTAAGAAATTTTTAATACAGCATTCAATTTTTTTATTGTAATGCAGTTAATGAAGAAAAATGATTTTGCTCAATCTAATATTTACAGAAGTAAATCAAAACAGTCACAGGCATTGTTATCTAACAAAATAATTATTATAATACGTTTGTATTTGTATTATTATTAATTCATTTTTTTATTATTTTCGTTTGTTCCTAATACCTTGTAATATGGGGAGGATTTTTATTAGCAATGACTAATATGCCTGCAGGAGTGAATTTCATTTTGTATTACTGAGAATACAAACATTTATTTATTATTTTTTTTTTTTTTAAAGGAATTCTTCTTGAGACCATCACACACTTTAAATTATTGAGAGATTTGCATTTAAGAAAGTTTAAATTAGCAAGAGTTGACTTTATGTAAGGTATTACATACTTGTAATAACTGTGATGAAAAATAAAGAAAATTGTTTTTGATATCACTGTTTTTAAGTTTCATATTGTTCCTAAGATACTTGCAGTTAACCATCAGTCATGAGAACACCCTCGACACCAATTTTTTCCGATAATTGATGCTCCACTGCATTCACCTCACATACATTTTTATATGAATCCTATGGTTTCTTAATGTTAGAGAACTTACTTAATGTTAGCAAGTCACTTTATAGAAATTTCTAGATTAATATATTAATCTATGAGCTAATAACATCACTTGTCAATGAAAGATTGGTTTGATGATTTCTCACTATACTTAGCTTATTCTAATACAGCAAAAATTACAAAGTACAATATGCTTAAACAGAACTCTAGAAGTTGTTTTCTTGAACAGGAAATCTACTTTCTTGAAAGATGTTTTGCCAAGAATGCATTGATTCGGAAAGAGTTCAAGTACTGACAGATTATATAAATCTTTCATCTATAAGTTTTGCACATTTTATTAAGTTGGTTAAATATTCTATTAACATACTTTCAATCAAATGAGATCTTTCTTTAAAACCTTTTTGTAACTTAGAAGCTGACTTTGACAGGTTATACTCTCCAGACACATTCATCTATCTACTTACCATGAACTTGCCTTTTACAAATGAAACTATTCCAGACAAAAACTTCAAATAATTCATAAACCGTAGTAACAATTTTAATAATTTCACAGGGTGGCCAGCGAGTCAGGAAAAGAAAATTTAAGTATAATTCCAGGTTAATTTTCATAAAATTCCAGGTGAAATTTAATACAAAATAGGTGCTCTGTTTTTCTCGAGCATGATGTTCATATATTTTATTTTGTATATTTTGTGTGATTGATAGAAGTATTAGTAAAATATATTCTGTAGTAAATTTTTTTAAAACCTTTATTGTTTTAATTATTTCAATATTTTTATGGGAAATGTTTTCTTTATCAACGATTTTGTTTTAAATAATTATAAATTTCACAAATTAAGATAACATTTCAAACAAAAAGGGTTAGGCATGGGTTACTGTTGTAGATTATAGGTCAATATTGTTTGTTTCTTTCATAATTATATTAAATAATTCCTAGCCTATCATCATATATTTTTGTTCTTTGCTGATTTTTATCGCTTTTATTTTCTTACAAGGGGACGTTTGCAGTTGTAACTCACAGATTTGAATGCCGATTTTTGTGTAGGTAGTAGGGACCTATAATAGTGTAAAACTAGAGTTATAGCCGCCAATGGGCATAGGGAGCCGAGAAAAAAAATCAAAAAAATCTTGCCTTCTAAAATCTTGGGGGTAAAAATTTTTTAATTTTTGATTTAGACCAAATTTAGTTTCTACATGTTTTTTTGGGATGAGGAATCTGAAAATGATATCAGTTTTTAGTTTAAAAATTTTTCTCACATATATTTTTAAAATTTCTTCAAAATTTCAGGAGTAAAAAACCTTTAATTTTTTATTTTGGCCTAATTCGCTATTTACATGTACCTTCAGATGAATAATCTAAAAATAATATCAGGTTTTAGTTAAATAAAAAATTTTCCTTACTTTATTTTTTAAAAAATGATTTCATTTGAAATTTAGTGTGTAAAAAGTAAAATAATAATAGAAATAGATCATTTTAAAACGTTTTTATTTTTATAATACAAATGGTAAGTTTAATTACTTATGCAGTTTTTTGGGTGGTAATCATCATAAAAACATGTAAAGCACAAAAATAAATTACAAATTGAACATTTAATTGTACAAGTTTTTGTATATTAGCATCGCTCTTTTAAAACTTCTGCGGGAAAACACACTTGCTGGACGTTCTTAAAAATTGGTTTTTCGGTAGATGGGACCAGTTTTGCTGTATACCATGCGTACCGGGAGGAAATTTGAGATCTTTCTGAACCAGAAATCAACCCTTGGCTTTTCAATTTTTCTATAATAAACAAAACAGTTGTAAGGTATTAATAATATCAAGTCATACATTCATCACAATCTCAATTGAGATTTCGAATCTGAAAAAGCCGTTTTTACTGAATCGAAAGTTTGAAATATTATCGTAAAAAAAAAAAAAAAATTTTTAAATTATACTGTAGGTCAATATGAATTTTTAAATAAGAAGAAATTTACCTTGAAATAAGAACATAGCATCTGCAAATTCTTTTTTCAATAGAGGGTCAGCAAATAGCACAAATCCTTTTGCTGTGGATATGCAGCCTTTTGTGCTACAAAAATGCATACAAAACTACAATTTAACGTGAAAGAATCATTTCACAATCTTGACTGAGAGGTGAGAAAAAAATAAAACGTGATTTTCATATATATATATATATTTTTTTTCTCAGCTCCCAATGCCCATTGGCGACTATAACTCTAGTTTTGAACTATTATAGGTCCCTACTACCCACACAAAAATCGGCATTCAAATCTGTGAGTAACAACTGCAAACGTCCCCTTGTTAGTATTTTATTCTTTGATTTGTAACTGCTCAATCTAAACAACGTAATATATTACTCTGATAGTCCACGATTGGCAGTCATTTGTTTAAAGAGATAGTATTTTAAATTAAATTGAATTCAGTAAACGTCTGGTGAATTTAATCTTTTAAAATATTATTTTCATTGTCATTTAAATTGAAGATGAGTAAATAAATCCCATTTATCTTACGATCTCACAAAATTCCAAGGACTACATAAAATTCAAGCATAATTCCCTGATTTTTCCAATGAAACAAAATTCAAGCATAATTCCGGGTTTTTAAGGAAATCCTGTCTGTTGGCCATCCTGTTTTAGCATTAACTGTTTATTATTAATAACTTCATTAATTGTATGTGACTTCAAATTATTAATGTAAAAACTAAGGGATACAATGGATCCTGATAGCTTAACAACATACCCATGGATGTGTACACATTTGGGGTGAGTGAGAAGTTTCTAATTTTTTAATAGAATAGCCAATTGGTCCCGAGCCTGTGCGATGACAGGTACTCGTTAAAGATCCCTATCCTAATTATACCTGGATAGGCAAAATTTAGGACTCCCACCGTAGCATCGTCCAATTAGCCATAGAAGCATAAAATGACGTTAAACGAAATAAAAAAACAAACTAGATTCTACATACATACATATTTGGTGTTATAACCCACTAGTGAGTTTAGGCCTCCTCATACTAGATACTAATATTTAGTTGGCTTATCAAATAATTGGGAATAATAGTAATTGAATATATCTTTTAATAATTATAATTTACTAGATAAGAAAATAGAAATATATTTTTCTGAGGGATTGCAATTACTGAAATGGTTAAATATCACTTACATAGAGGACAGCCATTTTTGAATGAATTCAAAAAATTGCTAAAGCGCGTTCTCAAGAGTCAAGTTCAGTTGAACAACATAAGGTGAATCAGTTTTTATTCACAAGTTAGACTGAAATTTATTAAACGGTCTCAGAGTTACAAAGGGTTTAAAGGTAGCTGTGCACAAAGTGGTGCATACAATAACCATTATGTTACAAGAAGAACAGCAAATTGGGCACATATAATTCCTCAGTTCTCATTCCACTTTTTTTGTATTTGCACACCAATGAATGTTCCCACTTGTGCATAGTTCTGTTTGTCTTAATGTTGTTTTTTACATTTGAAGTGTTAAAGTAGAAATGTCCATTTCTTTTATTATACATCTCAATGCATATTCCCTCACATCAAAAAATCTATAAAGATTCTTATTTCACATCTTTATTTTATGACCGATAAACATTTTACTCTTTTAATATTTCTTGATCCACAAAAAGTTATCAACTTTCATTGAAATAAAGGTTCTCACTAGGTTTTTCAATCAAATTGTGTTGTTCAACCAGCCTACCAAGATACTTGGGTTATAACATGTGCTCATCAAACAGTTGGTGCATAACATTCAATGTTAAATCGAAATTTACATAAAATTTGATTTGATTGTTGCTCAACTAAAGCTGCCTTGTAAGAAAGTGTCTTAAGTAGACTAAGGCCAAGAAAAAAAAGTCACTCAGAGAATCTCCCAAAAATACAAATCTCTTTATCTTTTGAGTGGGCCTTTATAGATATTTCCAAAAATCAACCAAGTTATCAACAAATCCATATATTAATACATGAATCTACAATCTTTCAAACAAAATCTAATTCCTATGTTTTTCACACTAGGGCAAAGAATGGCAGGCATTTTAGTAGTTGATACATGCCAATAAAAAACCTTTGAAAATCAAAAAGCTATGGTTTATGGAACATTTTTAAACTAACAAGGGGACGTTTGCAGTTGTAACTCACAGATTTGAATGCCGATTTTTGTGTGGGTAGTAGAGACCTATAATAGTGCAAAACTAGAGTTATAGCCGCCAATGGGCATAAGGAGCCGAGAAAAAAAATAAAATATGAAAATCACGTTTTATTTTTTTCTTATCTCTTAGTCAAGATAGAGAAATGATTCTTTCACGTTCAATTGCAGTTGTGTATGTTATTTTTAATAAAAATAATTTTGTTATGCTCAAGACACTACCTGGCTTTAGGGTGCTCAAAAACTCCAAAAAAATGACAAAATTCCAAGGAAATCCGCTGTAAGTCAGTGGAAACTTTTTTTCATGAGCAACTGACCTCACATTTCGATTTAACGTACCATAAAACCCTTCTATGTGAAATTTCATCAAAATCAAAAAAAATTAATTTTTTACCCCTTTCGAGGAGGTTCAAATTTTGAAGTTGAGATTTCATCAACAACTTCTACCGGCCACAACAACTGCTGTGTTCAACCGATTACAATAGTAATAGAATCACAAGAATCGGCATACATTCTGCTTTTTATCCATGCATAATACATTGGATTTACTCCAGATTTTAGTGGAAAAAAAACTGATGTGAATGAAAAAATCCGAGGTCAGCTATAACTTGAGATATCTCAATAAGGGGAAATCCTGCGACCTCCGGATTTGGGCTAAACTATGCAGTTTTACGTCTTCTAGATGACCTTAAAATTTGGTCTTAATCGGTGGCGAAATATGTGAGATAGCGCAAATTATTTACATTTCTTCAGAAACTGACAGCCCCTTTGCCTACTAAAATCCTACACAATTTTAAAGGTAAAAAAAAATGATTTTTGATTTCGACAAAATTAAGTTTCTACATGTTTTTTGAGATGAGGAATTTGAAAATAAAATCTAAAATCTAAAATCTGGAGTAAACCCAATGTATTATGCATGGATAAAAGCAGAATGTATGCTGATTCTTGTGATTCTATTACTATTGTAATCGGTTGAACACAGCAGTTGTGTGGCCGGTAGAAATTGTTGATGAAATCTCAACTTCAAAATTTGAACCTCCTCCGAAAGGGGTAAAAAATTAATATTTTTTGATTTTGATGAAATTTCACATAGAAGAGTTTTATGGTATGTTAAATCGAAATGTGAGGTCAGTTGCTCATGAAAAAAAGTTTCCACTGACTTACAGCGGATTTCCTTGGAATTTTGTCATTTTTTTGGAGTTTTTGAGCACCCTAAAGCCAGGTAGTGTCTTGAGCATAACAAAATTATTTTTATTAAAAATAACATACACAACTGCAATTGAACGTGAAAGAATCATTTCTCTATCTTGATTAAGAGATAAGAAAAAAAATAAAACGTGATTTTCTTATTTTATTTTTTTCTCGGCTCCTTATGCCCATTGGCGGCTATAACTCTAGTTTTGCACTATTATAGGTCCCTACTACCCACACAAAAATCGGCATTCAAATCTGTGAGTTACAACTGCAAACGTCCCCTTGTAAGTTAAAGGCAGATTGATTCAACTCCCCAAGAAATTGCTATTGGAAATTAGAATGTATTTAAAAATTTTCAATTTAGTTTTAATTTTCTTCTTCTTCTCCATCAATTAAAAATTAACATAAATATATCTAACCTCTTTGGCTATTTCTTCAACTTCAACAGTAAGATTGGAAGTTTCTTCCAATTTTTCGTCACCTACAGGGGATACACCCTAAAAAAAAACAACAAAAAAGAAAAAAACATATTAAACACATAATGATGGCTAGAAACGTTAGTTTAAAATTGGAAAAAAAGAAAAAAAAAAAAAAGAAAGTTGAAGTTAGTAAAGTAAGACAATGCGTTAATATTTGTTTTTTCCAATATATTTTGAAAATGTACAGGATGAAACTGCAGTTATGCAAGGAAGTTATCATGCATCTCAGTCATATAGAGCAGTGCATTCAAAATTACAAGGTCAGTGGTAATTATAAGACATTTATTTTAGAAAAAAATTGTTACATAGGTTCATACAATAGTTAATTTATAAGGAGATTGAAAAAGAAAACATAATGTATGATGAAAACCAGATCTACAGAAACTTCAAATATATTCATTGGAGATAATTTCAAATGAAGAAGTTAATGTATACTTCTAATTCCATAATGGCTATAGAATAATAATCAAATAATTAAAATTTATAACACAAGTTCTAACTTATTTTATATTAAAATTAAGAAAATCATTGAACATTAACCAACATAAAGGTTAATAATAAAAAACACAATCGGAATGGGTGAGGGTGAGTTACACTATCCAAAAACGGGAAAAAAACATAAATTGGGAATAGATTTTCAACGCTGAATAACAATGATCAATCAAACATCTGAATATTAACCAGTTTTCAGACTTAATAAAAAGGTTAGGGCTAAAATAGTAAATAAACTACAAACATCAAATATAATTTAGTAAATGCACCAAATAATGATTTAGCAGATTTTGTATTATTGTAAACGTGAAGAATCTATAATCTCCACTAACCAGAGAACCTTCCAGACTGTCTATTTTTTTTTTTTTTTTAATGCCGATTTTTGTGCAGATAATAGGGACCTATAATAGTGCAAAACTAGAGTTATAGCCACCAATGAGCATTGAGAGCTGAGGAAAAAAAATCACGTTTTATTTTTTTTCTCAGTTCTCAGTCAAGATGGAGAAATAATTCTTTCATGTTAAATTGTAGTTTTGTATTTTATTTGACATAAAAATACTTTCGTTATGCTCAAGACACAGGCCAGCTTAAGGATGCTCAAAAACTCGAAAAATTTCAATGAAATCCGCTGTAAATCTAATCTAAATATAAACAAAATGTTTAAAAAAGGTCTATTTTTCTTATTATTTTAATTTGTTCGCACTAAATTTCAAATAAGACCATTTCTTTTTAAATATAGGTTAGCAGAGTTTTTTTTTTAACCAAAACCTGATATCATTTTTAGATTATTCGTCAATCTAAGGGTTTCAAAGCTATTTGAAATAAAAATTGAATTTATAAAATGTTCAATAGTCTTCATTTCATATTTTTTCTGGAATTTTTGAATTTCGATGTTTTATGAGATCTAAAATGATATCAGTTTTTAATTTAAACATTTTCCTCACCTATATTTTTATTTCAAATAGCTTTGAAACCCTTAGATTGATGAATAATCTAAAAATAATATCAGGTTTTGGTTAAAAAATGGTCTTATTTGAAATTTAGTGTGTAAAAATTAAAATAATAATAGAACTAGACCTTTTTTAAACGTTTTATTTATACAATATAGGTGAGGAAAATTTTTAAACTAAAAACTGATATTATATTCAGATTCCTCATCTCAAAAAACTTGTAGAAACCAAATTTTGTTGAGATCAAAAATTAAATTTTTTTACTCCTAAAATTTTGTAGGATCTTAGAAGACCAATTTCTGTCAATTTCTGAAAAAAAAAAAAAGTAAATAATTTGCGCTATCTCATATATTTTGCCTCAGATTAAAACCAAATTATAAGGTCATCTAGAAGCCGTAAAACTGCATAGTTTAGTCCAAATCTGGAGGTCACAGGATTTCTCCTTATTGATATATCTCAAGTTATGGTTGACCTCAGAATTTTTTATTCACATCAGTTTTTGTCCACTAAAATCTGGAGTAAACCCAATGTTTTATGCTGAATGTTCATTGATTCTTGTGATGCTATTACTATTGTAATTGGTTGAACACAGCAGTTGTTATGGCCGTTAGATGTTGTTGAAATCTCAACTTCAAAATTTTAACGTCCCCAAAAGGGGTTATAAATCAATATTTTTTGATTTTGATAAAATTGCACATATAAGAGTTTTATTTTATGAAAATTTTTTTCCACCAATTTACAGCAGATTTCATAAGAATTTTGTCATTTTTTTCGAGTTTTTAAGCACCCTTAAGCCGGGTCATGTCTTGAGCAAAATTAAAGTATCTTAATTTAAAATAGCATATTTATAATGTATAAATATGTATAAACTATTTATGCATATGTATAAACTACAATTTAATGTGAAAGAGTCATTTCTCTATCTTGACTGAGAGCTGAGAATAAAAACAAAACGTGATTTTAATATTTTATTTTTTTCTCGGCTCCATATGCTCATTGGCGGTTATAACTCTAGTTTTGCACTATTATAGGTCTCTACTACCTACATCGGCATTAGCCCCCCCCCCCCTACATACCCTACTAAAAATTGGCATTGAAATCTGTGTTACAAGTCAAAACACCCTTTAGAGTAAATTATTAGCCTTATAGATTTTTCATACAGAAAATCATGACAGATCTTGATTCAACATACCAAAAATCGTTATTTTTAGGATATGATTGAAAACAAAATAAAATTCTTTAAGCTGTTTTGAGAAAGTTCAAAATTTTATCCAATTTCAACGTATCTTGGTTTGTAGGAAAGAAATGATTATCTTTTTATTAATATAATAATCATCCTGTCATATCAACCAAGGATCACAATGGGTACTCTTAGATGGGAAAAAACTGGCTGTTGAATGGGATTCTGGTCAATTTACCACCTCGTACAACTAACTCAGTAATCAACCAAGACCCTTAATGGGTAGTAGTGGAACAAGTTTCTCTCTCCTTCTTCTTTTTTTTTTTTTCTATAACATTTTATAACGACTCCAGTTGAAGTAAATCACTTACATTTGGACCTTTCACTAATCATATAAATTTGGTTAGAATTGGTTAAAGAGTGATTGTATTATGGGCAGTTCCTTACACCATCAATAGAATTTTTCGTCAAACAATTTACTTAATGAAGTACATTAGAACCGCAATAATCCAACCAAACAAGGGGTAGATCGGAACAACCAAAAGGTCGGATTACCAGGAGATTTCAATAAAACACTTTTTTCATAGTTAAATGTGTATTTATTACAGGTACTTATATTAAAAGTTATATAGACTACTAATATAATACGTTTGCATAGTCATGTTTTAGCCAGCTATTTATATAGAGAAGCATTGACCGCAGTAACACTATATTTTGTTAGATTTGTAGCAAACTAACTCACCTTTAAAATTGTTTATAATGAAGTATGCTCTAAACTTTGTTTGTAAGGATGTAATGAACAAAACAAATTACCACATTTTGAGAGAGTTTGAGAAAATTTGAAATCATGTATCTTGGACTCCGTTTCCAGCTCTAAATACAGAAAATTTATTTTAGTTCAGTTTAATTTTGAATATTAAAAGTTTTTCTTTAGAACCAACTGCACAGCAATGTTTTGGTTAAACATAGAAAAGATCAAAAGTTTTGACGCTTTGACCTACTGGTTGGCAATCGGTGGTGCTTCAAGGTCAAAAATTTGGATCTTAGCACACAACCACTAACAATATATAAATAAATCAAAACTACCTCACCTTTTGATTTACTTGACTATTAGTGATTTTACAAAAATATTATGCACTGCACAGGACTCTACAGGAGGGCCAGATTACCCCAAGAGTTGGATTACTGAGAGGTGGATTAGCGATGTTTTACTTTATACCGATTTCCTAACATGTAAAATTCAACTGATTAACAAATTAATGGGTCCCTAAAAATAACCGCTAATATCGATTAAACTTTACTGATTCCAGATCATTGAATAGTTATTTTTGAATTTTTTGTTTTTTTTATTTATCTAGGGCACTGTTGACAAAAAGTAATGTGTAATTTATTCTAATTTGTTTTAAGGGTACATTCACAAAACATTTGGATCAAGATCGGCGCTGGACAGTCCGGAAAAGGTCCTCCTCCCTTTCTGCTCCTTGTTATAGACAATATAGTGAGAACAAAAATTCGTAATCTGAGGAGTCTATCTCCACGAGGGCATGAGAGAAATCTAAGGGAATTTGATGAGTAGGGAAAGTCAAATATATGAAAATTGATAGCCATGGGGGGCAAACAATTTTGTACAATACAAATTCAAATTTACTTTTATACTAAGTATTAGCATAACTAACTAAGTTTCCATTTTTTTCAATAAGAAAGGAAAGATCCAAGCATGGGAAGCACAAAATGAAAAATGTTGAAAACTAAGGATGAGTAAGTCTGGAGCAACTTTCTGTATCTGTCTTACTATAATGGACAGACAGCCTTTGATCAAGCAGGGTAGTGAAGCGTTAGAAAGAAGAGGCACAGTAGAAGATAGTGGCAGCCTCGAGAGGAAGGACGAATAAAGGACTCAAGTCCATAAAATTAAAATTCTTAATTAAAAAAACTAGTGAAAAAAAATTAAATTAAAACAATCAATAAGAAACAATGAAAACTTATAAATATATTTATTGATAATGCATGAAAATTGTAGCAATTGTTTAATAGGAGCAATTATTTAACCAGTAATCTTACTCATTTGATTAATATTATAAATAAAGTATTTCTCTCTTTAAAGACTATATTAAAAATAAATAAATTATAAATATAAACTATATTGAAAAATTATAGTGAAAACTAGAAAAACATACTTGCATTTATTGTTTTAATTTTCATTAAGGTTAATGATCTAATGCACACCAAGGATATGAGGATGGGCCAAGTTATAAATTATAGAAAGCCACAATTTATTTTACGATCCTGGAACGAAATAAAGGCAAACCTCACAGACTGGATTCAAACCAGCACAGGTTTTAACTTAAGATGCTGGACCATTCAGTAACCATGGCCTCTTTCATTCATTTATTTATTTATTTATGAAGATCCGAACGTTAATAGAAAACTAAATATTATCTCAAGTTCATAAATGACCAGAAGAAATAAAATCAAAGACTGGAAGACAACATATTTTCCTAAGTGTTCTTCACTAACCACTGAAACCAACAGAGCAACATTTTTCTCAGTATTCATTTGAAGAAATTGGACCAACATAAACCAGATATGAGAGGAACCACCATAAGTTAAATTTTCTTTAAAATTAAGAAGTTTTGATTAGTTCTGTCATAATAGGAACAATAATAAAGAAAAAATTATATAAGGAACAGAAGTTCAAGAAAGAATTGAAAGTCTGCAGCCCAGATGGTCTGCATATAAAGTTGATGAGATATGGGGCATATCGCTACTAATATATTTCCTCCAATACAAAAATATTTATAAAACATGCAGGTGCCCGATGAATGGAAGGAAGGAGGCAGAAGTTATCTCTGAATTGTAATGAAATAGGAGAAAAGAATAAAACATAGAGAACTACCAGGTTCAATCTTCTAATGAGTGCTTAGAGAGACTAATATATATTCAACGAACAACGACTTCAACTACCTCCAATGTCATTTAAGCTGAAGAACAATCTGGTTTTCATCAGGGCAGATCCTGTATTGATGATGAGTTTTGTCTGAAACAAATTACAAAAGACCAATGTGCATGAGTAAACCTGGAACTATAAACTTTCATTGAATAAAAACCACTGAACATAAAAAATAAAATAAAATAATAATGCAAAAAATATATACAGAATGCCAAAACAAACGGAAAGGACAACATGATATAAAAATACTTTAGGGATCCGAATGGTCCAACATCCTGAAGTTTAATATTAATTATGTTTCTCTGCGAGGAGTTCCAAGTTCCAGCAGACATAAGAGAAAAGTTGGGTCCATTCTTTGTAAATGCTACAGGGACTCTCAAACACTAACCAATGTACTAGGAAAATAACTGTACTTACTTCAATCACACACTGCCTTTGGACGATTCAAAGTCAAGACTGAATTGAGGAGGCTCTTTAGAAAAAAAAGACTAACTGCTTTAACAAGGTTTACTGAATATATATTGATGGATCCGAGGTATAATGGTGATCATCATTACATTCCTAGCACTGATCCTGGATCATACTGTAAGATGCGAAAATGGATGTATAAGAAAAGTTTATCCTTTTTCTTTGACTCAAATTTTACAACACAAGAGTTTATTGGAAGAACTGGTAGTAGATATTAATAAAGGATGTTGTGGTAATGGCTGAAAATACAGGGTATTTCAGAGTTAAGTAAAACTGAAAATTCGAACTAAGGACCTCAAAACGTACCCAACATCCAAAACATATCAACCTCATTACACCTAAGGAGACAAGGTCATATTAGTATTCTATCTAAATCCATCTCCTAAACAAAGCAGACATAGCTCCATTGGAAATTTTTTCTTGTTTTGAGGTCCTTAGTTCAAATTTTCAGTTTGGTTACTTAACCCGGAAACACCCTGTATAATTCTGGACTTCCTGGGCATTATCTACAACCCTTTCATGGTAGATAGATCCTAGATGCAGGAATCTTTATATATACTTTATTATTTAAATTTTTTTTAATCTATTTTATAAAGGTAAATGTAAACATATATTGTATTTTAAATATGATCGATTAAGTGAAAAAGAGGAATGGGAGGAGGCTAGAAAAAACAAGAGGGAAATAAATAGAAGAATTATTAAAGATGGGAAATAATGGAAAATATATGTGCATTTATGTATTGTATTATTTATGTATTAAGTATAAAATATTTCATATCATATATGGTTATACATGTTGTGATACTAATACTTATTTTTATTGTTATTTATCATCTTATAATTTGTTATTACTATGTATATGAAAGAAAGATGAATATGCTCTACATTTAGCAACCCATTGAAGTCAGCTAGCACTGCTTCATAACAAAGCATTTCTTTTTACCTTTTGATGTAATAAAATTAAAATTTTTGACTATGAAAAGAAGAAGGAAAGAAGTTATTGATCATTTCCAGCCAATATGACAAATGAAATTTAACCAGTAACAGACAAGCAAGAGGTATACCTAAAGTGGATTGTCATCAAGTTAGATATATTCAAATATACAGTATCATTACAAGTCATTACTATGCGAGAATGGAGAAAAAAAACAACAAAAAAACAACTATTCATACTGTGAATAAATATAAAGTCAGGATTCTATTCAAAGTGCATTTTCAATTTACTTATATACTTGTGAAAGAATATGCATTCAGACCACCTTTTTACATTATAGAAGTGTTAGTGTCGATTTTCCTTTTAAAATATATAACAATAGCAAAGGGCCACAGTTAAAAGAAATTAAACAGCAAAGAAATCATTTTAAAAAGATCTGGAAACACGCAAAGGAAAATCACTAGTGACTTAAAACAACTTTCAAGGGAGATCATGGAAGTTTTTTTAATATAGATCAGAATATTATAGAAAAACAAAAGAACTGGAAGACCTGCAATATTTTCATTCATGTTAAATCCACTATTTTCAGGGAAATTTTAAAAAACTGGTGTTTTTGAGAGGTGATTCAGTTTTTTGTGTGATGCTAGATTGATAGGGAAATAAATTGCTAATAGAGGCCACACTTAACATATTCCAAAAGATTGATCAACACTAACATCCTCTCTTAAATCTGAAAAAGTGGCATGAATTCACACTCTTTCATAAATATAAAAGCAGATTGAAAATAAAAATTGATCTTGAATTTATAATTATTCACAGGTTAATAAGGTTTTATTCATCTTTTTGTTCTAAAGTTGTCTAAATAAAGCAACTACTACTTTTAAAAGCTTTCTATCATTGTATTATTATTATTTTTTATTTTTTAGATTTGGTTTCTCTGTACATCTCCAGGAAGTGTATAAAATCTTTGAGGAAAATATTCAACTCTAAGATAAGTAGCCTATATAAAAATAGTCTTCTCTTCAGTGATCATTTCTTTTGTTCTATTCTACAAACATCATTGAAAAACATGAATATTGTGTTTTACATCCTAATAGAAGAACTCTGCAAATTCTAACCTCAAGATACATTTTGAAGATTTCCATTAATAAATGCCATAAATTAGCATAGCATAAAAGCTATAATAAATAGAATGAAATTTTCAAATTCTTCAAGGAAACTTCAAAATATAAGACCATCTATAGATAACTCGTGTAATTATTTCATACATTGAACTAACGTCAAACCAACTATCACTTTTGGAAAGGAGGGCAATAGATATACGGTAGACATGTGCTAAGGAAAGAACATCCCAATACAGTTCATTCATCATGATCAAGAGCAGAAAATATTTTATCTTTTTAAAACATATATTAACATTAAAATTATAGATATCCTAAAAATTATAAAATTTCAACTTACTTTGGAGTCTGATCCTAGGTTACAATCACTCATTTTCCTAGCAAGTAACTCCACAGATGGCCCAGGAACCTGCAGGCCACTTTTGGATACTTCTACTTTTGAATCCTTTTTTGTGATCGTTCTCTCAGGGCTGACACCACTATCCCTAAAATTTTATTTGAATCATTTAAGGGATAAATAAAACACACTGATATTTATTAAATATTGTTACAATTATGAAGATAATTCAATAAGTCTGTTTCTGAAGAAATTTAACATTAAACCCACATTTTTTTTTTTTTTTTTTTTTTTTTAAAGAAATATACTGTTCTTAGTTCGTATTTGAATAAAGACCAAAGCACAATTGAGTAAATAATTTTGTTTTGTAGGATATAACAGACCTATCAAAAAGACTAGAAATCATCACTGTTCCTAGAATATGAATTAGGTTAGTACATAGTTACTGGAAGAATCTCATTCAAACGATACCACTATTTTATTTCATTATTTTAAAATAAATAGAATAAAATAAATAACTGTTAACAAAAATGCTATAGATTCTCTTCAAACCATTACCGAAAAAATCCCAGATGAATGGAAGACAGCCCTCATCCACCCGCTCCACACGAAAGGGTCCAAAACAGACCCTAACATCTACAGAGTGATCTTGCTCCTAGATGTAACTGCAAGATTTTTTCTAAATTCCTACTAAACAGTGCTGAACCTCAACTGGACCACCAAATTGGAGAATATAAAGTGGATTTCATTCAGGGAAGATCCTGCCTGCTACAAATTCTAAATCTCAAAAACAGTATAACCTGTCAAAAATCAAGAGCAAAATCGTATGTAATCACATTCATTGATTTCCAAAAAGCATATGACTCAATAGACCGGGAATTCCTAATTTTCATACTAATAGATCTAACTAAACCTAGACAATAAAATTACAAATCTAATCAGGGAAACGATTGCTAACACTTAATCTAAAGTAATCATTATGGGAGAACTTTTCGATCCCTTCGAAATAAATGTTCACATACTTGCTTTTGTTGACAGTTTGATCATTATACTAGGTGGGAAGGGGAGATTCAGTCTCTGAAATAATTGCAGGAGGCATTGTGAAGGTTGGAAGAAGAATTAAATAAAATTGAGGCCTTGAATAAATGAACAATAATTTTGGTTGTTGGGGAGGAGAAGCTGGGAATGATTACTTCATGCATTTGTTACTCAATTAATGAGAATCTTCACCACCTTAACTAAACGGATATAAACTTATAATTATATGGAATAAGCTAGTTCTCTATACATTTTTACTTCAAAATGTATCTAATGATTTTCAACATGACACAGGCAAGCTGGGTTATATTCTTCATTTCTTTCTTAAATTTCCCAGTGTTTCTGAATGTATAATTTTATCATTTTCTTCTACCCTTAATTTGGTATAATCCTGTAGATGATTGTTCCACATTGCCCGCAGGCCACATATCACTTCTATCTTACACAGATGGTAAAGGATGGGCAAAATTTTCAGTACTAAATATTCTAATTGATCTCTTATCAGACCCGTGTTGTGTGCAATAGCATTGAGACATGGACACTTAAGCAACTGACCAACAAGCTCTAACGATCTTTGAACTGAAGATTTTGAGACAAATCTTCAGCTCTAGGTATGCATCAGGACTAACCAAGAATTTGATGACATTATACAATATGATAATATTGTATGTTTTTTTTTTAAATCTAGAAGGGTTAGAACATCTAGAAAGGATGCCAGACTCAAGATTGGCAAAAAAACATTTACAGGCAACCGTTTCTGTAAGAGTTGGATTGTTGGCGTGGAAGATGACCTTATAGAAATGGTGGTGACAAACTGAAAAAGAAAGGCTCTGGCTAGAGATGATTGAAAGTGATTTGTTTAGGAAATCGTAGTTCACCAATAGCCGGAAAAGAAGATATTCAAGTGACTTGATTAGTCATCGTCCTTCTCCTCACAAGTGTGGTTTGGTGGCCCTGAAGAAGACCTGCAACGCAGGTCGAAACGTTGGCACGTATTAAAGATTCTTCTTTGACGTGGTGTTACTTTGACTGCATCCCTGACTATCTTCTTCTCCAAAAGCTATTTATGCATTTTTTTTTTTTAATTAACCTTCTTATTAATGGAATAATATCATTAAGTTAATTAAAAAATGTTGTGTTTGATTACCTGGGGTTTTCAATTAACCGTGAACCCCCATACCCATCATTACCCTGGATAAAAAGGGTTCTACTTACAACAGAAAAGTAAATTAATATCCAAAACAGAAGGAAAATATAAAAGATACATTTTAAATACATTACCTAGTAGGAAGTTCATGGAGGTTGGACTGTGATGTAGAGAGGGGTACGTGGGAAGTGAAGGATGGAGGAACTTCGTGAGCTGCTCCAGTAAGACTCCTATCACTTCCTCTCCGTTTTCCAGTGCTTGCTGAAACAACAGCTGCAGCTCCAGCGATTGCACAACTTTTTTTCTTTCCAACCCCACCAAATCCAAAAAATCTAAAAAAAAATAAGACAACCATCCATGAAACTGAGGAAAAGTAAAATTGGAAATTTCAGATTTCGAACAATGTCATTTTTAAATTCACTAAAACCTTATGAAATAAAAAAAACTAATAAATCAAAAGTTATACATTTTTTAAATTAATTTTAAAACCAATAAAAATCTTTGTATAAAAAATAAATATTTACAATAGTCCCATTTTAAATTTGGTTCAAGCAGAAAAACTGACAACTCATGAAAAACCTTTAGGTTTCTCTATTTACCTGAATACCAAATCTCTCATCCTTTCTTTCCATCATATTACATTTCATTGCTTATTTAGAACCGCAAACAGTTATAATTGACTCTCCCTTCCATTGGTGAGTGCTTAAATGCACTAGATTTCTTTTCTTACATATTTACATTAGTATAATAAATATAATTTGTAAATAAAATTGTTGATGTTTTCAATATTTGTAAGATTTTAGAACTGAAGATAAAACATTTGAAACTAGTCTTCCAGTAAACTAAAATTGCATTTAAGGGTAATTCTCAAACTATGGGCAACTTCATGTCACTGCCTATTCAGTGAAAAACACGGCCTTTTGACCTCTTTTTTTTGGATTTAAAAATTTTCTGTGAACTGACCTGTTACTTTTATTTCCCGAAATTTGTAGCCTTGATTGTAAAATCAAGGAAGGAGTATGAATATAACACACTGTTTAAAAAGTTTGGTCTAAATGATACATTAATAAAATTTTTTTTATAAACTGTCACTCAGAAACGACGTCATTCGTGAGCCCATGAATAATCGATTCATACATCTATAGGGATTTAATGATTCAAAGAGTTAATTTAAAGAATGGCAACACCTTCTAGTGAAGTTTTTAGATCTTCTTACTAACATCCTTCAGTTTGTCAGTGGATGCCGCCCTGTTCTTTCATCGGAAAGCTAAGTTTATGTTTATTACCCTCATTAAAATGGTCTCAGTTTTAATGCTTTTCCGTATAAATTCAAAACTCTAAAATAGTTTCATGTTTTCCCCCTTCTTTGATTCTTAAACATGATGACATTTGTTGTTTCGTCATTACTCTGGACATTACCTTCCGTCATTCCCATGGCCAATTATTTATTCATGTCAATGAATAATTTCCACACTGATGATGAATTTAAGGGTGGCACGTTCCCTCCTCATTTAATCTAATTTAGGTATTTTTATATATTTCAACAAGCCCTACAAATTTTTTATACCCTTTTATCAGATTATAAAAAAAAAAAAAAAAAAAAAAATAAAAAAAATTTGTTTGGTACCATTCTTTTTTTGTATAAGCTGCTGAATTGCATAAATCCATAATCAGCTTCATCACCCGATGAAACCTCATTCTCATGACCCCATGAGAAAAGGTCTAAATTTAAGGACAAAAAAAAAAAAATAAAATAAAATAAATAAATAAAAATGAGGTGCTGAGTGTAATAGGCCATAATCAGCTTTATCGGATCATCAGAAAAGGTCAAAATCTGAGGTTGAAAATAAAATAAAATTGTTCAGCAACGTTCATTTTGTATAAGGTGCTGAATCGAACTAAACCATAATCAGCTTTATCGGATCATGAGAAAACATCAAAATTCTAAGTCAAAAATAATAAAAAGAAAATTTTTTGGCGTCGTTCTTTCTTCGTATAAGCTGCTGAATTGATTAAACTCATAATCATCTACATTGGGTCATGAGAAAAGGTACAAATTTGAAGGAAGAAAAAAATTGTTTGCTCCATTCTTTTTTATTTTTTTAAGGTGCTAAATCGAATAAAATCATAATCAGCTGGAATTCAAGTTTCAGTAAAAAATTACAAATTAAAAAAAATCATGTTTAAATCATTTAAAAATTATTTCATTTAGTTTAAAAAAAAAAACTCTGACAAAAAAAGGTCGTTTATTTGTGTTTAAATTGAAGAACGGATGGCATATTATTTAAAACATGTTTTGCTTTATTCTATAAATATAACAATGGTAATAAAATAATAATTAGGACTAATGAGGAGTTGAGAACCTTGTATGGCCAGCTAAATATTGTGAACTTCATAAAAAAGGGAAGATTGAGGTACCTTGGCCATGTGGAACGGATGGGAACTGACCCTCTCTCAAGGAAACTACTTTATGAAAAGCCTGGAGGAGCTCGTAGATGAGATTATCCAAGAACAAGATGGTTGGATGACATAGAGGAGGACTTGAAACTATTGGAAGTCAGAAGATAGAGGAAAGTTGCTGCCAATAGACCTAGCTTGGCAAGCAATTTGTGACAAGGCCCATATCCTTGGAGGGCAGAAGTGCCATAAATAAATAAATAAAATAATAATTGACAAAATTTAGGCAGTTTTAATAAAATAATTAAATAAGAAGTCAATGTAGAGGCAATGAATTTTAGATAGAATTTTACAAATTTCAAGCAACGATCATGAGCTGCTATAGTGCTAGATTAGTTGTGGTTGAGTCCTAGTATTAATACATTTTTTTTTTTTTTTTTTTTTTTTTTTAATCCACTTCGAAAAATTTCAAAAGTTCAATAAGAAAATTGCCCATAGTTTGGGAATCACCCTTATAAGTGTGAATATATGTACAGAAGGATTCAGGAATGTTCATTGCAGATGTGCCACTCGTTGAAGGCATCTCGCCTTGTAATGCTGTAGGGCCTATTGGGTCTTGATTGACCTTCAGCGAAGGATCCGGTGTATAAATCAGCAGTATAAATTTCAATCAGCAGTATTGACCAATGGAAAATCAAAACTTTATCAGAAGAGTCTCCATAACTATCAACAAAAATTCATTATTTATTTGTTTTAAATTAAAATAAAAAAATAATAATTAAAGTTATAAACTTAGAGCCAAGTTAGGTGATGACAAACTTGTTCTGATCATAGTTTAGCTATATATAACACAAACAATGATTATTATTATTAATATAGCACTATGTCCCTGATGGTAGAGACTTGGTTTGGTCTAAGACACTGATAAAGCACTTAAAATTTCATTTCCAATCAGAAAGATGACAAGATGTAACATTCCTAAGAAGCCACAAAACCTCAAGCCAACCTTAATAATTCACAAAAATAAACTTAAGGATTTTCGTGATTAAAAAAAAAAAAAAAAAAAAACACTGCTCCAAACCCATCCAATCACTCAGAAATCAATAAATAAAAGAGTAACTCAAAATTAAATGTTAGGGCGCTTAACAGTAATTATAATACTGAAGGAAGCCACTAGGTTGGCTCTATTTTAACCTAGGAAATTTTTAAAACAATGTTAAGCAGATGGTCACCCAGTAGTCTTCATAAATGAAAAAAAGGACTTAGACATTTTTGATTGACTCTCAATTTATAGTTCCCACCCAATTTCTTTCTTTCTTTTTTTTTTTTTTTTGCATGTATATATACTTTATTTTTATTTTTTAGATTTTTTTTTATTTTTACCACAGAAGAATGTTTTTATTTATTTTCAATTCAAGAATTTATATTTATTATTTTCAGTTTCACATACTTTTTTATGGTTTATTAATTCTTTTATGACTCTCAATGTTTAAATTCTTAAATTTATGTTCAGTTAAGTAAGACTACGAAATGTTCCTTTTTCCTTAATTACTTTCCCAGTACATTATGTGCTTTCCTATAATTTACTTAATTTCCTCTCCACTCATGACTAATATCCTTTTAACTTGCCACGTTAATTCCCAACTCCTCATTGCTCATTATGATGAATTCCTTCACCACTTCCTTCATAATTCCTACCATATAATCGCCGTATCAGAAACCTGGCTCAAACCAAGTATCCTTTCTTCCTCAGTAAACATACCTGAATATATACTCATTCGTCATGACTGTGCGGACCGAAAAGGTGGAGGAGTCGGCTTGTACGTTCATGATAGCATGAGAGTTAAAACCCTATTCAAATCACCCACTCCTGATTCTCCACACATAGAATATATATTTACAGACATATCCTTTAACTCATCCTTACTCCTTTACGTTGTTGTCTACCGACCCCATCAGTTAAATTCGATCCAACATTTGAATCCTCTTTCCTGACAAACGTACCATTGTACAATAACATAATCATAGCAGGTGACCTCAACACTAATCTACTTTCTGACTCTCTTGACAGGACATACTTACTAGAATTGATTTACTCCCTTAACCTATTCATTGTTCCTTTTCAACCGACCCATCATACCCAGTTTACGGATACATTACTAGACCACCATCATTGACTCACCTAAGAATCTACTCTCGTCTTCCCAATATCCAATGCCATTTCTGTCTTACCATGATCTCATTTAGATATCCTATCATATTCCCACACCCATCCACATCCCTAAGCGATTTCTTGGCGAAATCTTGACTCTTTAACTCCTGAAAGTATAGATCCTTTACTTGACATGTTATCCCAGTCCTTAGACCCTGTATTTTCTTCCTACTCCATCGATGAGATGGTTGAATGCCTCTCATCAAATCTCCTTTCATTCCTCAATCACCTAGCACCACTTAAGACATTCACTTTCCAACGGTCCCCAACTCTCTGGATTAGTCCAAAAATTAGAGAATTGATGAAGAGAAGAGATGCTGCTAAGAGGCGCTTCAAGCAAACTCGAATTCCAGAGGACTACTTCACATTCAAACATCTCTGAAACCTTGCTCAGTCTTCATTGCGACGTGCCAAGTCACAGTATTTCAATAATATCCTATCCCAAGCTCCTGATCCCAAGTTTAAGTGGAAAATCCTAAGAAAATTCTCTATTGCCTGGCTCCACCCTCTGTACCAACTTCCCTATTTCCCCTGATGAACATAACTATTTTTTCGCTAAACCCCTTCCTAACGAGCCACAAATTAATCCCTTAACCCCAACACACCCTATTCCTCAAACCCCATTCAATCCCGACAACTTCTATTTTCTTCACATTTTTCCCAATGACCTAATCACTTCTGTACTCAAATCCTGAACCAATGATTATGGTGTTGATCAAATTCCAGTAAAAATGATTAAACTCAGTCTTCCTGCCATTCCTCCCGCCCTTTTACACATTTATAACTTTTCCCTACAAAACTCCACTTTTTCCATCTGCCTGGAAAGATTTCCTTGTCTTAAGGAAATCCCATTTTAGGCCTATTTCTCTCCTGTTAAGACCACTGGAAGGATTAGTCTATTCACAACTCTCTACTTACCTCAAGCACAAAGATCTCCTCACTCCTCTCCAATCAGGCTTCCGTTCAGAATACTCCACTCAATCTGCCCTATTAAAGATAACCCAAGACCTCCATTCCTCCATGGACCAACAGCAAATAGCAATCCTTGTCCTATTCGATTTTTCAAAAGCGTTTGATTGCGTCTATCATACAATGCTCCTCCCCAAATTACATAACCTTTCCCTATACAACAGTACTTTAAGCTGGTTCCGCTCCTTCTTGTCTGACCGTTCCTAAACAGTTATCATTCCCAACAAACCTCCCTCATCCTCACTACCTTTAAAACGAGGTGTTCCTCAAGGATCCTTCGTGTCACCAATCCTCTTCTCTGCTTATATTAATGACTTACTCCAAGTTATACGCCACTCCCAGTATCATTTGTATGCCGACTACCTCCAAATCTACCTATCCTTCCATCCTACAGACATGTTCGAAGCATCACGTAAGATTCAGGATGATATTGAGAACATCAGCAGATAGGCAGTGAAAAATAAGCTACACCTGAATCCAGAGAAAAGCAAGGCTATCCTTATCGGTTCAAAACCTATCCTTAATTCCCTCCCTTACTAACCATTCCTTTACCTCAATAACCATACAATTCAATTTCAAATTTCCATCAACAACCTCGGAATCTCCTTTGATCGTTTATCAACACTTATCTTGAAATAACCACATTTCCAAAATAACCAGAAAATCCATCGTGATCCTCAAACAGCTCCAAAGACATCGTGACTCCTTTCCCCGAAGTACCCGCCAACTTCTGGTATCCTCTCTCATTTTTCCCCACTTTGATTACGGGTGCTTGGTGTATGGGGGGCTGTCTGTTGAGCTAGAGATGAGACTAAGCAGACTAATGAATGGTTTCATAAGATTTATCTTTGGGGTCGACAGATGGTCTCATGTATCTTGCTGGTACAAAGAGCTAGGGTAGCTTTTCCCTGATTTTCAACGGCAATACTTCCTCAGCACTTTCCTATTCCAGTCATTAAAAACCAATAAACCTTCCTATATCCTAGACCTACTTACTCTGCGTTCCTCCATTCACCACCTGAATACAAGATCCCAACCTTCTAACCTACATACCCCCTCACATAGAACTGCCTCCTTAGAAAAATCCTTCGTTATCCGTGCAACCTCTTTTAGGAATTCCTTACCTATACATATTCGCAAAGCCTCTTCCTTAACTTCTTTTATTTATCCATCTTCTCGATCTTCAACATTCCACGAAAATGTAAATGTACATAAGTGTGTTGAAATTTTTACGGTCGATTGTTTTTATTTAATTATTTTTACTTTACTTTAATTTTTTTTTTTTTTTTTTTTTTTTTTTTTTTTTTTTTTTTTTTTTTTTTTTTTTTTTTTTTTTTTAAATATTTCTTCTTTCTACTTTTTTCTCCTAATTTAATTGTAATACTGATGTGCTGATTTAACTAATCTCAGCCAAACAATTGTACCTTTTATTGTGCACTTTAATTATTCTTAGGGGACAGTCTGTCCCAGAATAAAGTTTATTTTTCATTTCATTTCATTTTCATATTATTCATTCAATGTTACATTTTCTTCATCCTCACATACTTTACAGTTGGCTTATACCTAACCTAATTTTAATGATGCCAAAATAATTTATTAATAGTAGTTGTTAATAAAACCTGAAATGTGATATATCTGTAAAAAGAATAATGAGTTTATAAAATATCCAAGCAGAATTTCAACAGTGGTTTTTTTATTGCTCAACCATATCATTATTATTTTCTTCAACATTCAACAAAACTTCAATTGATAAAATATATTTACTGGTAAGGAATTACATTGATTGAGGTTTTAATATAGATAAATTAAAATCAATATTTAAACCATAAACATTTTGTAGTTAAATACTAACCTTTTCTTAATTGGTGGTTGCAAAGCATTGGCCAGCAAACTTTTGTACTGATCAGAACGTATGAACCTCGGGTAACAGTCCTTGGCCAGTAGGACTGTATAGACATGATGTGCTGCTGCCTCGAATGTAAACCTTGAAGGAGCTTTCATTTCAGCGAGAGATTCCTCTTGAGTTTTTGAATCAATGTTTATCTCGCATGGTGCTCCCGTTGCAAGAAATTCGCTAAAAATAATTAAATATATCAAAACTTATACAATTTATGAGGAATAAGATCCTTTAATATTTTTGTATAGAATTAATATTCCTAGTAGCAAGTATAATGTTATACAGCTCAGAAACATGGCTTCTAGAAAAATTGCAAGGCAATAGATTTCTGGTTGCGGAGTTGGATTTTTGGAGATCAGCTAGAATGTCAAGGATTCAACGAATCCAATATGAGATTATAAGAGAAACAATGGAAGTAAAGAGGAATATCCTCGAGGAAATGGAGGAAAGGAGGAGACTGAGATGGTTCGGCCATATTAAAAGAATGGATAATAAAAGGATCCTCAAAACAGCTTATTTATAAGAAGCAGAGGGTAGGAGAAGGAGAGATAGGCCTCGCATCAGGTGGATAGATATTGTAGCTGAAAGTATGGCTGGCCGGAGACTAACAGACAAGAAGCAATGGACAGAGAGGAGTGGAGGAACCCTGTGAGGAAGGAGTTTGGTTGAAGGAAACTTCGAATAGCGAAGAAACCCTTTCAAAGAAGAAGAATTAATGCTATGGTAACAACAATGGGTTTTTAAACAAAAATTTATTAACCAAGAAATATCATACCAATACCAATTACTTACACAAAGAACACACAGACTATATTACTTTATCACTTCACACACAACTCGACTTCACCGCAGGAAGTTTCACACTATACTGATTTTATTGAATACCTACTGTTGCATAGTAACGAGAAGCTGAAAGATCTAGGTCAGTCTATGGTTGCTTAGCAACAGCTGTTCTACTCGCCGATTTAGTTACATTATGTTGAGAGGGATTATTTATTGCCAACATTTCGGTCATATTATTGATGGCCATCTGCCTGATCAAGAAGGTCAAAATATTGGTAATAAATAATTTGGTTTGTTAATATCAAGAAATGCCTTCATTTTTTTGACCGATCCTTCTCAACATCCAATTCAATATAATATTTGTCCAGTCATTCAACACATCTCATCAGTTTAATACTTTTGGCATTCAACAAACACAATGATCAGATATTAATAGAGTGCTTCTATTAGTTATGTACTCTGCTCCATATATGGTAGGGGTGGTTTTTACAAGTACAACAAATTTTTACAAGTATTTCTTTCAAACATGATATTTTCCTTAAGGTTAATAAACTTGTCAAAGCCTATACCTTCAGTTTCAGTGACAACCAGATAGGGCACAAAACCTGAATCAGTGGTATTATGTACTGAAAACTTGGTTATTATTATCACAATTTGGCTAAACATTATAATGCATTTAATTAGGAAAATCACAGCTTTGAAGAATAATTGGGCAAAATTCAATCATACCTAACATTTAATCAAAATTTAATCATAGCTACCAGACAACTAATTTCCTGGAATCAATCACCTAATTTAATAAGGATACACAGTTTCAGTCATTTTTTAGTGAACTAATTATTATTTGACTGAAAGATTTTATCATTATTAAATTAGGTGATGGATTCCAGGAAATTAGCCATAAAATAGCTATGATTAAATTTTACCTAATTCTGATTTAATGTAATAAAATCAATTATGGTTAAAGATTAATGATTGATAGTGTGAATCACTGAACATGTTTTTGAACACTTCTTCTCTTTCCTCCTTGTGCCATAACTAGCATAGAGGGACCGACCTAAGGCTTATTTCTAGTCTGTTTTTGAACATGTTTTAAAGAATTCCTGAGTAGAAAAGTAGGAGCAGAAAAATATAAATCTTTGGAATAATAATAAATACTGCAAGACCCTAATGATATCCGCAAAATGAGTCCACTAATAAAGTGGACTCATTATGCTGTTAATAAATAAAAAAATAAACATTTAAAATAAATTCTACAAATAAATCTTCACAAGCATAAGAACATAACCGCACACACAGCATAAAATTAGTACTAACTCATATATCTTGTTAACTTTCTCTGGGACTTGTTTCAGCGAGCAGTGCCTTAATTCTTGAACAGCTAACCAGAATCGTATATTTTCATGGCTGTACTCTTTTTTTAAGTAATTCGTAAACTCTTGAATACCTAAAAAAAAAAAAAAAAAAAAAAAAAAAAAAAAATCAATTAAAACCATAAAATATGTAATGCATAATAAATACCTTAAAACAATCAACAAACCTGTAGGATCGGCTAGCAGGTCTTCAAAAGAAAGAGCCCACTTTTTGACTCTTTTCTCAGTAGGGACCTCAACCCTGAAATGATAAAAATAATATTTATATTAAATTAATCATTTCTGTATAATAGGGTAGATTGCACCTTGAAATACTATTTTTATTTTCAGTGTTGACACCACAAATTTAGTTGATATGAGTGACCTACATCTTTAAATACTTTTCAGCCAACAAATACACCATCATAGTTTTTTTTTTTTTTTTTTTTTTTTTTAACTTGTACTATTACTGTATTTGCAATACATATGTGACTTAATATTATGCTTTATAAACTAGTTTGTATGTACTTCAAATAATATAATGTGTGCATGCATTACAAGCATGCGTGTGTACACATTCAAAAATACTAGTTGAATTAAAGCAATATTAAAATAAATTTACATTACATAAATCAATACTGTAAAATAATTTGAATAATACTCACAAGGGAGCATTAAACTGCCATAGGTGAGGGTCATCAGATAGCCACGGATTGGATGGTTGGGCAGGTGTTAGGAGTGGATCATATTCCAAATAAGTGTTAGAATAGCTAACAAGTCCCTCAACTGCTTGTGATGCTTTTACTCTAGATCGAGAGACTTGCCGCTTCAATATATCTAACTGCAAAATTTCAGTAAATTTCACTGAATAGTTAAGTAAATAGTCGTTAAATCATTTGCACAATAATTGTAGATGAATTAAAACTGATATTGAACATACAAGCTAAAGAATATTTTTCTAAGGCAAATGTCAATCTAATCAAAATAACTAGATTGCTGAAAATAATCTAAAAAATTAAATTGAAAAAGTCAAAATTTTACCTGAGAGTTACCAGGGGTGGCAGGAACAACTTTTCTCAGAGAAAGAATCGGGGACGGTTCAAGTGGTGGTGCGTATCCAGGAGGAGGCCTATGAATACGCCAATAAGCTCGCTCCTGAGAATCAGCGACCAATTTATCGGTTTTTTTCCGCTCCTTACCCACTTTTACCTAGGAAAAAATAAATGTTTTTTAATAATAATAAAAAAATAAATAAAAAAAAAGGTATATCTTCATAAATTTCAAGACAATACAAACAACAAAATAATTATTATAAAAATGCATTAAAGTGAAAAATACTGACAATAAAATTAAAATTTAAAGTGAAACCAAAGGTAGTTAATTACAATAATAAAGGGTGGGAAAAAATACACAAGATATATCAACACTGGATTTTTTAAATTTATAATATACAAATGCAAGGAAGGCATTTTAAAACTAATTATTACATTTACCAAATAATGTACGGCTAGGGAATGTCTTACATTATATATAATTATAATTGCAAAGTATAACAATAACTAGAGTAAAACAAAACTAATCTTGAATGACATACAGTTTTCTTGGTCTAATATGTAAGTAAACAACTTTTGGAGCCATGAATACCCAGCAATGCTAATGATATATTGGTGTTTGTTGTGAAGAAGTGCATAGGTAAAATTGCCTTGAAAATGAATTAACTATTAAGTTTCAAAGCGATATCTTAGTTGTGGAGAACTGGCTAAGTTGAGCTATTCAATAAGTCCTTTATCTATTTTTGTGCAAACAGTATTTTTAGAGTAATTACAGGGTTTAGGAAAACAATTGAAAAAGACCCACTGAAAAGTGCACAATTTTGACTTATCCACTTCTTTACTACAACCAGGGATACTAAGGGATGATTCTGAGTATTCAGAAATACTATTTCCCAGAATGGATTCAATACCTCTTGGTATTGACTGATGGAATAATGGACTAATAGGCCCTAGAAGACGAGAAAAATAAATTTAAATACCATTAAAATAATTTATTTTTGATTTTGAGTTTAAAAAATTATATCAACATGATTCTTGCAACTCAATTTTTAATTTTGAGTGCAGATGTAAGGAAAAATACAGCCATTTTCTAGATTTTGGTTTAGGTTGATTAAATTCTAAAAAAATGATTAGATCTTCAAGCAAATTATCTTTATAGATTATTTTCAAAAAAAAAAAAAAAAAAAAAAAAAAAAAAAAAAAAAAAAAAAAAAAAAAAAAAAAAAAAAAAAAAAAAAAAAAAGCAAAAAAAAGTCAGATATTAATTTAGCATTTAAAAGAACCCTTGAAAACGAAATTTTATCCCAATAGAAAAATAAAAAATCGTAATCTTTAAAATTTGCTTGAACAAATTGGTAAGTATTTTTTTTTTTAAATTGACAAAAACTTGAATTACCATTGAATGTACCAATTTCATATTTTTACCCAAAATATAGGGTGGTAATATGCTTAAAATGTCTTTGGTTTCATCTTCCTTTCTGGTTTCAAACTCAAGTTAAAAATTAAAAGGTATTTCAGATTTTTCAACAGTTCAAATAGGGTTTTGGTGATCGAATTTTGCATTTATATACATCAAAAGAAAGCTGAGGCTCTCCTCTTTCCAGCGATATCTATCAAGCAGAATTGTGAAACAGAGTAATGGCAATTGAAGAAAAGTTACTAATAATTAGTTAAAAATTTCATCCTCCTTGAAGAGGTAGAAAAAATTATATTTTTTGTTTTATATGAATAAACGTTTATCAATGTTTTTGAAGGTGCTGAATTAGAATCTGACATTATTTTTAGTGTAAAAAAATCTATAAAGGTAGTTTGATTAAATGTCTAATAATTTTTTAAGAATTTAATTAACCTGAACCAAAATCAATGAAATAGCTGTATTTTCCCTTACATCTGCACTCAAATTAAAATTTTGGGGCAAGAACCATGCTGAAATAATTTTTTTTAACACAAGAAATAAAATAAATTAGTTTAATGCTCTTTATTTTTTTCTCGGTTTCTTGGGGCCATTAGTAGGAACAGCAAAATATGTGTCTAATATTTTTTTACCAGGAACCACCAAAAAAATTGCCAACAACATCCGCAGGAGACTGAAGGTGTCCTCCCATAGTGTTTGAAGGTTGTGTCCTAACTTAAAATATGAATTAGGAACGACAAAATAAGGCAAAATTTTTCAATGAAAATATTTCCATCAATGCTTAGTTTTTTTTGTTTCCCCAGCTGCAAATATCAATACTAACACAACTAAATGATACCATTTAGGATTTGCACAGTGAACTCTCTAAATAACTTGTTCTCAATAACAATTATCAGTTTGTTAGATGCTTTTACAGAGTTTCTATCATTATGCCTTGCATTTACTCAGCTTTTGCAGCAGTGGATGAAAGATGTTGAGAGTCTTAAACTTCAAGGTCATCATGTTGAAAAATATTTAACTATTCTTTTCTATTAACTATTAACTTAATAGTAAATATTTTCTGTAGATAAAGTAATCGGAAGACAGTGGAAAGAAGCCATGGGAGTCCAGCATTTCAGTTCGGCCCAGGAGCCTAATCCAGAATAGGAATGAGAATATGAATAGTGACAAAAAGAGTCCATAAGTTATAGGTTATTTGTTATCATGGATCCCACCTACCTTTCATTGTTCCTCAATTAATATATTAATTTATTCTTAAATTAATTTAATGTACATTAAGAACAAACAATTTTAATAAACGATTCAACAACTACAAAAGTGAATTAATTAAAATTTATAAGGTTATATAAAAATAAAAATAATAACATCTAAACTGCAAATTTTGATATTTTTAAAAAAGAAACTTTTTAACTAAGATTATTTTGCAGAACTCTTTTGATAATAAATTTTGGTGTTTTGAAAAACTTGGAAACTAGAAAGATTGGTGCAATCCCAAATTTCCAATTTCCAAGAAGATTCCAAGGTACTTGATTAATTGTCATGAATCAGTTAATCATAAAAGCATAGTAAATTTAAATATGTTTTTCTATCCTGTTTCGGAAAAGGTAAATTTGAACATACAAACAAATCTTAAGAACCACTACATTGAGAGCAGCAAGTAATGGAAATACTTAAAAAGAGGAATCCCACTAAGAAACAATACCATTGGGTAATTAGGTGTTTAAAAAAATTATAAGGAAGTTATTCACTTTTTTTTTGCTTTCTAAATTAATTGTGCACACTAGGTGAGAGTTCTCAATGAATCCTGAATAAAACTGATTGATCTTCTGTTTCTCCCAGTTAGCTTATAATAAATAACAAATTACATAGCTAAAGGCTTATTTTTAAAATTTTTTATCGATAAGGAAATATTAATACACTGGATATTGTATATAATGACCTCCAAGGGGCCGATCATATTCGGTCATTATAGCCAATCGTCATTATATCCAATCATACTACCTACAGTAAGTACCTGATATAGGAACTTTGTAAAATCAATCACATACACTTACTTTCATATAAGAATAATTTAAATATTATATATATTGTACATATGTAGATACTAGTTTACTTGTTTAAAATAACTAGTTATTCAGCTTTCTAAGAAAATTTGTAAATATAATATTGGTAAGATATTTTAGCCTCAGTAGCATCAATTCCCCATCCTTTTGATTACGTCGCTCAGAAGTTGACTGTCCATGAATAAAAACTTTTGTAGTGTACGAACAGAGTACAAGGCATTTTCCATTGACGGTAGCTGCTCATCATCTTGATCTTCTTCCTTCTCCTTCCCTCTTCTATTCGTTTACTTTTAGTTAAAACAAATAGAAGTATTGCTACTTCACTAATGGTCAATCCTGGTGTATTTTTCAACAACGTTACAGAGATAAGATTTAAATTTTGTGCCCAGCTGGCAAGAGTCAAAAACCATTACCATCCGATTTTACCTTAGCTGTAGACGGACTATTTTTATCTGTCTTGAAATATTTGAAGGATCAGTTATCTACGAAAATTAAATTTCAGCCTCTGGACAATGCTGAATGATTGTTTACTTTGAGCTGATTCCCTTTTCAACCACTATGGCATTATAACTGATGACTTTACCCTCAAGATCAATGAAAAACAGGTTGCTATGACTGATATGTTGTTATAAGCAATGTTATTATATTTGTTTCAAAATGCACGTGATAGATATAGCAAGTTTAAAGATTCTGGAAATTTAGTTACTTAGCTGGCTCGTTATTATGACTGAAGTTGTTTTTAAGTTGTATCCAGTGTATTTATAAAAATCCAAGTGAAAAGAATAGATAACTGATATTGGTATACTCCCAAATATAAAGTTGAAAATTAAAATGATAAAAGTTATAATTTTTATTTAATTTGTTTCAATAAACCCATATGATTATTATATAAATTAATGAACACAAACTAAGCAATATTCTTTTGGAATAACACTGGGACAGAAACAGGAGATCAATTCATCTCCTCCCTTTCCATTTAACTAAAACAAACCTGTTAAATTATTACTACTAGAAGTCTATTAAATATTATTACAAATCTTATTTGTATAGATATAACAATAAAAAATTTAAAACAAAATGAGGGGAGATTAAGATGGAAGTAATCAAGGAAACTGGGAACAACTGTAATATAAATGTAATGAAACTAAGATGTACCATACTTCCAGGTTCAGAAACATAACATTAAGTGTGCAAAAGAAAAATAACATTCACAATAAATATATTAAAAATAAAAGCAATGATGCTAAAAAAAAAACAAAAACACAAAATGCAATTGAAAGGAGGGCAAAATGTTTTCCTAAAAGATCAACCAAGGTAACAGCGTCATAATATTCAAGGGTCAAAGGAGTTTTATCTAGAAAATTAATAATTTAGATAGGAAAATTTGTACCAATTAAATGAAGATAAAAAACAAACAAGAAAAAAAAGGTCTGAGATAAAAAAAAATACGAAGTTTTAATTGTGTGGATGTTTGTTCACATACAGATTTCTATCTTGCTGAGGAACCGAAATACTTCAAGGGAGGAATGCATTTTTCTAATTACAGATAATTTTTAGAAAAAAGTATTTTACCTAAAGGTGTTGAGGGCACAAAAAAAAAAGTAGTAAATAATTTGGAACCAGAAGATCAGTCAAATGAGAGAACTGATGTAACCTAAAAAGTTAACAACATTTGAGGGGTCAAAGTAAAAAATAGATTAAGATAAACATTACTATGTATGAGGTCTTAACGATTCTCATATGAGGGAGCATTCATTGATATTAATCATATGTGGTAATAACATAAATATTGTCAATAACTTGAAGTATTTAAGTATGCAGTACATATTTATAGAGAACTTTGTTGTAGTAACAGATCACAAGCCTCTAATAAGAATGCTATCAAAAATTTTTTTTTTTTCAGCTTAAATATGTTTCAGATTTAAATTAGAAGAGGTGGATTTGTTGACAGCTGGTAAATAACTATACAATCAGATTTAATTTAATTTGTCATAATTTTTGAGGATAAGACATCCTTCCTACAGATTTTGTCAACAGATGTACACTTAGAAGGGCAATATTTGTACTAGCCAGAAACAATAAAATGTGAAGATGAAGTGGGAAAAAGTATTTTCCAAGATCCTTTTCGTACCTCTTTCATAGATCTGAAAAGCATGATAAAAAAACATTTCTATCAAGATCGATATGCATATTCTGAGTGCATTTTTACTAACAGTAAATCAAAAGGGGATAACTTCTCATTGGCTAACTTTAAGCTGTTCTGGATAAACTAAAAGATTTGGCTGGAATGTTAAGTAGTATAATAATAAAAAAAAAATTGTTTTTTTTTTTTATTCAAGCTTTAATAAAATGAACAAGTATTAAAATCCATCATTTGTGCAAAAATAGACTATCAAGACAGTAGAATCCCAATTATAAAGGAGCACTTTATTGAGTAGTAAATTAAAGGCGAAGCTATAAAACCTAGAACTGACTGCCAAGGTATTTTTGGAAGGTTGATAATGTGAATCATGAAATTTTAAGAGTAAATTTACTAAAGACATTTGGGTATCTATTTCATGAAATCATGATTACTATTCATAAAGGAACTGATGAAAAATTAGATAGCAGCATTATACAAACTCTGAGCATGGCAGCGGGAACGCTTCCAACAGATGGAAGACCTCCAAAACAATAATGAGATGAGAAAGTTCTACCAGGAAATAAATAATAGCCAGCAGGCAACAGCTGTACAGATACCTAGAATAAATGCCTGTAAAGACAATGACGGTAATCTCATTACAAATGGAATGCATGTAATGGAAAAATGGCGACGTTATTTCGATGCCCTCCTTAATGAGGCGACAGAAGGAGGAGAGGAATCGGAGATGGCCTTAAGGGGCCTAGGGGAATTAGAACCCCCTGATTTGAACGAGGTATTTGAAGCAGTGGAAGAATTAAAGAATAACAAGGCACTGGGACCAGATGGACTACCTGCAGAACTGAGGAGGTAAATTCATTGTTCACGTACGGAGGAGATAAATTAGTGAAATTCCTCCATGATGTAATAATGGATGTATGAGAGATGGAAGAAATCCCTAACGACTGGTACAAAGCAGTTATATGCCTAATTTACAAGAAGGGGCATGTGCTTGATTGTCATAATTATCGTGGTATATCCCTCTTACCAGGAAATTCTACTGTAGATCAGATATTCTCCGTCAGAACCATTCTGGAGGGGAGTATAATATCCATAACACCACTTGTTCATCGACTTTCGAATGGCTTATGATAATATAAAGAGAAATAAGCTGTACAAGGAACTTCAAGAAATGGGAATACCACCGAAGCTGATACGTCTGATCAGGGCCACAATGAAGAAGGTGCAATGCGCAGTGCGTGTCCAGGGTGACCTGAAAGATAGTTTCGTAACCCACAAAGGACTACAACAGGGTGATTGCCTTGCATGCCTTCTCTTTAATTTGGTTCTCGAAAGTGCGGTATGGAAATCTATAATACAAGTTGGGGGAACTATATTCAATAAATCTTCTATGATTTTGGATTTTGCCGATGACTTAGATATTGTTGGAAGAACCCCTACAGATTTAAAAAACGCTTTTATGAATCTCCAGATAGCAGCGGCTAGAGTGGGTTTAGATGTTAACGAATCAAAAACCAAATACATGCATTCAGGCCCACAACTGGATATGCACGAACCATCGCATTTTGGAGCAGGAGGCTTTTCATTTGAAAGGGTGAAAGAGTTTAGCTATCTTGGCTCACAAGTAAATGTGGATAACGAAATACAAGCAGAGATCCATCGCAGAATTATGTCCACAAATGAATGCTATTTCGGATTACAAAAGCATTTCAGGAGCAGAGCTGTATCTCAAAAGGTGCATACTGTATAAGACCAGTTTTCACTTATGCCACCGAATGCTGGACTTTATCCAGTTCACAGGAAGCCTTTATCCTAAGGTTCGAGAGGAGAATATTGAAGAGAATGAGGAAAAACAGCATCTGGAGGATAAGAACGAATGCTGAGCTGATAAAACTCTACAAGAACACAGATGTTTTAAGGGTAATTAAAGTAGGACGACTTCAATGGGCAGGTCATATGATTAGAATGACCCAGGATCAGATGCTCCTGGGCGAAAAGATTTATGGGACGAGAAGAGTGGAAAGACCTCGGCTCCAATGGATCAATAAAAAAAATAAAATAAATAAAAACAAAAAAAAAAAAAATAAAAAAATAAATAAGTGGAGTGGTGTCAGATGCCAGGTCCATCTTGGGAATCCGCAATTCGAGAACAGCAGCAACTAATAGAGAAGACTGGTGACCAAAGCTGCAGGAGGCCTTGAATCTACAACAATTATAGCGCCATGGATGATGATGGTGATGATTATACAAACTCTACATCCTATATTCCTACCAAGATAAAATAATTCAACAGATATTCAATTTAAGTCAAACCAATTAAGAATAAATAATATATATACCCCTATTTTTAGTAGGTTGTTTCGGCAGAAGTCCTATTCTATTGAATAATAATGAACTGCTTCACAATTTTAATGTTTGAAGCAGCTAATTCCATTTAATCAATACAATACATGGATCAATCAATCAATAAGACAAAAATACTTTAGTCATATATACATCAGAACAAAAATATATAAAATAATTAAATAATTCTTAGATGAAATAATTAATAAAACGAAGCATAGTATTTTAATTATCAAATGGACAGCATTACAGGATAGTTGTATTTTTTAATCATTAAAAAAATTTAGGTATTAGACACCATATTTATAAATTTTAGTTCATCTAGTAAAAATACTGATTAAATGTATGCAAACAACAAAGCAAACATGAAATTAAAAACAAATTAAATTTGAGCATAACAAAGCATAACATATTAAAAGCCAGGCAAACAAATTAATGAAACGGAAGAAAAATTTAAAACTCCAGTAGAGATCATAAACCACCAACTATTTCTAACATGAATAAAAAATTATAAATCATTGTTAAAACCCTAAATCCATTCATAACATGAAAAAAAAAAGAAAAGAAAAAAAATAAGAAAAAGTGACAAACAGCAAATGATTAAATAGCAAAATGGCAATAATGTAATAGCAAAATTTAAAAAATAATAAAAAAAAGTTATACAACATAAGACAACTCTGCAAAAACAGTATGACTTAATATTGGATGGAAAACCCAATTTCACACATTCAACCTAATAATTGCATTTCTCAATTTTTTAATGACTATATTAATTTTGATTCTTAAATCCATCTAAGTGAGGTAGCGGTCGTCCTAACGTCCTTGAATTTACAAGAAGGTTTGTTCATTATTTCTGAAATTTTGTTCTCAACAATAATTAGAATGCAAAAAGGCAACGATAATTTTATTAATTTAACAGGCTATTAATCGAAAACATTTTATTTTTGAAATATTAATGTATTTAAAAAAAAAAAAAAAAAAAAAAAAAAAAAAAAAAAAAAAAAAAAAAAAAAAAAAAAAATCAATTTTCTATAATAAATAAAATTTGTAATGAAATAAATAAAACTGATATCTCTAATATAAAGAAAAGAAAGTCATTTTAAAAACATGTAAAACAAACCACCTTTTACTTCTTTTGAATTAATAATAGATTATTTACTTAAAAGAAATATTTTCAGCTTTTGCGCATATAAATAACTTTTCTATGATTTAAGTCTTCCAAATGAATATTCTAAAAAAAAAAAAAAATCATTTAATTCTTATCTTCTATTAACACAATTATAAATCTTCATATGGTTAATAAGAACCCAAATAACCCATGTAGGCGAGGTAGTGTTCTAAGCATGGTGACACAATGTTAATTGCTAGGAACCTGAATTTTTTTTTTTTTTTTTAAATGTAATATCTGAAGCAGTGTGGCTGCCGCAAAAGGACTTTATAAGTAGCAGCCTATACTTGAATTTCTATTCTATTCCTAATAATGAAGAGACTTCAGTATTATAAGAATTCAATAAATAAATAATTTGCAATATTAGGAGTTTTGGTTCAAAATTATCTTTTATTTTTGACTCAAAGGAAAATCTTTACTTAAATTATTATCAAACAAAAATAGAAAAGTGTGAATTTTTTAAAGCTCATTGAGAGTATCTTTCTAACCACACTATAACTAAATAAATGAAATTACAACTTTTATTTTAGACTAATGGTATAAGTTTTTTTTTTTTTTTCTTTTTAAGCATAAACATTCTATCTCGGTCAAACATAAAAAATAAAAAGAATATTAATATGACTTATCAAATCTATAACACTAAAACAGTTAAATAAAAACATTTCAATAAACTTTTTGCTATTATCATTAATGCCAAATCGTAAAAAGATTGAACAGAAGTTATAATAAAACATTTTAAATACATTTATCATTCAACATTAAGCTCAACCAGAAGGCACAAAGAGGAAGGCACATTAGAAACAGGACAATTAGTACTTACACATGTCCCTGAATTTTTCTGGACATTATAGTTCTCGTCAGCCTAGATATAAACAAAACTGATTAGGATTTAAGGCTGGAAAGGAAAGACTAACAACTTAATATGAAGAAGAAATAAAAGTGATGTTTAAAATTTTAAACTGAAGTAAAATGAAGAAACATTTTCAGTTAAATAAATTTGATTGGAAGTACATTTTGCTTCTAATAGATGGCTCACACTATTTTACTTGAAAGTTATATTATATTATTATTATAGGAGGTTAATGTGATTTATTAAATTTGCTTGAGGAACGCTTTCAATACATTAAATCTGAATGGCATAACTCCTCTTTTATTCTCAAATGTACAACTAAATGTTTCGGGATACTAACTCCAATTCATCTTCAGGTTACTGAAAAATGTTATTAATTAAAGCAACAACCACATAACAATTAAACTATTTACCTAATTTCTGTGGTTTAACATATTATTAAATATAAAAAACTTATAGTGGAATATTTCAACATTTTACATTTTAAATTACAACTGTATAGCTAATAATATCCATCTTAGAATATTTTGTTAATTTTTATATCCTTTTATTTATTTTTTAAAAAAATCTTAATTAACTTTAATTATTATTATTATTAGACACAATTTTGACCTAAGATAGATCACGTAAAGCTTTTGTGGTTCTTCTTTCCCAACAACGCACCCAAATGATCTTCATTTTCTTCCCCCTGTTCTTTATTCCTATCTTCCGACCAAGTTGTTCCAGTCTTCTTGATTCTGTTCTCTGGTTGTACTTCCCACATGTTCACCTTTGCTCTGTAAAAATTTCTGCCTAGAGCTTCTTCTGTTTTTTTTTTTTGTTTTTTTTTTAGGTCTTTCTTCATTTGTGTGCTCCATGCCATTGTTTAGAGGTTTACTGTTGCATTCAGGATCTAATGGGTCAGTATGTAATCGCGTAGACTGCATATATGTCCTTAGAATTTCAGTTTGCGTTTCCTAACGTTCGCTTCGATGTTTGAAAGCTTCTTTATGGTTTTGTTAGGTTGGAGTCTATAGCCATCTTGAGTCTGTAATGGACCAATAATTTTCCTAATTATTTTATGTTCTGCTTTTTTGATGCATTCCAGGACTTGTTTTCTATTAAGTACTAGGGTTTCAGTAGTGTACAAGGCTGCTGGTTTAATAACAGTGTTTTAGTGTCTGATCTTTGCTTGAATGGATAAGCACTATTTGTTGTAGATGTCATAAATGGGAGTCAGTGTCACAAAACATGTAGTTGTACATTTGAGAATAAAAAAGGAGTTATATTATAATGTTTTATTTTTATCAATTCCAATAATCATGTTTTAATACAGCATTTCAGTCATATGTGACATTCTGTCTCCATGCCATTTTAAATGGAAACCCCAACTTGTAATTCAAAAATCCCCAGAATATTGCTAAGAATTACCATAAATGATGGCAATAATTATTAACTTACCATATTTTACAAGAATTCGTTTCCTGTAAATTTTATTTACTTGTTCTCTATTCGTTGATATGGGATCATTTATTAAGTCATTGTAGGGGGAGCTCATAAATAATTTTGAATTTAGTTTGTTACCAATTACTAGTCGACATGCATCACAATTTTCAATACCACACCAGATTTTTTCAATATTGGGATTTTTTGGGATATTTATAATTATTGTTTTTATAAGAGAACCAACAAAGTAATAATTAACATTCTCAAATGAATTAGCATCAGCAACTAATTAAACCTTGTACAAGAACCATGAACTAAAGAAAGCCGATTAAATATGTGTTAATTGAAAGGAATGAAAATCCAATCATAAATTTACCATGAGTATCTAATAAATTACCCCTAAAAAGCTAGCATAGATGCTACAGTAACAATATCAACAAAAGAAATAAGTAGAAATATATTTTGCAGTTATGACACTAAATCCCTGTATCTCATTATAAATAGATTTTACAAGAAGCGAGGTAACAAGGTTACCTATATGGTTGTAGAAACACCAAAGCAATAAATTTCTGAACCATTTACAGGTATTTTAATTGCAAAATATACAGATATCTGGTCATAGTAACTATAACTATATAGGGACATAAAATAATTTTTAATTTGAACACATTAATGATCAAATATACCAAAATAGCAGGTAAAAAAATGATTTAATTCCAATTCTAGGCTTTGCTGGTTATCAAAACATTTCTGCAGTAGACAATTGCCCAGAGATCTGAAAAAGTGGGTGAAAGGTTGGGAGAATATGGTGGGTGAGGTAACGTTTCCCACCCAATTTACATTAATTTATCCTATATAACGATAACTTGGGAGGAACCCATTTATCCAGTTTTTTAATATTTCACATTTGATGTAGGTATCTCCAGGCTGTTGCTTGCAAAATATTTAACTGCTTACCTATTACTGTGTTTTATTGCTAAGACGAAATTTGGAAAACCAAAATTGAGCTTTATGCTAATAGAGTACCTTCTCAACTAACATGGAGTATATTTTTTGAGTGGCCTCTGTTGCCTTCAAGCCAAGTTTAAATTCATATAATAAAATTGACCAAATTTGAATTTTAATACTTACCATTTTAATATATTTTTTAAATGTTTTAAAGTCCCTGGATTAAAAGGAAATCCCTATTTCAAAGACTAGGGTAATATAGTAAACAATATTCTTTAGATCAGAAGAGGTCGCATTGAAAATATAATTATAACAAGAATGGTACGGACCAAATAAATCTTAATTAATGAAAAAACAACAGGACTTTTGAAAAACCTGTACTACTACAAACCATAAAGGGTCTTCGGTTTTGTACTTAGGTAAGGATGTATGTACTGTTACTGTGACAACAGTTGTGAAAGGAGATTTGGCTGAAATCACGCTCAATTGCCAGGTTTTTTCTCCAATTAAGTGTACACACTTTATAGAGGCTGGGTGTACCCCAGGAGCTCCACACAACCTCGAAGTTGAGTCATGACCATTAATTAAATAAATTTTCTGCCTAACACACTGAGCTACCTTGCCTCCTGATATATATATTGAGCTGGAGAAAGAGAAATTAATTTTTTTCCATATTTTTTAAAGTAAACTTATTAATATAAATTTCAAACATAAATCAATTCACTATGCGCGCTATTTTGATCAATAACTTTTCTTCACTTTTCTGGGGAAACTAAAATTCCATCACTGAAGAAGTTCAGAGAACTTTGTGCCGGAAAACTAAAACAAGTGCAAAGCTTCATTTGATACCAGGCCAGCCTTACACTATTAAGAGAGTTCAACAGAAATCAAAATATACGGTGGTTGCAGTCAGACAGGGCAATATAGTGGATGCATCAAAACTTCTCAAATATCACTAAGATGTATGTGGTCCAGTATTGCTGTGATAAAAGACACCTTTCCTTTTGAACGACTCCAGCCATTTTCTTGAACTGTCTGCTTTAATAGCATTAGTTGTTGACAGAGTTGAATTAATGATTCTATTACATTCCAGCAGCTCCTGCCTTCTGGAATTTCCATTTTCAAAGCACAATAACTTTAAGTACGGCAACCTTTAAAGGTTATAGCATAACTTCGTTTAATAAAGATTTTTATAGTTGGATTAGTAACAGTTAGAGGATGGATCATTCCCCTCCAAGGAGCAAAGACAAGCTCGCCCACCCATTTCTCCGGCCCTATGGTCACTCATACCCTTCTTCAGTAGTGGAGTGTCCACAAAGAAGACTCCTATTATATATTAGATGTGCTTTATTTCTTATTTACATCATAAATAAAAATTGTGTTGAATTCCACAATGAGAACACTATTTATGACTCATTTTTTCATTTATTATGTTTAGTAAATGTTAGTGTAAATATTGTACACTTCAAGATCAGTGCCTTTAAAGGTAACTATTGTGATACAACTAAATTAAATTAACTATTTAAACCAAAGAACATAGGAGTTAAGCAGTTATCAATATTACATTTAAAACAGGAAATAGTTTATACTGAAAAAAAAAAAAATAATAAATAAACCTAGTTTCTTCAAAATCTGCTAATTTGCTCAAAGGTGTTAATAAAAAAAAGTTATAAACGCTTCTTTATAACAATTATCTGACCTCTATTATGATCTTACAGTACATCCAATAACTGTTGGGAGATGAGTACAATGTTTCATCCAGAAGATTCAGGTCATGTGGATAGCAAGTAATATGCATTACATTACATTTTTTCATGATTAAATTTTCTTTGATGTTTTTTAAATTTCCTCCCACTAAACCTATTTTAAACTTTAAATAAATTATCAATTAATAACATCATCCAATACTCCATGCATTATGATGATAAATAAGCATTATATGAAATAAAGGACGCAGTCTGATCTAGAATAACAAAAGAAATGTTTAAAAGAAATGCATATGGTGGAACAATCTTCAAGTTTACTGAGATAACAAACTTTTATTTATTTATAGGTTACATCTTTTAAGTGCCCTGTGCAACACAGCTTAGAGCAACTCGTTTTTTTCTGCTAAGTAACAACTGATTAAGAAGGAAAATATAGCAGTATTTTTTTTCCCCTTCTCCCCTTTTCTCCCCCCAGCAAACTGGGATTTCCAGGTTGGAAGGTTGGGGGTATAAACTTTATTCATGGTTAAATATTTAGCAAACAATTTCATGGAATCAATCAACTAATTTAATCATTATTAAATTAGGTGATTGATTCAAGGAAATTAGTTGTCAAATAGCTATTATTAAATTTTGCCTAACTAGGTCAGGGAAGGGTGGGAAATTAGTTACTAAGAATTAATTTTACCCTATCACAGAGGTCAGATGTGAACTTACAGTTTCAGTTTATCAGATTATCAGTGTAACAGAGCAATTTACAAGTGTGTTAAGTCAGAGCTAAGCTCATCCTCTTTTTTTTTTTTTTTATAATTATCTGAAAGATGTGGAAAAAATAATTAGGCAGAATATATTAAAAAGTAAAAAATCACCTGTTCTTCAGCCTGCATAGTAATCAGTTCCCATTTGTTTTGTAAAGATCTTTTCAAACAGTTTAATGCTTCCTAAAAAATATAATAAACAATAAAAATCAATTACACTACATATATAATATATATCCTTTTTTTTAAATTTCCATTTCCATCAATATTAATCCAAAAACAAAAGATGTAAAGCCATCAAATTATTGAAAAATATCTCATTCACTAGATGCACAGGAGAGACTACAGTTGTGAATTGATTTAAATAAATGAAATAATAATTTTAAAAAAAATGTAAAGATATTAAATTTGTTTAATTTATGAGGAAATAAAAAGTTTATTTTGAAATTTTCCAAGAGACTCTTTTTAAACATTTTGTCACCATTTTCAGTGAAAAATTCTATTCAATAATACAAAATACATGGATTTACAACAATTTCATACAGATTGGTTCTTCAAAACTCAGAAATGAACATTTTTGTAAAAACATACCAGCTCATACTCTTCTAGAGCATGTCTCTGCTTGTTACGAAGTGTTCTTTTAACGAGATAGATGGCGTACTCCATGTTATCTGGATGACGGTGGTGCCAAGGCCAGTAATAGGCGGCCTGTAAAATTATAATATACGTATAAATCCAAGGAAATATAAAATGAATATACAAATTCCTAAATTTACATTAATAACTGATTATCTCATAAAATTATTTTAATAATTGTTTATAATGATCTCCAAGGGACCAGGCATATTCGCCTCCTTGGGTGAGTGCCAGCATATTTCATTTCTTTTTAAAAAGTTTAATATACACAGAGTGTCCCGAATTTAAATGGCAAAACTTCAGGAACTTATAAAGACCGAAAAACTAAGAGAAAAAGTCCTTTAGAGATTTGCTCGTTTTTGCTTAGTTTTAGAGAAAATTGAAAAAAAAAAAAAAGAAACAAAATAAAAATACTACAGGTAGCGATTATCACCTTTCAAAATTCGTCAGGCTAGGCAGAGATATGTAAACACTTAATGTCATCCTTTACATTCTTTTATTTGTTTACATTTTTGCTTCCTTCTAGGATTATAATTCCTGAATCAATCTTCAGTCAGTTTCTCAGATATTTTTGTGTGAATAGCATCAGCCACAATGCCGCATACATATTCTAATGTTGAATGCACTGATATGATTTTTGTGTATGGTTTCTGTAACGGTAATGCTTTAGAAGCGGTGCGGGAGTATGCGCGCCTATTTCCAAATAGAAGAGTGCCTAATCGACGAGTCTTTTCGTTAACTTTTAATAGACTAAGAGAGACTGGGTCATTCTTAATACATAATGAAGGCGACCAATTCCAGGCAGCAATAAGAGCAGATTATCGGAGAAGAAATTGTGTCCAACGCCACTTCGATAACAATCCTGAGACTAGCATTGAGAGATTGAATTTTAGTAACTGGTTTCTTGACAATTTCGCGATGATAATTTATTTCCAATAAAAATTATATGGACCGATGAAGCTACCTTTACAAGAGGAGGAATTGTTTATCAAAGAAATTATCATGTATGGGCTCTTGAAAATCCGAGAGCTATTAGAGAGAATAGGTTTCAGCATGAATTTGCTATAAACGTTTGGCTTGGAATTTGGAACGGATTACTGGTGGGAACATATTTTTTACCTGGAAGATTGAATGGTATCACATTTACACATTTTTTGTAGAACGACTTTTTTAATTATTTAGATGACATTCCCTTACAGCAGCGGCTTGAAATGTGGTTCCAACTCGATGGATGTCCAGCTCATTATAGCAGAGTTGCTCGAGCTTGGCTGGATATAAATTATCCACAACGATGGATTGGACGTGGAGGAGTTGTACCTTGGCCACCCAGATCACCTGATATGACACCCATGGATTTCTTCGTATGGGAAACCTTGAAGCAGAAAGTTTATTTGGTGTCAATCAACTCAAGAGAGCAATTAAGAGACCGAATCATAGATGCAGTGCACCAAATATCATCAGAACAATGTTTAGCTGCAATTTATCTAGTGAGTGCTAGATGCAATGCTTGCATTGGTGCAAGAGGACAACATTTTGAGCAATATTTACATTAAAAAGAACATAACATAAATATAAATGTAAATAAATGAGTATAAAAATGAAAACTTCTTTTTTTTTTTTTTTTTTTTTTTTTTTTTTTTTTTTTTTTTTTTTTTTTGCGATTTTCTCTAAAACTAAGCAAAAACGAGCAAATCTCTAAAGGACTTTTTGTCTTAGTTTTTCGGTCCCCTATCAGTTCCTGAAGTTTTGCCATTTAAATTCGGGACACCCTGTATAAACTATACTCTGCAACAAAAGGTTAGACACACTCTCCCTTGTAAAAAAGAAAAACTTTTTATTATTTTTGAAAGATTTTACTTTTTATTATTTTACCCCACTCATAATTTTCCTAGAATTTTTCTGAATAGGCTTGTATATTGAAAAAATAAAAGGTCAATATACAAGGGAACGGGATGCACAAGAAACAAATGAATTAGAAATTTGGGCTCTGATTGGGTTACTATTTTTAGCTGGAGTGAAAAAGTCAGGAAGACAAAGTGTTCGTGACTTATGGGATAGAAGTGGTACTGGAATCGAAATATTCTATATGACCATGTCATATAACAGATTTTTTTTTCCTAATGAGGTGCTTACGTTTTGACGATCATCGCGACAGACTTCAAAGATCTGAAATAGATAAGCTTGCACCAATAAGAGAAATTTTTGAAATCTTTATTCAAAACAGCCAAAATTCATTTACTCCAAGTGAATTTTTGACTGTTGATGAGCAGTTGGTTGCATTTAGAGGAAGGTGTTCCTTTCGACAGTTTATCCCCAGCAAACCGGCGAAATACGGCATTAAAATTTTTCTTCTTGTCGACACAAAAAAAAATATGTACACCATCAATGCTGAAGTTTATGTAGGCTTACACACAGCTTGATGTATAAGTTAAGACATTTTATGCTTTTAAATAATTTTAATATTTACAAAGCAAAATAATATAATGCAATAATAAAGAAATAGTCCAGTCAATAAACACATTGTAGAGGGCATGGAATATGCGATAATTTTTGACTTCATAGCTTCGTTAGGAATAGTTGGAAGGTAAACATACTAAAAGTTCCCGCTGCTGGGGGGTGAGCTAACGGTGAGGGGAGGGGAGAAGTTCCATTTTTTTAGTTAATTAATATTTGTGGATTATTTTACCCCTACATAATAAAAGAAACATTTTAGATTGTTATGGTTGGTAGTTTTTTGATAATATCTTGAAAACTGTTGACTCTAGAAAAAAATGTTTCAAATAAACATAAAAGCTAATTAAATTTACTATAAAGTTGACTATATATAAATTTGTCGTAATTCTAACCCCTTACGAGATATACGTTATTGAAAATCGGTGATTTTTGGGAAAAAACAAATGTCACCTCACTTTTTGTCAAACTTTTGCTTCTATTATGTTCCACAAACGTTTCTCAGAAAAAAACGTCAGAATCAAAATTGTAGAGCATTAAATTTACTTTAATTTCATATATACGTTTCTGGAATTTGTTTCAAATGTTTAACAAAAAGTGAGGTAACATTTTTTTTATTTCTAATATTGTCGATTTTTAGTAATGTATATCTCGAAAAACGTTTGAATTTCTACAAATACGTATATAATTAATTTTATAGGAAATTTAATGAGCTTTAATTTTGATCTGCTACATATTTTTTTAGAGTCCACCGTTTTCAAGATATAATCGAAAAACAAAATTGGGACTTTCTCCCCTCCCCACACCTTTAGCTCACCCCCCAGGGGCGGGGACTTTTAATATATTTACCATCTAACTACTCCTAACAAAGCTGCAAAGTCAAAAATTATTACATATTTCAGGCACTCTACACCCCTCATTTCGGCACTCTTTATCGGGTGTTGCACTTCTCTGAAAAAACACGTTTATTGATACTCATTCCGAAATTAATTGTTCGATCCAAAATTTCTATTTTTTATCTGAAAGCTCCTTAAATTTACTATAAAAACCTATATATGAAATTTTTACCAAGTACCCATTAAATACCCATACCAGCACGTTAAAAACCGCTTACTATTTTAAGTTTTTTTGGCATAGTTTTTATCATAACGCTGAAACTATTTGTCAGATCTGACTTTATTTTATTTCAACTAAAATCTAGTAAAATTTACTATCAGGCCTTATATATGAAGTTTTGATTATGTCACGTAATACACCCAAACCTGAACGCTAAATATGTATATTTTGAAAAAGTATGACGACATTCACAAATCCAGTGGGCTGGTTTGAGTGTATAACGTGACATAATCAAAATTTCATATATAGGTTCTTATATGAAGAAGCAAATACCAGAAACGTATATATGAAATTAAAGTAAATTTAATTCTCTACAATTTTGATTCTGATGTTTTTTCTGAGAAATGATTGTGGTACGTAGTAGAAGCAAAAGTTTGACAAAAAGTGAGGTGACATTTATTTTTTCCTGAAAATCACCGGTTTTCAATAACGTATATCTTGTAAGGGGTTAGAATTACAGACAAATTTATATACATTCAACTTTATAGTAAATTTAATTAACTTTTATGTTTATTTGAAACATTTTTTTCTAGAGTCAACAGTTTTCAAGATATTATCGAAAAACCAAAAAAATGGAACTTCTCCCCTCCCCCCCACCATTAGCTCACCCCCCAGCAGCGGGGACTTTTAGTATGTTTATCTTCTAACGATTCCAAATGAAGCTATGAAGTCAAAAATTATCGCATATTCCATGCACTCTACACCCCTCATTTCAGCACTCATTGACTGGACTAAAAATAAACTGAAACTAATAGGAGGCAGAATTATCAGACCTTGATGAATAGTTACATACAATATTAGTAAAACTTAACATTTTATGTGCCACAAAATGATAGACACACTGTCATTTTTTATTATTCTCCTAATCTTCGTGAGGTTGAGACTATTAAATAACATTTCTACTTAAGAACTGTGTTGAATTTGTATGAAAGTAGGCACATCTAAACATGTCAATAATGAGGAAAAATTAATGTTTTTCAAATGAAGAGGGTTATTTGATTTTTTCACTTATGAGGATGGGATGTATTCTAGGGAGATCGCAAACTGCCTCAAACATAATTTTTCATTAGTTGTGATGTATGAGGCACAGAAAGATATATGGAACCCACTGCTCAACTGAGGGGCCCCTTGTTTGTCGTTATAAGAAAAACGGAATAGGCATCTAACTGTTGTAAAATGGCAAGCCTAGAGCAAATCAATGAGGAAGCCTAGAGCTCAAACAAACCTTAGTGATGTCCAAAGATTTTTAAAAATCTGTGGTCTATTATGATCATTCATGTAACATAATAGAAGTGGTCATTAATTCATTAATCCTAATTGAAAAAAGATCATTTTAAACAAGACTGATAAGATGACTACTAAACACAGGCACAAAAACAAGTATAATTGTAATTTGACAGACGAGTATATTTCAATCAAATGTCAAAGAAGGTTGACCGAAGTGGTATAGAGTGACCTTTTAGAAGACACAACTATAGTAACTGTATTATTAGTCTCAAGTCTATTCATTACTGAACATCAGTGTCGATATTAGGTATCTAAAAAGATGCTTCATTGCTTTGAAATTCAAGTTCCATGAAACTTGGAGGGGACTGTAAGGATTGTAGTAGAACTGAACTTTGGAGGATAAGAAGAAATATTGAAGTAAGAGCCTGAAGAAAAATGTAGAAGAAAACAGAGAATGACATGTAGAGGGAAGATGATGTTCCTGTAAGTTTCTAGAGGCAAGGGGACAATAGTTAATATTTTATAATCAAGTTGAGCCTACCAAAGTACTGAACCCGAGACCCTTCATGGGTTGTAAGTGGTACAGGTTTAGGTTTAATTCTTATAGTTTCAATTTCAATGAAGATCATGCCTCCTTCCTTATTTCTTAGGCATTGTATAACCACAAGTTTCTGTGTTCCTTATTTTCTGTACAACGGAATATCAAGAGAAAATTAAATTTTAGCCACGCTACAAATTCCCAAAGGGTATATAACTTCTAGTTGTCTTATTCACTTACCTCTGTTAGTGACATGCTCAATGTTGAGAATTCTACACCATTTATAATATTATCTATTAAACCTGAGCACCCTGCATGAAATGTGACTAAACCTCTAACTGTCTACTACCAAACAAAACTATGCTCTACATATACGAAACCATATACTTGATAAACTTTACCTGGAACCGGTACAATGAATTGTCGTCCTTGACAGTTAGGTTTTTGCAGTCCGTGACAGGAAATATATAACCATACTGACAAAGGAGATTCGCTAGATGTACTGCTTCACCTAGAACAAAATTACAGGTCTAAGGTCATTACAAATACTACATTAATAATCTAAAAATTTTATGTAAATTTAAAATAGAGTTATTAATCAAATAGAACCCTCAAAGTCATTGCAGTTTAGTTCATATTAGTCTAGTCAAATGGTTTTAAAATAAGGCTTGAAGTGGAAAGTTAATGGGTAATTGTTTTTTATGGCTTACTTTATATTTTTGGGGTGCTAAACACGAATCTGAAGTTTTCCAACAAAATTTCTATCGGCAAATATGAGAAAAATTAGTAAAAAATAAAAAAACTTTAATTTTTTTGATTATTTTACTTGTAACTTGTAAAGTAATCATTTTAATCAAAATACCTTTCTATATTAAATTAAAAAGGAGAAAATGACCAACAATTTATGTACTTAAGTTTTTTTTGTCAGACGTAAGATATCCAAAAAATAATTTGGCCAACTAGGGGCCAATCCCACTTTTCCGCAAAAATATGTTTGTCGTACATTTTTGTCAATAACTCCGAAACTATTTGTCTGACTCACAATTTATTTTTTTTATCTAAAAAGTGGTCAAATTTACTATTGGACTCTCTATATAAAGTTTTAATCGGGTCCCTTGAAATACACATGCCAGAATGCTAAAGATCCAGCACTTTTATGAAATCCACGGTTTTTTGGCACATTTTTCGTTATAACTCCGAAACTACTTGTTCAGTTAAAAATTTATTTTTTTTATCTGAAAGGTGGTCAAATTGACTATTGGACTCTATATGTGATTTATTTTAAATGCTGTAAAACACCCACGCCATCCCTCTGAATTTGTCATAATTGTCATATTTCATATGCTAGCTTGGGTGTTTCACGGGATTAAATATAAATTACATATATATGATATAGAAGAAAATTTAGCCACTTTTTAGATAAAAAAAAATAAATTTTGAATCGAACAAGTAGTTTCGGAGTTATAACGAAAAATGTGCCCCAAAAAAACGTGGATTTCATAAAAGTACGGGATCTTTAGTATTCTGGCATGTGTATTTCAAGGGACCCGATTAAAACTTTATACATAGAGTTCAATAGTAAATTTGATCACTTTTTAAATAAAAAAAATAAATTTTGAGTCAGACGAATAGTTTCGGAGTTATAGTGACTAATGTGCAAAAAAACATGGATTTTTACATCAATACGGGCTGGTTAGCGTGCTTTTAAGGGACATTATTAGAACTTCAAATTTAATATTTTAATAGTAAATTTAACCATCTTTAAGATGAAAAAAAGTAATTTTTAATCAGACAAATAGATTCGGAGTTATTGACAAAAAAGTACGACAAACATATTTTAGCGAAGAAGTGGGAATGGCACCAGCTGGTCAAATTCCTTGTGGATACCTTACGTCTGACAAAAAAAACTTAAGCACATAAATTGCAGGTCATTTTCTCCTCTTTATTTTATAATAGAAGAGTATTTTCCTTAAAATGATAAATAGATTTTTAAAGATTTGTTTTTTTAAAATGTCAATTGTGAATTCACTATATCCATTGAATTTCTTTATTATAATTTTGTTCATTTAGCAGTATCTTTAAAAGAAGGTAAACCATACTATTAAAGGCTGCAAACTTATGTGTTAGTTTGTTTGTTTATTTCATTTAACGTCACTTCATGCTGCTATGGCTAATCGGACGATGCTACGGTGGGAGTCCTAAATTTTGCCTATCCAGGTATAATTAGGATAGGGATCTTTAACGAGCACCTGACATCGCACAGGCTCGGGACCCCCATTTTACGTCCCTTCCGAAGGACGGCATAGCTAAGGATTTTTTACTCCCTTTAAAAAATCCTAAGGTCATCTGCCGGGCTGCGAACCCGCGATCTTGGGTTTAGTAGGTTGCTATGCTAACCACTACACCACAGGTGACCCCCTTATGTGTTAGTGGTCTGACATTATTGTGAATAACTACAGCTGTGTATGTGGGTTTTCTATATATTCCAAATTCATTTGGTTTATTTTTTATTAGAATTTCTTAGCCTAAAAAGTTAACAGCTTTGTTTTTATCTAATACTTATATGAACTTAATTGATGGATGTATTTGAGTAGAAATATACCAAGAAATTACTAGTGTAGAAGATATAGCCACCTAAAATTGGAATAAAAGCATGAAATGTCAGAATAATAATCATTACTTTTCATTTCTAATCTTGGACTCATCAATCAAACATGTATCAAGTATCCATAGTCAAGGTGGGCAAAAATATCGAAGAATAATCAAAGTTAATGTGTATTTCATGGGAATACAATTTTCAGTGCTAAGGGAAATATGGTAATCCAAAGATAGAAGGTGATTAAAAGTGACCCTAAGGTTTTTTGACAGAGCTGTAAAGGGTCTAAAATTTTGTCTATTTTCATAAGGAAATTTTAAATAATTCAAAATAAATAAATTTAAGAAAATTATTTAGTAAATTAAAATTGTTTGAATAATGAAAAATGGTTGCATATAACTGAGTTAACTGTTATATAAATTTTTGTTTATAATTAATTTTATATATAATTGTGGGTAAGAATAATGTAAATTATATTGATAACATCTAAAGAAAAAGTGTAATTTGTAAAATTTGTTTAAAATTTAATTTGTACAATAAATTTAGTTGGCAATACATAGAATAGGGGAGTGGGGGGACAGTGTTGTGGAGGGAACAGGATGTGTAGGGCCACATGGTGTGCAGCAGTTATAGTGAAACGTGTTTGTGATAATAAGATGAATGTTTTTTTTTTTTATGTTGATTGAAATGTACTTGGAGTTATTTTATGAGAAGAATTGGTGATGTATTTGACAAGACAATTTAATAATTATTGTTTTTATTGTGATTAAGAGGTATGTTTGTACATTTTCTATTAAGATTATTTGGACAGGGATTTGATTAAATTTGAATTATATAAAAAATAGCTTATTTAAATATTGAATTTTTGTGTGTAAACTTAACTTTAACTAATTTTGGATTGAAATTGTATTTTGTTTTAATTATATCATTTTATGAAAAGCCATTTTTCATTAATTATATTACGGCCCGGACAAAATAAAGTAAAATTAATTATATGTTCACCTTATTATTAATAATTGTAAGAATAACCTTACAGAGCTTTGGAAATGAATAGGAAGGTGGTTGTGACAAAACAATATAGATGTGAATTATGAGAGGGTTTTAAGCCGATTGAAAATTCCCTTGGTTTTTCCTGGATTCAGTTGCAAATTATTCCCCATTGCACATTGCTTGATATATGGAAAGCCATCTTGAACCTAACTTGATGCTTAGAGTATAGCAGTGATGTGTCGGTCAAAAAAATTTCAGATTCTTGATAAGGGTTCGACAACCAGTATTTACACAAAATAAAATGGAAAAGATCTTTATTCTTTGACATATCATCCCTTGAGAATAACAAAAATATATAATGAAATGGTTTGATTGTCTGAGTGGCATTACTTTATTGATTAAAGGCTTCATTTTCCAATAAATATCTTCAACAAACTGATGTTAGTTTAAAGTTGCATGGGATTTGTTTTTAAATCTGTACAGAGGTGGTTTGATTGTTAGCAGAAGAATGATGTGTAACGATAACATAATGAAATTATATCCAAAGTTTTCGACTTTGGATCACAGATTCTCGATACAAATTCTTTTCTCAAGAATCAATGGAACCAAGAATCAGACACATCCCTAGAATATAGTATTATAAGGGTGAAAGGATAGGTAATTTTACAGTATAATAAGTCATATTAGGAGTTAGGATAAGGTTTTACAGTCATTAATATTAATATATAAAAGGTTTAAAATGTGGTAAACAAGCCTTTATAACAGTCATTAAAAATTTTAAAACAGTGAACCCACTATAGATACGTTAAAGCTTGCAATAATTAAAATTTTAAGCTTTAATTTTTAATAATTGTTCGATGAGGACTATGTCGTCTGCATAGAGGAGCATCTGTATTACAACAGGTTGCAGATTCCATTGTCCTAAATGTGCCCGCCCTGTTCTCCGCTTGCATATGATTGTAATCTCATCCATATATAATAGGAACAGAAGAGGGCTCAAACAATCCCCTTGTTTAACTCCTTTTTCCATTCTGAATTCCAGAGACTCATGTCCATTAAGTCTTAAAATTCCCTTAGGATCTTGGTAAATGGACTTTATTGCCTATTTAAGTTTTCGGGAACATATCTTACTCATAGCATATGTTATATATAGAGATATGTCCCATATCTCTTCTCTGGGGACTGAGTCGAAAGCCGCTTTTAGGTCAAGAAAAGCCAAATATACACTTCTACCATTATATTTCTTAATGTGAAGATGTGATCTTGTGTCTGTCTATACAAGATCACACATCTATACGATCTTGCTAATTTCCTATATCTTTTTCTACCAGTGGTTTCAGACGGTTCTCCAATATGGATGTATATATTTTGTTTACAACATGAGACAGGCAAATTGGTCTGTAATTAGTGCATTGACTCTGGCAGCCCTTTTTATGAATAGGAATAATAATATAGAATAGAATAGAATAGAAAATACTTTTATTAATAATATTTACAAAATTTTATGTTATTTACAAAATTGTTCAAAGTAATATTACTGACATAGCTACGGCTGTCAGGAGCGCTTTTAATTTAAAAATGATTTTAGATCATTATTGTTTATTTATTTTTAAATATGTAAATATTTATTGATTTATTAACTAATAAATGATTTATCTATTCACAAACAATACAATCCAAAAAATACAATACAATCTAATTACCTATTATATAATCTATTATTAATCATTATGTCTTATATAACAATATCATAATTACCATATATCCTATAACAATATCTCAAATAATAATATATATCCACCCATTATTATACCAGGTATGCAAGTTTAAAATGTCATTTATTTCTTAAAATAAATACACAGTAATTTAAAAAAAAGTATAATATATTTTATTCAAAGTACTGACCCTCGCTTTCTACACATTTTGCCCATCTCTCGGGCAATATATGGATACCATTCCAAAAGAATGCTTCATCTTTATTTGAAATCCATTCATCGAGCCATTTTCGTACGTTTTCGAAATTGTTGAAGTGTTGCTCCGCCAATGAGTGTCCCATCGAGAAGAGGTGATAATCAGAAGGCGCCAGGTCAGGTGAATACGGCGGGTGGGGTAGGAGTTCCCAACCAAGCGAAGAAATCGTTTCCTTAGTCAATCTGGCTGAATGTGCAGGAGCGTTATCATGCTGAAGAATGACTTTGGCGTGCCTGTGAGCCCATTCTGGGCGTTTTTCGATCAATGCGTGACTCAAATTGATCATTTGTTGTCGGTAGCGCTCGGTATTGACTGTTTCGCCGGGTTTGAGAAGCTCGTAGTAGACTACTCCCTTCTGATCCCACCACACACACAGCATTGTCTTCTTCCCAAAACGATCCGGTCTTGCACTCGATGTGGATGGTTGTCCTGGCGTTACCCATGATTTTTTTCGTTTGGGATTCTGAAAATAAATCCATTTTTCATCGCCAGTTACAACTCGATGCAAAAAACCCTTTCTTTCGTGGCGTAAAAGCAGCATTTCGCACACAGTTTTTCGTTTTTTTCATCTGTCGTTCGTCCAATTCATGTGGAACCCATTTTCCAACCTTTTGAATCTTTCCCATAGCTCTCAGGCGATCGGAAATGGCTTGCCTAGTGACATTCAACTGTTCTGCCATCATTTGTTGGGTTTGGGTATTGTCTTCGTCTAATAAAGATTGCAATTCGAAGTCCTCAAACTTTTTTGGTCGATTTTCTCGTTTTTGATCAGTAACATCAAAATCACCACGTTTGAAACTTTGAAACCAACGTTCACATGTCCTGACGGTTGGAGCAACATCGCCATAAGTCTCAACAAGAATTCGATGACATTCAGATGCCTTTTTCTTTTGATTAAATAAGAAAATCATGACATGCCGCAAATGCTCTTTATTTGGCTTTAAAATTAGACATTTTTAACACCAAAGAAAGGTATGATACGTCCACGTAAACGACTTAAAAACAACTGACTTTTGTAAACAAATGACTAACAAACATCGATGAGAAGAGGTGATAATCAGAAGGCGCCAGGTCAGGTGAATACGGCGGGTGGGGTAGGAGTTCCCAACCAATTTTAATTACGATGCCAAGCGAAGAAATCGTTTCCTTAGTCAATCTGGCTGAATGTGCAGGAGCGTTATCATGCTGAAGAATGACTTTGGCGTGCCTGTGAGCCCATTCTGGGCGTTTTTCGATCAATGCGTGACTCAAATGGATCATTTGTTGTCGGTAGCGCTCGGTATTGACTGTTTCGCCGGGTTTGAGAAGCTCGTAGTAGACTACTCCCTTCTGATCCCTGACCCACCACACACACAGCATTGTCTTCTTCCCAAAACGATCCGGGTGGGGTAGGAGTTCCCAACCAAGCTTGCACTCGATGTGGATGGTTGTCCTGGCGTTACCCATGATTTTTTTCGTTTGGGATTCTGATTCTGAAATAAATCCATTTTTCATCATCGCCAGTTACAACTCGATGCAAAAAAACCCTTTCTTTCGTGGCGTAAAAGCAGCATTTCGCACACAGTTTTTCGTTTTTCCATCTGTCGTTCGTCCAATTCATGTGGAACCCATTTTCCAACCTTTTGAATCTTTCCCATAGCTCTCAGGCGATCGGAAATGGCTTGCCTAGTGACATTCAACTGTTCTGCCATCATTTGTTGGGTTTGGGTATTGTCTTCGTCTAATAAAGATTGCAATTCGAAGTCCTCAAACTTTTTTGGTCGATTTTCTCGTTTTTGATCAGTAACATCAAAATCACCACGTTTGAAACTTTGAAACCAACGTTCACATGTCCTGACGGTTGGAGCAACATCGCCATAAGTCTCAACAAGAATTCGATGACATTCAGATGCCGTTTTCTTTTGATTAAATAAGAAAATCATGACATACCGCAAATGCTCTTTATTTGGCTTAAAATTAGACATTTTTAACACCAAAGAAAGGTATGATACGTCCACGTAAACGACTTAAAAACAACTGACTTTTGTAAACAAATGACTAACAAACAAAATAGCGTTTAGAGATAAGCAAATCCTTCAATAGGCTAAGAGCGCATTCTATTGGAATTAAAACGACATTTTAAACTTGCATACCTGGTAGACTTGCAATAGCTCTGATAAATTTTGTTGAAACCCCCAATTGTGACAGTTTAAACAGGAGAGGAGCATGCCTAACCACAGAATCAAAGGCAGATTTGAAATCTATAAAGAAGCAATAGATTTTCTTGACTCCTTCATTTCATTTCAATTGAATCAAGTTTGTAAGGACAAAAACATTATCCACTACAGAATAACCTTCCCTAAATCCATCCTGCTCCTCGCGTAACAGCTTTTTCTCTTTTACCTATGACTTTAGCCTTCCAGCTAATAAACTCGTATAGACTTTTTTAATGGTATCCTGTAATACTATTCCTCTATAGTTACTAGCCTGATTTGGATCTCCTTTCTTAAACAGTGGCAGTACAACAGCCTCGCTCATGCTATCGGGAATGGACCCTTTATTAAAATAATTACTAATCAGTTCTAGCAGCAATTCTAGGTTAAAGTCTTATTCGGTACCACTGTTGTGAATTCTTGGCTGATCTACAACTAACTCGCTAGTAACAAGTTTGCAATAATTGAATTCAGAAGATCTTTGATTGAAAGTATGGTTTCCTTCAGTATCACAGAAAATATTCCACCCACAATCAATGAAAATAAGCGAAAAAAGAAACACAATATAATAAAGCCCTTTGGTCTGAGAAGAAAGAAAAGGCGCACGCGTATGTCGTGCTGATACGGGAAACTGAGGAAGACAATGTCAAGTAGAGAAGCGGATAAACATGCTAGGCTGTTTTAACGAAATGCACCATTGAAGTAAAATAATGTCACTTCATTTAACATTCATGTCTTAGAAATTTGAAATTAATTTATCAAAACATATGAGGCTATGAGAGCAAAAGTGGCCTAACCCACAAAATATAAAAAAATATAATTTAGTAATTTTTTGCAACTATAACACAACTATAAACACATTAACCCACCAGATGGCGTTATAGTTGCCAAAAATTACTAAATCAGATTTTTTTATATTTTGTGGGTTAGGCCACTTTTGCTCTCATAGCCTCATATTATGTTAAACATATTAACATATTATTATTATTTTAAAAACATATTTATTACCTCTTTTGTTATTTGCAATTTAATGAATTAGTGAATATTAAATTTAACTTTTGTCTTTTTTTACTTTAAAAAAAAAAAAATAATAGGTTGTTATATTTTCATAGAAAAGATTTGGATTAATGTTCCAGTTAATAACTATTCGTAAAAATAAGAATATAATGAATGTCTAAATCCTGATATGTAATTTTTTGCTAATAAAACGTTATTTATAATTTCAATTGCTTTAACTCCATACTTAGTCATTAGATTTCCCTCCTACTATAACATAAGTTTCATCTATGATTGCTGAAATAATCTAGAAAAAATGAACATTAGTGAACCATTCCTGATAGCATAGTGAATTTTTTTTGTTATGAAATATTTTGTTTAATACATGTACCCAGGGACATGTAACGCACTGGGGGGAGTGACGGGGACATTTACCGCGCAGACTGAGAGGTAACCTGAAATCCATCCTGCAGTTAATGTGTTATAACTTTTGTACCCAACCCGTACTTTCTGCGGGTGCACGACAGGCCGAGTGTTAAAAAAAAAAACCTTGTTGTTTATCCTACCTGGATATATTCATCAAGCATTCAGAGGTACCTGAACCCCACCCCCATGCCCCTTTTAGATAAACCCATGTATATAAATGCACAAACATGTTTATAATAATGATAGAGATCAATAATCACTAGAAAACACAAAGGACAAGATATAAATCATTATTAACTATGTCAAAATGGTTAAAAATAAACTTTTAGATTTTAAAAACATTTTAATTCAATATTACAGCAATGTAGAACACAAACTTGAAAAAGTTTTTGAACTCCATAAATCATTATATTTTGAAGAAAATTGTATACTCTTTTAATTTTAGATTACATATTTCTTCGTCCATAATACTTGTTTAAAAGATATTAGAAAAAAAAGTTAAATAAATTTGTGGTTTTTAGTTACAAAATTAGAGGTCAAAATTTAATTTTACATTACTATTAATCACCAAATATTATTATAATAAAAAGTAAAATGTTTTACCTGAACTAAGATGTAGGTTCTTTATGAGAGGACATATTTACTGGACTATGTTGGATACTAAGCAATAATAATCAACTGAATCCAACGGAAAGTATTAACAAATTTTCTTAGTTTATTTTGCCTACTAACTATCTAGGCATAGGTTTCAATAACACCACACAGCGTTTGTAAAGATTCCAAAGAGTGTTGCATTAGCAATGCTTTACTACTAAATAGGACTTCTCATCTTTCCGTGGAAAACAAACTTCTCATATACAAAACAATAATTAAATCTATGGATTTGAGATCTATGCAGAGACGGTTTGGGTTGGGAATGCCTAGGATGAGTGAAGGGGAGAATATTGTACCTTGAAACACTTTTTTTATTTTTGGTGTTGGCACCCTCAATTTAGCTGATATGAGTATTTTTCTTCTGGTGGTCCATCGTAGTAATACTAACCAATAGCTACAACTATCAAATTCAACAGGATCAAATTCCCAATTTTTAGTGTTCTTTGAATATGAGCACCAAGGTACAACAATTCAACAGTTTTTGTTACACGGTACAACAAAGCTCCTGTACCTTGCAACAGCAACTGTAGTTTCTTGGCAATTTTGATAGTGGTAATTTTCAAAAATAAACAACAGAAAACAAAAGAGTATTTGTACTTTTCAACAATTTCGTGTTTTTCTTTTAGTGTTTTGTTATTTGACAAAAAATAAACTTAACAAACTAGAATGACATAATAACTGAATTAGAAACTTGAACGATTAACTAGAAAACTTGTTTAAAAAACTTTTGACTGAACAAAAAAAAAAAAAAAAAAAAAAAAAAAAAAAGAAGGTGAATACAAGAAAGAAGACTGCCTTTTATCATTTCATTTTGTACTTATAGAATGGAAAGTCGAATGACTTCTTCTGAAATCTGTCACCTATCAATGGAGGAAGTAGTTCAGCAACCATTTCCGTGATGTCAATTGGATCTGGATCAAGAACTGCAGGGAAAACAAATGACTTTCCACCCTTCTTTCTCACATAGCTCACCTTAAATTCTGTAAGAGAAAGCTCCTAACAGCTACAGCAGCAGCCATTTGAGATTCACAGGTGGTCGTTTGATGCCTTCCTTTCATTTTCATATATTCTGCATCATGAAAAAAAAAACATAGGTTTTTTGAGGTAGAAAAGGTTTCAAAATCCTCACAGGTTTGTTTCAAGGAAGAGACCCAAAATGTTTTAAGGTTCACGATGACACACCTTCAGGAAAAAGAGCAGGCGACTCAGTCAACATTCTTTCTTTACTCCGAATCAACTAGGTACCTTCCCAAGAGTACACCAGAGCAAACAATTCACTTATCTTCAAAAATTTCACCTTACATATTGTTTAGTTTATATAAATATATATTGGTTCTTTTTTTTTTTCTTTCTTCTTTTTCATTTATTTCTAATTGTACATATTGAGTAAATGGAATCATAAAGCCATCCATATTATTTATTACCCACATTTGAGGCAGATTGTAACAATTACTCAATAAATTTTTTTAAAAAAATGTTATAGCTTCATTATTAGCATTGAAGATGCTCTGTTGCAGGAGGACAAATTAGAAAATGGAGAAGGCATTTTCATGGAGAAGGCATATCAGATGATAATGATATTGTGTATATGTATAAGTGCTGAGAAATGAAACAGAATACCACTTAATATCCTAAAAATCTAGAAAATAAAATCTCCAATTCATTTCAACTTTTAACAATGATGACTAATAAACAATTTGTCAAAAAATAGTAAAACAGTTTATAAAAAGTTCAGTGCAAGACTAGAAATATTTTCTAATTGAGACTGGTTACATGGAATACCTAATGCAATGGTTTTATTATCAATTTTCATTAGCAATATTAAATAATTAATAAAAACCAAAAAATTCCATTTATAAAAAAGAAATATTCAGTAAATAAGGACTACAACATGAGAGTGAAAGTTAGATGAAATTATTTATTTAAAACAACTACTATTATCAATTGAAATACCTAATGCCCAAAAAATTGTTTGAGGAATTAAAAAAAAAATTAATGGTAACTATCCATTATCAGTGCTCCAACTCATAATCTTGAGGTAAACACAATATCTCAAGTTGCATTGGTTTTAAAACAGCCATTCACATTTCTCCATCTTAGGCCTCTTCAAGTCACAAAACTCATTAACAAGCCTCCATCTAAACCAAAAATGATTTCATTAATCTCTAGAGCGAGCATAAATAACACTACTCTGAGCTGCCTCAAACAGTAATTATTTCATAGCACACACAACATAAAATAACTAGTGGAACCAACTCTTAAACAATATTATGAACCTTAAATAAAGAATGAGAAACAGTTGCACAACTTCAAAAACAAGACGAATGATGCCTGCCTGACTGTTAGTTAAAGATCTGAACTCTTAACTCAGGGTAATGAGATGGTCAATAATATATCTCAATGGGATCACCGGTAGATAAATTGGTTCAGTTTTTGGCTGGAGCTCTGGTAATGAATAGCAACGATTAAATTATGAGATCACAAGATGACGAAAAACTAACCTGATTCTTCAATGTTCAGGTGGTCAATCAGCCACTCTATTAAATCATAGCCTAAAATATAGAAAAAAAAAACAAAAAAAAAACATTTAATATAATATTAAATAAAATAATATAATATAACAACATATAAATAAATAAGTTAAAATTAAAATTATGAGGTAACTTTAAAATATACAGTTGCAAAATAAATATTTAAAAACAAATCAGTCTAATGTTAAACAAATTAAATAGGCAAACAAAGATATCCTAAAAATTGAGTTAACAACTAATGGTTGATAGGTAATACCATACTAATAATTTATACTACAACCAGCAGCCTTAAGAATCTTTCTTCATGATAACATTAAATCAGAATCATTGATAAAAATGGTATAATATAATTTATGAACAATGCCAAGTCGTATGTATGCCTCAAAATGAGATTATATAGAATTATCATGAACTGAATAATTTTCTATCTTTATTAATGTAAATACACTGGAACATAAAAAACTAAATTGAAGTTGCAAGTTTTTTTTTAAAAATTAATTTCAATGAAGCTAAATATCATCTATTTAAAGAACTGAATAATGAAGTTAAAATGAGTTATGTATATTACCAATGAATGCAGAAGGTATAGATGTTAAGAAGATCTTTTGGCAACGTACAGGAACCCCTGTTTCTGGATCCTGCATTAACTTCACTAAAGCCTCCATCTATTTACAGAAACATTTTACTTTAAACCTGTTTATAGCTACTGAAATAAAAAACAATCATATTATTCCTACTCAAAATAAATTTAATTTCCTTATATTTATTTACCTTATGGATGGCTCGTGGCCTGGGCTCCATAGCTGCCCAGGGGGGAGTTGCCTACCCAACTTCCATCGGGCTAGCAACCCTCCCCATCCTCAATGAAGCTTACAACATCAAAGCTAAAACAACAACAATAAATAAATTAGATAGTGGTTACTGTCAATTCATTAACTGTGGTTGTATAGATGCATGCCAATATATGTTACTGAGCAGACCAATTGATGGATACTAATCTAAATAACTAGGACTTATTATTAGTTAAAATAGCAAGGCTACTATTCTGTGAAAAAACATAATTTTCAAGTAAAATATTCAATGATGTAGTAGAATAACCTGTCAATCGGTCTATTCTGGAAACAAGCATGTTTTTCAATTTGACTAAGTGGTTTATAAGAGCAGATTTTGTAACTATTCTTTAATATAAAACTGTCTTTAGCAATGGTTACAAAAAATGTTAAAGGATTTAATAAATTCACTGTGTATACCAATGTACCTTCAGAGAACAAGATATTGATCACAATATACAGAAACACCCTCGTTCACAGCCACACTATTCTGTCCTCTTCTTTAAATACAATACGATTTTATGATTTCCTATTGTGTAAAAAAACTACTTTAGGCGATGAAAAAATATTTCAAATAAATAACATTAATTTTACGCTAAAAACTGTAATATCAAAACTTTTCATACCTAATTTATTATTTGTAAAGGTTGGTATTGTAGTGTAGTAGGTATGAGTACATTTACAATGTAAGTGAAAAGAAATTTTTAGGATTAAATTTGTTTCTTAATAGTGCTAAAGGTCTTAATTTATTATCACCCGTCTTCAGGCCGAGAAAGTTTAGCCCTTGTATATTAATCGTTTATTTTCATTCAAGTTTTACTTGAATAAATTAGGGGTTTCATGAAAGGCGTACATAAATAATTTACATATGTATTAAATTAATTCTTAAAAGTAATTATGTAAAGTATAAAACTATCATTTGGTCATAACCATGTATATATATATGTGTGTGTGTGTCTATATATATATATATATATATATATATATATATATATATATATATATATATATATATATATATATATATATTTACATTAATACACTCACATATATATGGCTTTAAAATTATGGAGCAAAATGTTGAGATAAATATTGGCTATCGTGTTTTCTATAAAATACAATTTTTCAGTTCCATTTGAAGCCATGCATTCCCAAACCATGACATGTCCACCGCCGTGCTTAATATTTACAAAGTAAAATTATATGTAATATTAATAAAATAATATTTTATAATGTGCGGAATCAACTAAAAAGTCCTCCTCAAAGCCCGGATTTAAATTCCATTGAGGATTTGTGTCGGTTTTGGGAAGTGAATATTTAAAAAAAAAGATTACATCAAGGGAGACGTTAAGAACAATTTTGATATAAGATCGGCAAAAACATCTCCAGATTATAAGAAATTTAGTGTACTTGATACCAAGGAGGTCGCATGGTGTTACTGAGGTATAAGGTCTTCAAACTAAGTACTAAAAAAAAAAAAGAAGTTTTTTTTGTCGATACTTTACTGAGTTTCTTCTTTTTTTTTTTTCATTCATTCATTCATGAATCCCCTTAACCCTTTTCGTGGCAAGGTAGTTTTTAAAAGAAAAAAAAACTATCCCAGTAAAATCCCTTTAAAATAGATCAAATAAGACATTGATATAAATATTTGTGATGGTATCTCAATGTATATTATGCCAAGAAAAGGGTTAAGAACTATAGCCTCTGCTACATCCTTGTTCCACTTTTCGCTTACTGCTATAAGGTGTCCCCAGTGTTTAATTCCCATTTCTATCAGGCCACCTTCCAAGTCGTCCAGCTATCTGAAACGGGGTTTCCTCGTCCTCTGCCACCTTCCAAGTCGTCCAGCTATCTGAAACGGGGTTTCCTCGTCCTCTGCCACCTCCTGGTCTGCCATGGAGCAACCTCCTTGGTATTCTAGTTTAATCCATCTTCTCTACTTGGCCCAACCTTCTCGGTCTCTTGAGCTGAATTACTTTTAAGATGTCCTATTCTCCAAATATGTTCATCATTTCAAGGCTTTTTTTTTCAATAAATATTGATATTAAAAGAATTCTTGTTTTAAAAAAAATTTCTCGTCAGATACAATTGCAAAAGTTGTTTTTCGTTTAAATAGACATATCATTAAAACTGTATAGTTCTTTTACTTTAATCTATAAAAGCATGTTTTGCCCATACTTTTTTGAGCTACTCTATGTACATACATACAAATATATGAGAGGGGTATGAAAATTTCCTGACCTCAACGTGAAGATGGCAGAACTCGTAAATAAAAGTTTAGTGAATTCATTATTCGTCTGTTGACAGTTACTCACCTACGTTTCAGCCATTTTGGATGCGCAGTTGTTATGTAATGCCGGCAGTACACACTCGCCGAGGCTAAACGAATGCAGGCGAACACGAGTGTGTACTGGGTCACCTCGTGTTAGGTCGCCTTAGCTCGGCTCGCCAGCGCTCCGAAAAAAGTCGGTCTCAGGGCACGAACCAAAGGACCCGAAAGGAAAAAAGCGACGAGGCGAACCGTTTCTTTATATCACATTTCAACGTTTCCCTCATTCAATTTCCAGTTCCTTACTAATTAAGGAACAAAAGAAAAAAAGGTTAACTAAGAACTAGCGAAAAAAAAGTTTTTTAATGGATTCATTAAGACAATTTATTTTATCCATTTAGCCAATATATTTTTTATATTTAAAAAAATATATATATATATACAGCGATAAATAAAATCATGAAATCCTAACAAGTTATTTAAGTGGGTTTTTACAACTTCTATTTAAATTAATTCTAAGTAGTTAATTATTGTAGCTAAATTTTCTTCGAAAATTCGTTTAAAATAAATAACCAATCAGAAAATATCAAATAAATTTGGACTAATCCAGTCCTGTTCCGATAAATGTTTTTATACACCATCTCGGTTTTTTTTTGTTGTTTTTTTTTTGCAATTATTTCTTGATGCAATAATTCAATGTACATATGCTTATACTATGCGTAGGCTGCAATAGCTGCAACTGCTGTAACCATAATATTCACATCCATCTTCATCAATTTCCAATAAAACACTAGCTTTAGCTTATAAAACTGAACAGCCCAAACTTCTACAAAGCTCGCCTTCCCTCGTCCACGAGCCACTCGGCGAGTGTGTACTTGCACCATTCGTGTACACAGCTCGCTTCCGCTCGGGTGGCCTCGTTGACGAGCGCCTCGGCGAGAGTGTACTGCTGGCATAACAGTCGTTTGAGTGAGCTTTTGTGGAAATTGACAAAAGCTGTCATTAAATATATATTTGTTTTTAAAAGGCAATACGCCTACGCAAATTAAAGATGAGTTGGATTCTGTCCACCAAATGGTGCTGAGACGACCACCGAATTAAAGTGAGTGAGATAGCCGAGGTTATGAACATGCCAAAATAACGTGTTTTTCACATATTAAATCAACATTTAGACAGAGAAAGCTGTCCGCGCGTTGGGGTGCCGCGGTTGCTCGAATGAACATTTCCAATGATCTGTTGGCGCAGTTTTGGCTCAATAAATCCGATTTTTGGCGCCGAATAATTACTGTAGATGAAGCTTGGATAAAGCATTATATGCCCGAACAAAAATACAGTCCAAACAGTGGACTGCAACGGAACAAGCTCCAAAAAAAACCAAAAACTGTTTTCAGCTGGGAAAGTGATGGCAACTGTTTTTTTGGGATATTCATGGAGTTATTTTAATCGATTATCTTCAAAACGGAAAAACCTTTACAGGAGCATACTACGCATCATTACTTGACAAACTGAAGGCAGAACTTGGAGAAAATTAGCCACATTTAAAGAAAAAGAAAATCCTGTTTTACCGAGACAACGCACTGTCTCACACCTCAGCGGTTGCCATGGCGAAAATGCAACTAATTTGCATTTGTGAATGCAGTTTGAACTGCTTGACCATCCGTCTTACTCACTAGATCTAGCCCCAAGCGACTTCTTTTTGTTCCCTTCTCCTCTTCTCATTCAAGCGATTATACTAGTCCAGTCAATAGGGAAAATTCTCTCCTAATAATAAGGGCTGGTAGCAACCCGCACAGAGTTGTTGAGGGCGATTAAAGAAGTATTTCTGTCAAAAGTGCCCCGAAGATTTGGTGAGTTTTTTAGAGTTAGGGGCACGAGAACATGGCCAAAAGCAGTTTTTTTTTTTCAATTTATAAGCAAATATAACGCGGCTTTTCATAAAATGTTGTATATAAAAGTTGTAGATAATAAAAATATCTACAATTTAAGCCATTGATCGTTCGATTCTGATGATTGGTTGTCGTAAAAAGTGCAAAAAAACCCTCTAAAATGTCCCTTTTTTGCATAAGAATTATTATAAACAAAAAGGGCCTTTTCAATACTTTTTATTAATGAAAAAGGAAGCTCTTTAAACCCAAAGAAAAATAGGATATACCCCGTCCTCCTATCTTTATTATTTATTGAGATATACCTTTTGTTTATCTCGATATCGATATTTTCAATGCAAAACGGGCCGTTCGTGATTCACATTTTGAACTTCGGATGACCGGGATATTATTCTTAAGGGCTTATATTTTCATTATGAATTGCTAAAAAATCGAGTTCTTTGAAAAAACATGCAATAAAATCGACTTGAAAAAGCGCCCGTTTTACAGCTATAAACAATTGAAGCTAGAGCGTCCGGTTTTGCATTGAAAATATCGATATCGAGATAAACAAAAGGTATATCTCAGTAAATAATAAAGATAGGAGGACGGGGTAAATCCTATCAGAGTTACGATTTTTTAAAAAAAAATCACTACGTCATTTCTTTTTGCAATCTCCAGATCTCTCCGCGTGATAGAAATTTAAGACAATGAAAATGCAATGTAGATACTGGAGAAACAACTGAGCAGTAGGTCCATTCGATTTGAATGTTGTAAACTGACTTTGAAATTTAGAAGAAATTTGTAAGAAATTAACATCGTTACTGATATCTTCTTCATTGAATTCATCGGAGTTCATCAAATTATCCAGATAACTTTGTTCATCGTCGGTAAACGAACATTTTTCTAATATTCGTTTGCATATAGCAACAAAATTTAAAATATGTCCTCGAATCGCACGTGAAAATGCATGGCCAGAAAGAATTTTTTCGACAGAGTTTGCTGCAAATATAGTTGTGAAAGCTTCTGTTAAGCCACTGCCATCCATCAAATATGAAATACTAGAAAGAAATGACATCAAAGTGTGAAATCCTCCTAACCGTACAATTACAGATTGAAGCCCGTGTGGATCATTCAATGGATCAATCGACGCTATCAATTCACGTGCTTTCCAGTAAAGAGTCTGATCAAAGGTCACGAAAGTAGTAGATTGTTTAAGAGCTCGGGCTCGTGCTGACGCTTCAATCAACACTGTGAAAATTGTATCGTACTGGCTAGGAGGATTATTCGCAAATTTTAAAGGAATAATTTTGGACACATGATACTGAAAACTTGTCGAGTAAGTTTCCCGAAAGCCCATCCCTTTTGTACTATTTGGAGATTGATTTTTTTTTAATTAGCCATAACAATGACGTAGTGATTTTTAAAAAAAAAATCGGCTGTTATTTATGGTAGCTACACTTTGAATAGCTCAAATCAATCGCTGAGAGGTAAGCTTTTAATTTATTATATTTATAACAAAATCGGTTCCCTCCGGAACCCAAAGAAAAATAGGATTTACCCCGTCCTCCTATCTTTATTATTTACTGAGATATACCTTTTGTTTATCTCGATATCGATATTTTCAATGCAAAACCGGACGCTCTAGCTTCAATTGTTTATAGCTGTAAAACGGGCGCTTTTTCAAGTCGATTTTATTGCATGTTTTTTCAAAGAACTCGATTTTTTAGCAATTCATAATGAAAATATAAGCCCTTAAGAATAATATCCCGGTCATCCGAAGTTCAAAATGTGAATCACGAACGGCCCGTTTTGCATTGAAAATATCGATATCGAGATAAACAAAAGGTATATCTCAATAAATAATAAAGATAGGAGGACGGGGTATATCCTATTTTTCTTTGGGTTTAAAGAGCTTCCTTTTTCATTAATAAAAAGTATTGAAAAGGCCCTTTTTGTTTATAATAATTCTTATGCAAAAAAGGGACATTTTAGAGGGTTTTTTTTGCACTTTTTACGACAACCAATCATCAGAATCGAACGATCAATGGCTTAAATTGTAGATATTTTTATTATCTACAACTTTTATATACAACATTTTATGAAAAGCCGCGTTATATTTGCTTATAAATTGAAAAAAAAAAAAAAAAAAAAAAAAAAAAAAAAAAAAAAAATTGGCCATGTTCTCGTGCCCCTAACTCTAAAAAAAAACTCACCAAATCTTCGGGGCACTTTTGACAGAAATACTTCTTTAATCGCCCTCAACAACTCTGTGCGGGTTGCTACCAGCCCTTATTATTAGTAAATTTAACATGGGAGTGATTCCCTATTGACTGGACTATACCTTAAAAGCAGAGAGAGATGCGTTGGCCTGACGGGATGTAGCATTAATGACTAATCGTACGACCAAGGCCGCCGAGAGCCAAACCGGGCCCCGGGGCAAATACCTTGTCCAGGCCTTTTAAACCCAACAATTTTAACTCCCAACAACTGTCACCTTAGCTCGGGCCCCGGGAAATTTGCCCCCCCCCCCCTTTCAGCGGCTAAAATCGTACGGTACGACTTAGGTATTGCAGGGGAGGACGGGACAAGGGTCACATAATGCCCTCTGTTTATCTAACTTTCGGAATAGCTTGGTTTTTTTTTTTTTTTTTTTTTTTTTTTTTACCTTCTGTGGATTTTATAAAATCGACTTTTAGCGGCCTAGATTAGCTAAATACATATCCATATGTGCGTCGGTGAGATTGCCAATTTCGTTATGTTCATTTTTTTCGATTTAGATTTTTTTTGCTCGTCTCTTTTTAAAATGAAATACCACATCTAATGTAAAAACCCAAATACGCAAATTAAGCAAAAAATAATTACACATAATTGCACATTTTGTATTTAATGTCACAGAAGGTGCTAAAAGGCACATAGCGGAATCAGCAATCTCACCGACGATATGTTTTCCATTTTTTCTTTTCCGCTTACCTGTGATTCAGTTTTCTGTAGGAGATTTAATTTTCAAATTAAATAGCTCAATCCTGCTGACCGTCTTACCCTTATATTGTTTACTTGTTTTTGCTTACCTGTATGATTTTATTCTTTATTTCCAAAGGACAGTAATTTTTTATACACGATAGCCGAGAGGGATCGAGCAAGATCGGTCAAATCCAGCCAATTATTTTTTGCTGAAGGTTAAAACTTTTTATTTCGTATTACGAGAAACATAATCAAAAGGAGCTCACTCATTAGTGAGCTAGTGTATTAAGTATAACGAAAGAGGAGCTCTTAACTGTTTATTTTTATCATATTTTTTAGGCATTAATTAGACGCTATTGGCCAACTTTAAAATAATATTGATGATAAAAGTATGGTTGACTGGATGATGATTGGAGAAGAAGATTTATAAAATAATATTTATAATATATATATATATATATATATATATATATATATATATATATATATATATATATATATATATATATATATTTATAATATTTATTCAAAATAACTGTTTTATTTTTCATCTTAATCAATGAAAGTTTATGTTTTGTTTTTGTTTTTTTCTAATTGAATGCTTTTAACTGTTCTACTAACTTAAACTTCTAGGAATCGAGCAAGATCGGTCAAATCCACGTCAAATTTTTTATTTCGTGTTGGGAGATACAGAGTCAAAAAGAGCTCATTAGTCAGATAGAGTTATTTAGTATGACGGCAGTTGTGCTCTTAACTGTTCCTACTCTCCTAATATCAAACTATCAAACTACGCTTAACGCCTTCGCGTTCCCCAAAAGGGTATCGCTTTTAACCAACTAGGTCACCGGTAAAACGTTCCATGTTAAAACGTATTTACATTACAGTAATTAGACCTATTTGGACATACGGAGTTAAGTTTCGGGGCTACACTAAACCATCCAATACTTCTCTTATCCAATCCTTACATTCCTAAATTCTACGTGAAATCCTTAATGACACAAATAACGATACCTAATCCTTTCGTAGATAACTCTGTATTTTATTTTTCAAAATCCCATTTTCCTTTATAACCAACAAATCTATCTTAATCGAACTAATTCACATCAATAGTATGCAAATTTAGTAAACAAATATTCTACATTTGGGTAGAAGTGGGGGTCCGCGATTTGAGTAAAACTTTTATCCCTTACAGACAGAAGTATTAATCATAGACAGCTCTTTTGGACATGAAATAGTCACTTACCTTTTGGGAATATCGACACATGTTAATATCAATTTTCTTTATTTTTCAAACATAGTGGGCAAGAGACATTGAGAGTTTGATTATTATTTAACATAGCTGCTCAATTGGCATGGAGGCTTCCGAGTTTACAAGTACAGGATGATATAGGAAAAAGGTTTTCCATAGGCCCCCGCTTCCAGCAAGAGAGAGAAGAGTTTTGACGAGAAGGACTGTATAGCTGGCAAACATTTAGCGGCTGAAGACACCAAGCGGCACACGAAGGATGAGAAAGATAGTGGCAGCAAGATGTAGACAACTTCCTTCAGATGGCACACAGCTTGATATAATGTTTATCAGCAGTTCCATGAGGAAGGTTTTATTAAAATTGTTCGTACCCTTGTAAAAAAAAAATAACAATACATACATGCATGTAATGATATAACATACACAACTGTATTATATATGTATAATTGTCATGTGATCAGGTTTTTTCGATATATGATGACAATTTTCTATTAAATGCTACCTCATTCACTGTTTATAATAATAGGTAAGATAGAAACTGAATGAATGATATTGTGGGGTTTTCTTTTGTGTAGGTATATCCAAAACCAAATATCACTATAACAAAATTTATTTTTTTATTAAGGAGAGAACAATTTTACATCCTGAAAACGTGATCATCAATTTTTTATTCACACACATGTAAAGTTCGAGTGGTATCCATTGGTACCAACCAAGCAACGATTAATTATGATCAACTTAAATTTCTTGTTATCACAATATTTATTATTATCAAATTATAACTGTTGGACGTTTTTAATTGTTTAATGATTTTAACACATTTAAATCACAAACAATCGAAACACTAAAAATAACTTGACAATAAAATAGTCACTTGCGGGTGATGCCACCACAATATATTGGTAGCAAAGTTTGTTTTATTTTTTGTTGCACGCCCAATCAAGGTTCATTTCATCAATGTTGTTTCAGCAGGAAAAAAAATTGTAAAGATTATGAAACATTTATTGTAATAAAAATAATTTACAAGAGCTTCGTTTTCTTATAAGATCATGAAGTAATAGTTGAATACCAAATTATGTGTTCATTGCTTCAGCTAGTGTTTAAGCTGCAGCTGAAAAAAGAATATTCGCAACATTATATTAAAGAGGAAATCAAGATTAAAAGCTCTGGTACAAGTAGATGATCCATACTGTACTCTAATATTTAGGTAAGTTATCAATCTACAGCTGTTTAGACAGATCATTTGCTTGTACCAAAATTATTTTAAAAATAGAAAGTATCCCACTGAATTTCTTCTGTCGATAAGTATTTGAGCTAATTAGTTAAATCGAAAATGCTTCTGAAATTTTCGATTTAACTAATTAGGTCAAATACTTATCAACAGAAGAAATTCAGTGGGAATGCACTTCACACTTTTTCACCAATAAGGGATTAAGACAAGATGATGTCTTAGTTTGTTTATTGTTTAATTTGCCATTGGAAAAGGTTATAAGGGACCCTGGCATACAGTCTACGGGCACGGTATTTACAAATCTGTTCTAGCTGTTAGGCTACTCTGGTTTTATGAATATTATTGCACGTTCCTTTACATCTCTCGAGGGAGCTCTTCTAAACTCATAGATAGCAGCAGCAAAGACATGACTATATAAAAAAAAAAAGAAAAAAAAGAAATAGGTATATGTTTACAAGCGCGGAAATGTATATCGTAAACCAAACCATATACATCGGTCCTTACGCGCTCGATTGTGTCTAGCGATTTTCGTATTGGGATCTCAAGAATGAAAGTACACATGAAATAAAGAGGAGAATAATAGTTGCCAACTGATGTTACTTAGTCTGCTTAAATATATTAGAAGTTCATTGATTAGTAGACGAAACATCCATTTCGATAAAACGCTTATCCGTCCAGCTCTTACGCTAGTCAAATATGGACAATAACCAAATGTGACGAAAATTATCAGCACATTTTAGAAAGAAAAATATTTCATTTTCGGACCTATGATGGAGGGACTGGTCAAGAGAATTCGAAAGAATAGAGAAGTTTATAATCTCTAAGATTCTAATGTTAGGAAAATAAAATTGGGAAGGCTTAGCTGGGCAGGACACGTATCCCGGATGAAGAAATCTGAGATCCCAATAAGAGTCCTCGAAGAGCCATTGTACCGTACCAGAAGAGTTGGGAGATCCTAATTGAGATGGATAGACAATGTGGTAGCTGACGCCTGAGATCTGCTGGAAGTCAGATATTCGAAAATGAACGTACTGAACAGGGATAAAGGCAGCAGCTTAAAAGGAGGCCATGGCCCATTATGGATTGTAGACTCTGTTATATATACAACTGGAGAATGCTCATTTGGGCCACAACTGTTATACTGTTCACAGTTTGGATTATTAATTGTGATATGATAAAATTAAAATTCGTTTTATTTGGTTCCTATAAAATATGAAAGGTAGTGTTGGCTCAGAGGCGGCCTTAGGGGTTTGCGAGCCGGGCAACCGCCCAGGGCTTCGCTTTTGCAGGAGCCTAGGGATCAGGCTCTAGCAGCTATCTCTCTTCTCACTGATTTAGAATATCGTTAAGTGTTAAACTTCTAGATGAATCTTCTACTTCTAAAAAATCTTGGTCCTTATATTCAAAACGTCCTAACCCATCATAAAAAATGATGAAGTTGTTGTAATGTACTACTCACCTACATTACGGAAATGCAAGGAGGTTCAGCAAACTAGGAATTTTTTAAGTTGGTTTATCAATTTAGGATTTATGCTTTATTCGGGGTGTTTCGAACCTAATTTATGGTAACTTATTTCTATTATGACAAAATGGCTTTCGCTAAGCTTCTAGGCAAAAAGAAACCTTTAATCACGATATTCTCATTCAGTGGGACCATTTTTGATACTTTGTGGTACTTTAGAATAAAGTTCTTAAAGCAACAGGGTGTTTGTTAAAATATACGTGTTCGTTGATATTGCTCCATAAGTGACTATAGTTAAACATATATAATTTTAAATTGAAGCATTATTACAAGCTTACCTTCTACAGGTTGCGGCTGGGGTTGTTCAGCCGGTGGTGGCGGTGGAGGTTGCTCCCCTGCCGGGGCCGGTTCTGTTGCTGCAGGTGTTTGTTCTGCTGCGGGTTGTTCTGCTGGGGGTTGTCCTGCTGGGGGTTGCTCTGTACCGGCAGCACCTTCAGAAGCCGGGCTTTCTCCTTGTGGTGCTTTCTCCGCCGCAGCCCCTTCTCCTGCCGGCTCTCCTTTTGCTTCTCCCTCAGCAGGGACGCCAGCCACTCCTGATAGTTGAGTTATAAAGTATAATAAAAATAATTGTCTTCATTATTTTCTATCGTCACCATCAAATTTATATTATTTAAATAATTATTAATATATGTTTCCTTTGTATAAGTTATATTAATTAAGTTATATTCATTCACGTAATTTCACATATTAGTTGTAGACCTTTTAATTTTCGATGTTAAGATCGACTGAAAGTATCATTAATAGAATTGACCCTGTGTAACGTTATTACAAATATTATATAATCTATATATTATAATTAGCATTATACTCAGTATGTGGAAAATCGGTAATGCCAAGGAACTCGTCTTGTTTCGCATAGTTTACCAAAGTTTACTTGTAATTCAGTTATCATTATACTTAATTATACTAGGCAACAGCAACAATATTTCCAGCTCAAAAATAGTTTAATATGAAGTACTTTGGCCCGCTAAACACTAAAATCAGCCAAAAAACACGGCGCTAGTTGGTGACTATTCGATAATGTGAACTAATCGGCTGCTTAAGTAGTTGGTTATTAAAATATTCATCTTTATATTTTGTTATTAATCCATGTATAGGAACTGTTTTTTTTTTTCCTTTTTGTAAACTATTATTGAACTTGAAGGAAAAGTATGATATTAACAAAAAATAAATTCGTTAACTTCCACAATATTGAATAAAGAACTTACATCACCTACTGTATTTTTTAATTACAGTTTTCGGTTTTAATAAATACCAATTCTTAATTGAAGTGTAATATAAATGTAGTAACCCGAAAAGTAAACTGCTATTTCAGCAGTTTACAATTTACTATTACGTATAGGATATTTTTGTGTTATTTATATAAGCCCATAAACACGATATATTTTTCAGAATGATTGAATTCCAAATTTTACACTTGACCATTTAAGGTAATGTAAATTTCTGACTTTTGCTTTATTTTTCTAACAATGCTCTCCGTCAGATAGCCGCCCGATAGTAAAAAATAGAAGAAAAATATCAGATAAACAAAAACCTGTAGCTACATGTATAGTCGGCTATAAAGCTGTAAACGAAGCGCCTCAAACATTGTTGATGTCACCCAAATTACTACAGAAGCAATGATCGGCTTTTTGTTAGTCGATTAGTCGGCCCATCTCTACTAATTATGTGCCTGGGCCATGTTTACAGGTTTAAATCCCATAGAATGCCAAAAACAATTATGACTGAATATCCCAGTGGAGGAAAGAGAGAGAAAGGAGGGCACAGATAGCACGTGAGGGATGACTTTAAGGGTGACGTGAGGGCTCTTGGTGTGCGAATGGGTGTAGAATGGTTAGGAACCGAAATAGAGGAGAGTCGTGGCAGAGGCCATCGTTATGTATGCTATATTTGTTTTGGCTGTTGTAATCATAATATCTAAGCATGATGATGATGATATTTTTTCACAAAATTAAATTTATTTTCTTTAAAAATAATATGATCTGATTAACTATATATACACTCCTTAATACATTAAATTATTTTATAGTTCAATTTCAGACCTTCAGCTGGTGGTGGTTGTTCGCCAGGCTCACCCTCCTTTGGTGGTTCACCATCGGCAGGAAGTGACTCTTTAAAAACATAATAATCTTAGTTATACTACTTCATTGAAATGAATATGCAAAAAAAAAAAAAATATATATATATATTAAGAATATAATGATAAAATTTACTGTTACACAATGTACTATACCTGATTAACAATGGCATCGTGTTGCATGTGTTTATTTATAAATTAAACACACAATAGTAAAAATACGCAAATTTCTAAATAAATTTATATTGTTTTCATCAATTCAATAATTGTTTTAAATTACGTTACAAATCACAAAATCAAATGCTACTTGTAATTTTCGAGCAAATTAAGTTTTAATAAATCAACATAGAATAATAATCATATTCATCTTTTAAGGAGATAAGAAAGGAGATCAGAAAAGAACTAATCAAATGACCATTGTATACCATGGTAGACAAATTATGCTTGCAACCTGATGTAGCTGTTCACCGAGTATTTAACTGGCAACCCCTCGCTTATAACTGGAAAAAGTGGAAAAGAACTAACGGCAAAATTTCTGCTTTATGTAAGGACTATTTGGCTATATGAACGAGTTAAAAAATTATTGAATAAGTTTTATCATGGTTCGCGACCTCTATACACGTTTCGATTCACTATTCAATAATAATCGTGTTTTTAAAAAACAAAACTTCCTCGACAGTGGCCTGACAAGGCCTCCTTATATCGAAGGGTGGTCTATTTTACTCCAACCTCCATTTTAGGGGCATTAAATACTTCTTCTGTCCTTAATAAAAATCAAAATAAATAAACTTTGTGTTATGTTTTTACGGAGTGGTTCAATAGAAACACATTGAACTTGATTAATGCGTTTATTGGAACACAACAGAGAAAAAGTCAACTCACCTCAAACTAGCAGAGAGGTTACACACAATGTATCTGTTGCCATGCCAACCGACATAACAATTCTCCCTCCTTTTTAAGCTTGTTGATACATACGTTTATGATACTTATAATTTAATACATAGAAAAATACATCAAAATTCATGAAACAAAATACAGAGTAATTGAACATTACAATAATACACATATACAGAGTAATCAAGATTACAATAATACATATGCAGAGAAACTTAAAACTAAATACACAAGGTGCCGAATTGATTAAGACATAACAGATTTTTCAGTAATTGCACTTAATTTAAATAGTAGTTACTGGTACATCGAAGGTGAAAAACGAATTGGTGGTCTCAGCGTGGATGGAGGTCTCAGTCCTTCTCTAGCTCTTTGTAAATTTGATTCTGGGGGAGAACTTAACTCTGGATGGAGTGTTAATTCAGTGGATTTATCAACGTTTTTTGAATTCACTAGAACTTCTGGTGAGCCTTGAGTTGGCTCTGGGTACCACTGCCTTGCCGGTGGATGGCTGGCATCAGGAAGCTCACTTTTACGTAACTGGTTCAGGTGCACCTTTCTGATGGATTCATCCTCTAACTTTACAAGGTAAATAACAGAACCGATTTGTTTCATCACCCGAGCTCTAATCCATTTCAATATACCTTTCTTAGGATTTTTTACAAGAACCTTGTCATTGATATTAAAATTTCTAATAGGAAAACTTTTTGTTTGAATTTCATTAGACTCGTCCCTCGATAACACCTTATCAGCCGGGGACAACATACTGAGAAGGTTTCGAGCTTTAAAACCTAAGATCATGTCTGAAGGGGATTTCTTTGTTACTGATGAAGGAGTGGACCGGTAAGATATTAAACAATTATACAATTTCTCCGGTAAATCCGTTGTTGAACTTTTGGCTACCACTGACCTCAAAAGAAGTTTTTTAATAGTTTGTACACTACGTTCTGCTTCCCCATTGGAAGCAGGATGGTACGGAGGGCTTAGCACATGTAAAATGTTCCGTTTTTTAAAAAATGACTCCAGTTCTTTAGAGGTGAATGGAGGGCCGTTATCCGACACCACACACTGAGGAAAACCAAAACGAGAAAAACATTCTTGCAATTTTTCACATACTACTGAGGCTGACGTTTGGGTCAAAATCCAAGCTTCAAGCCAGTTGCTGTACTCGTCTACCAACAGGAGGATCTTACACTTAAATGTGTCTAGGAAATCTAAATGCAGTCGTCTCCATGGTCCTTGACTACTTGGCATTGGAGCATAGGTACGTGGAATTAAATCGTTCTGAGTGAGTTGACACGTTACACAAGTAGTCACTTGTTGTTCTATGTCTCGGTCCATACCGGACCACCAGACATAAGATCTAGCGAGTAATTTTGACCTAACTATACCAATATGTTCCTTATGTAACAAGCTCAAAACAGCTGATTGGAGGGTCTTAGGGATGACAACCCTAGAACCAAACAATAAGCAACCTTCTTGGACTGACAAACACAATCTATTCTTGAAAAAAAAAAAACAGAATACTGACTATCTACCTTGGAAGGCCAACCCTCCTTGACCCACTGGCACACTATGGAGAGAATGTCATCATGTGAGGTGGCTTGCGAGATTTCTCTAAACGTAACAAATTTACTTTCGAATTCGTCAAAAATAATAAAACAATCAGGCACGTTTGTTGAACCCTTAAGAGGTAGGCGAGACAATGCGTCGGCGTGAGAAATTTCTGAACCCTTTTTGTATCTAATCTGGTAATTGTAGGCTGACAAGATGATAGCCCAGCGTTGAAGACGAGCATTAGCAACCAACGGAATACCCTTTCGCTCTCCAAAAATAGAGCGAAGCGGTTGGTGGTCTGTTACTAAAGTAAAGTGACGTCCTGCCAGAAAATTATGGAAGTGTTTGACACCAAACACTAACGAAAGGGCTTCACGGTCTGTTTGAGAATAGTTCCTTTCTGCGGGTGAAAGTGTAGTGGAGGCGAACGCGATTGGATGCTCCACACCGTCTATAAGGTGAGCCAACGTTGCTCCGACCCCATAACTACTACTGTCAGTGGTCAATATCAGGGGTTTGTCAGAATCGTACAACAATAAAAAAACATTTCTCACAAATTGACGACTTGGCCCGGTTAAATGCCTCATCACATTCTTGAGACCAAGACCATGGTACATTTTTTTTGGTCAGTTCATATAAAGGTCCAAGTAAATCAACAGACATGTTGACAAACTTGTGGTAAAAATTTATTAACCCAAGGAATGATTTGAGCTCGGATATATTTTTAGGTACTGGCGCATTTTGGATGGCTGAAATTTTGGAAGGGGAAGGGCGCAACCCCTGCCCATCCAGACAAAAACCGAGCAATTCGATCGAAGTTTTGAACCATTTACATTTATCTACATTCAATTTGACATTATACTCATTTAAACGATTGAGCACTTGTTCCACTGAAAACCTGCATTCTTCCCATGTTTTGCCTCCGATAATAATATTATCTAGATACGCTCTAGTATTGGGAATTTGACTCAAAATAGAATCCATTGTTGACTGAAACAAGGCTGGAGCACTAGATAAACCAAACATCAAACGGTGAAATCTGAACAACCCTAATTGAGTATTAATCGTAAAATAATGTTTGCAGTTTTCATTTAACTTTAATTGCAAATAGGCATTTGACAGGTCTAATTCACAAAACACTTTAGACCCCACTAATGACTGAAAAATATCTTCCGATTTAGGGAGAGGATAGTGATCTAAATCTACGTATTTGTTCAGGGTTACTTTAAAATCCACGCATAAGCGAATTTTACCGTTTGGCTTTCTAACACAGACAATTGGAGATGCCCATTGGCTATGCGCCACCTTACTAATAATTCCTTTACTTTCCAGAGAAGAAAGTTCCTCAGCCACTGCTGCTCGATGCGCATAAGGTACATTATAGGGTCTATGGAAGATCGGTACTGCTCCCTCTTTTAATACAACAGACGCTTCAAAATTTTTTATAGGCTCGGTGTTTGATTCATCGAAAACTTTAGAAAAACGAACCTTATAATCTCTCACCCAATCGAATCCAACAGAAGGAACACCTGAACATATTTTAATATTATTCCTAGAGCTTACCACCTCCGGTCCAGGCTCAACGAGATCCACAGGCAACGGTCCTAGCGCTCGATTTGGGTTGACAAGTACAGAAGATCTCCAATTTGGATTGATCATGGAAAGCCAATCACGACCCAACAAAGGACGACTTAATTCTTTACCTGTAATTATTAAGGGCAATTTATCAAAAATTTTTCCTTCAAAATACAAAGAGACATTAACCTTTCCCAACACTGATAACGATTCACTGTTAGCAGCTTTGAGTTTTAGGTTACTTTTATCGATTCTAAGATCTCTGAAAAATCTGTTGTACAAATATACAGGAATCAACGTGTATGATGACCCTGAATCTACTTCAAATCCAATTTCGGTATTATTAACAAACAATTTTTGTATTAGGGGATAGCGAAATGAATCAAAACTATCAACTTCTACCGCGTTTGCGGCTTCTACAATATTAGCTTTTTTTGGTGTTGGACATAATTTAGCAACGTGACCCTTCAGATTGCAATTAAAACATTTCCACTCTCTAACCGGACATGAATTTTTATCAATACTATGAAACCTACCACAATATTTGCATTTAGAAATACGTTTTCGAATATTAAATTCAAGTTTCTTATCTGAACTTGAAGATGTCCCTGAAGTGGAGTCCTTGGACTGGGCAGAGAACCTACTTGGTTTTGTCACTTCATAAACGTGCTGATGCGGGTGAAGTTGATTGACGTCATCGAACCTCGGCTCCCCTTCCATCACCCTGGCTTGTTCCAAAACGAGTTCCATCTCAGAAACGATCTTCACTGCTGAATCAAAGGTTAGATTTTTTTCAGACAGTAACCTTTTTTTTAACCACCGAGTCCCGGATACCAAAAACTAACTGATCTCGAAGGGCTTCGTTGAGAAAATCACCATAGTTACATGTTATTGCTAGTTTTTTAATCGCGACCACAAAGTCACGAATCGACTCATTTACCTCCTGGTTTCGAAAATGAAACTTATACCGTTCGGCTACTTCAATACCTTCCGGAGCGTAATGATTTTTCAAAATAGAGCAGAGTTGGTCAAATGACTTGTCCTTAGGTTTGGCAGGAGAGACTAGGTTTTTGAGTGTTCCGTACATTTCAGGACCAATAAGTACCACCAGAGAGTTTACTTTATCTGACTCACCAGTGTCATTCAAGTCGAAAAACGCCTCGAGCCTGTCGAGGTAGTTCTGAAAAGGTTCGAGAGACGGCACATAGGGATCGACGTGTCCCAAAACAGCATTTCGACGAGGATGACGCAATTCGTATTTTGCTTGCTCTTCTTCACCAGAGTTCTTTTCTTTAGAATTCATTTGTAACAGTATAAGGCACTAGAATACGTTGGTTAGAATAACGTTCAACAACCGACACCGTTTTAACTATCACACGCGAATTAAGAAAACGGTTCCAATTTACTCGTCGCCAATGTTATGTTTTTACGGAGTGGTTCAATAGAAACACATTGAACTTGATTAATGCGTTTATTGGAACACAACAGAGAAAAAGTCAACTCACCTCAAACTAGCAGAGAGGTTACACACAATGTATCTGTTGCCATGCCAACCGACATAACACTTTGATTTGTAAACCAAAGGTAATGTTGAATTAACAGTAGAGAAGTATTTCAGCATATTTTTTATTTAGTTTTGAGGAAACAAGATTACAAAGGAAATTTTGGAGTGGAAATCTGGAGGTGCAAGAAAGAGGAAAAGAGCAAGAAAAAGGTGGTTGGAAGGCGTAGATAAAAACACTATGAGCCTGGGTATAAGAAAACGGAGAAGGGTTGCTTTGGAGACAGATGAGTGGAAGGTAGTGGTTGAGGAGATCAAGGTCCTTCGAGGACCGCAGTTCCACAACAGAAAGAACATTTTTTATTACAAATCTTTTTTTTTTAATTTATTTTTCAATTTTACGCGCTCTCTTCCATGGTGCCCAATAAATCTCCACCTCCGCCCCCACCTACGCATACCGCTAAAGAAACATTTTTAAAAGATAAGAAGAAATGTATGATAGATTGATAGAAAAAGTATATTGATTGGATTTTGTCTACCATTAACCAACTAGACCATATTACATAATTACAACTTACCTGCGTGGGAAAGATCCATACTCTGCATACTTTGAGATCTTTTGATTGAAGCTTCCACTACAGGCTCCAAGAAATCTTGGGGTACGGCATTTACTGTATCAAGCAATTTGTGAAGCAACTCGTCAATAGACAAGGGGTTAGCTTGGGTAACTGCTTCGCGTAAGAATAGCCACAAGTCTGAAAACAATAAATACTTTTTGTATATTTTAAGTGCATTTCATAAGCTTGCACAGGGGGGTACTTGAGGTGCACAGTCACCCCCTGTGGCCCCTGAATAAATCGAAATGTTCCATTAAGATCTAAAATAAACTAAATTAAATAGAATAAAACTAAACTGAATAAAATAAACTATTATGAATATGAATACTAAAATAATATAAGATAATAAGATAAAATAATTTCACTTTTATTAAACATCCCAAGGATGTATTCCGCGTGCATATTGAATGTCAGTCTACTATCTATGATTACACTCAAGTATTTTAAAGATTTTACCCATTCTGAAATAAATTCAACTTAACTTTTTTTTTTGGGGGGGGGGCAGCATGCACCCCCTAATAATAAGGGTTGCGCACGCCTATGGTGTATGTTTATTATTGTTAAAATAAATAATGCTACATAAAAATGTAGGCAACATGACAGGCCAAGAAGAGTTTAGATGCGATGAGATATTTTTAATTACCTCTGTGCTAAAAATATAAAACCTTAGTAATAATAATAAAATTTCAAAATATAGAATTCGGAGAAGCACTTAATATCACTTTTCTTAGAGTACTTTATCATTCTCTTTAAAAGTGCTAAAAGTTTCTCTTTAAAATTTTTAAAGCGTTAACTGGTATGCGACAGAAAGATGCTTTGTCTGCAACTTTGTTTATTATTGCACTGTATGATACGTTTATTGTCAAGACAGAAAATATTTCAGAGAAATATTTGCGTGTGCAAATGAAGTCATTAAAGCCAGTGAATGTGTGCTTAGAGAAGCTTTCGAAATTCTATACAAAATTTGAGTCACATTTGGTCTTGTAATGAATGCTCACATACGATGATGATGATGATCCGTGGCGCTACAGCCCAGCATGGACCTTGGCCTCCTCTATGAGCTTTCACCATGTAGCTCTTTCGCCATGTGCGGTCGCTCGCCAGCTGCGGGCTTTCAGAAGGTCCTTGGAGTCCTTGCTCACAGCATCCTCCCATCTAAGTCGCGGTCTACCTCTTCCTCTAGCTCCATGGAGCCTCCCGTCCAACAGCTTCATCGGGATTTCGTCAGCTGGCATCCGGGCAACATGACCCGCCCAGTGCAGTCTTCCCAGCTTTATATACCGCATCACATCCGCTTCACTATACATCTGGTACAGTTCCCTGATGGTCCGCCTTCTCCAATAGTCACCAACTTTTATGGCCCCAAATATGCGGCGCAGAGTATTTTTCTCTCAAAAATGAGGCTTCCGATCCGTAGGTGAGGAGCTCACATACGAAATTTTCTTAAATTTCCTCAGCAGCTAGAAGGAGATCCTTGATCCTAGTCACAATAAACTCGTTTTAAGTTGAAAGCGTGCCTTGTTTTAAATACCCGGACTCTTCCATCGATAATGAGAATAAAATAAACTTGGAAATCGATAACAGAATAATAACAAGCATCAAGGAGTATTTCGCCAATCATAAGCTTCTTAACTCCAAATTTTCATTGCCAGTTGCCTTACACTGTTCGGAATCTTGTTTTCTGTTCCTAAGTGACTGCCATTAGGTTGAATCATTTGAAAGAAAAATAGAATTATTTTTAGATCTTTGAGAATGTGTGGAAAATAAAAAGTATTATATAAATTAATAGTTCATTAAATAATGAATATATTGTTTATTTTATAGAAGCGAATAGGCTAACATGGGCTAGCCACGTTGCTAGGATGGAAGAGGAATGACTCCTGAAAAAAATAATTGCTATGGCATTCAATAAGAAAAGAAAAGTTCTAGAAGTAGATGGGAAGATGAAGTTGAAAAGGATTTCAAGAAACTAGCTGTTAGGCAAAAAAGAATCCTTGGATAGAGAGATGTAAGATTGTTCATGAGGTGAAGGTTCGCCCAGACCTGTAGTAAAAATTAAACAACTAACCTAATCTCTCACACAGAAAATAGCTGGTTTTGCTGTAAACCTTATCTGTAGAGTTCTTCCTTAAAAAAATTAAAACTGTGTCTATCTGCCCCACCAGTTTTCGTTTTGAAATATTAGGTCGAAGCGTCGGCATGCCAAATATCAAGTTTGTTATTTAAAAACTTGGACGTGTTTATTTACTTGACTGCATTCCAGACCATTTCTTCACTTAAATTACATCCTAAAGTCAACAATAGAATCATATCATAGAATCAAAAATATATTTTATTTTATTCTTACACACCCTCAGTCGTGGTGTGTAAGTGTGTAGCTTCGCCCGCTCTTATAAGTAAAGAACTTAAACAGGTTTATCTAATAAATGAAATTTTATTTTTTAACGATAACAATCTTGTACTGTATCATGCAGTTGGGAATTATTTTTTCACAATATTTCTAGCTATTTTCACGCAATGATGTAATTTTTAACCCGGTAGTATTGCAATGAATAGGGGATTGAAATTTACTTAAAAGCATAATTGGATATTCAATTATTAATAATTAGCAAAAAGTTAGACCACCCATTTTTTACTCACAATATCAAAAAATAAGAAATCGATATTTTGATAAGGCAATAATTTTTAGTGCGGCAGAAATAATTTTATCGATTTCATCTGGTTGGATTTTAATTTCTCACTATAAAAGTTAATTAGAATGTGGCAAACCTCTGCCACTTAACACTGTACATTTAAATTATTATTATAGTAAACTATACTATTTTAAACCTTTCTAGAACTATGTAAATAATCTAGTTAAAATTTGGTACAGATGGGTTTAATTGTTATACCATTGCAAACTGTTGCAGAATGGCGCTAACCACATATCGTTCGATTATTGAACTTTCCTGGGATCCAAACGTCGCACTAAATACTTATTCATTTTTTTTTATAACAAGTTGTTTGAACTAAGCAAATTTTATTATCAATTTCTAGTTCTATATAACATTCTACCTTAATAACGTCTCTTAAATGGCACTCGCCACCTATTGGTAAATTTTCAAACTTCATGCGCACCACATATTTATCGCTTTTTAGTAACAATTTAATAGGAAATTTGTAAATTTTTTGAAGATAAAATTTGGGAAACATTGGTTCAGTAGTTTTCGCGGTTAGTGATCACAAACGAAAAATGGCTTGTCCTTTTATTTAATAATATGGATAAATAAATCATTCAGGTTAACAGGAATTTTAATTAATATCTACAATAGATTATTATTTTTTATGTAAAATATCCTCTAACGTAATTCTAAGAAACTGTTAGTAAGGAATGAATTGTAAGTTTTATTCTTTGGATAATACTATAAGTAAAGCAATGTATTGTATTATGTTCGAAGATATTTTACACGAAAATAATAATTACTCTTAGATATTAATTAAAATATTTATTGGACGAAAAAGAATACAAATACTAACCTTCTTCTGTTTTTGGTGGAGGTGGAGGAGGGAGAGGTTCAGGTTCAGGTTCTGGTTCCTGTGGGAGAGGTGGTTCATCTTGCGGCAGTTCACTGGCTTCTGAAGCTATTGTTTCTTCAGCGGCGCTTGGTAGCGCTTCTGATACTGATTCTTCATCTTCTTCTTCAACCTCCACCTTAGAATAAATTATATCAATTTGATAATGTACTTAAATTATAAATCTTCAATCTTTATTATGCGCATTACTACAAAATAATATATAGCAGTCAATCGAAATTAAGCAATCGAACTTGGCAGGCAGTGGGATGTATGGCAGTACAAAATTAGTTAACATTCTCAAAAGCCACGTTTCCCGAGATTCTCAGATAATTTACCTTCGCAAAATAACGGAGGGCAGTCGGACCTTGAGAGAGTACTCGTTGGAGCCAGTTGTAAGAATGAAGGCCTTACTCCTTGTATCTTAATCGATAAATCGCGATGCGGTTTCGAATGACGTTAAATAAGTGTCCGGAGATTCAGTTACTGAGTGGTCTACTTTGAGAAAAGACATATAGGTAAAAGTTCATTTGTTAACTGCCATAGATCTTAGATCTAGACACATACCCATGTTCTTGAACGAAAGTGTTTCAACGTATGGCGGTTAGAGGAAAAGGTACTGCTGTATCGACCTCAAAGGGACCTGCTACGGAGCATCAGTATTTAGTTCAAGTATGGGCTTCACTCTATTTTACATAGTCCCTCAAGTATCAAATGTCTGTAAGAAGAATAAGACAAAGAACTAAAAATTCGGAATTTTCAGGGGGGAATAAAAAGAAATATATTTGTAAGGATAGAGGAAATATTTTGTAAGAATAGACCGAAATTGAATGCAGTTTTGGGATTTCTATTCATTAAACTGAGGATTGGGGATTCTTCACCGCGGACCTGCTTTGAACAACTTCACGCTTAGGGGCATGATTGTTCTACTGTTTCAACTGATGGTGCAATCAAAGCAATATTATTCATCATTTAATTTGAAGGTGAAAATACGCACTTCAACAGAGCCAGGTCAGAATATTCTATGACATTTGTTGAGTACTAGGCCATGTGACTGCACGGAGAATGGGCCCAGATCGGAGCCTCATATAAGATAAAAAAGCTAACCAGAAGTCATCTGCATTATTTCAGCGCCCTGATATTTAGCAAGATTAAAACGAATGCATTCATCATCCGTGTTGCTATACTGCCATATACAGATGTTCATGTTTCATATAGACTCGTGTCAATATACATACCAATATACTTATATCCATTAGTTAATAAATCGGGAAAATGTTGATTCTTCCGAAAGTCACGTTAATGACCCCTTACTTTCCAGCCAGTGTCGAATACTGCCTCGGTTTTAAGATAAGATATCACAATACCTTACCGATGAAATTCATAGGCTGGCACTGACGATGACTGGGGAATCAACCTCAGGAAATTGTTTTACAAAATGATAAAAAGATCATCCGCAAAACCTAAAGTGACATTTTTTTTCTCGTTCGCTTGTGTAATATGTATGATTTGTGTATGGGTGAGTGCATGCATATATAATTAAACAAAATATATGTGATTCAAAAAAAGGCAATTAAAGATGGCAATGTAATGAGAAGATCGGTTAATTTCAATACTCACTTTTTTGGACCACTTTTTTTTTTTTTTTTACATTTTAAGAGACTCTCGAAGAGTATAAGACACCGTAAGCCCAGGTTATTTGGGACTTAATTCTCTTTTTCACACATTTACATTTGTTCATCCCATGTTTTACGAAATATATGTCTGAAACAGCAGCTTCACAAATTAAACTTTCAATGTCTTTATTATTTTAATATTCTATTGATTTATTATTACAAAGAAGCCAAAACACATGACGTAAATCTTGGAGTAGTAAGTCATGAGATTACCCAATAGCAGCTGAACTAAGTAGTAAATGAATGGTGGGTTGTATCCATGGAGTTATAAGACATGTGGAGAGGCCCTTCCCGTGTTTTCTTCAGTGAGGGGTGAGCCCAACTGACCACGCCTACTTTACCACAACTGACGACTTGCATTCCATTTGGGCTAAGGTATCTCCCCATTATTAAATGGAAAAATAACAGATTAAGTATAATAAAATCCCAGAATAAGGCCTAAGAAACCAAAATTTGAACTGAAAAACGGCTAATATGCTGAGTACATAGTGCAAATAAAAATTGCTGCCTCTAGTCAGTTACTACCTCAGCTATTGAGGTAAGCACCTTCCTCTTGTCAATAACTCCATGGTTGTATCCTATTCAAATGAATGACCTTACAGATTTTATAGCAAGAAAGACCAGCAAACATCCATAGTGACACACCATTTGAAATAAATCAGAAGTATGATCATAACTCAGAAATTCTTAGTTAACATAAATAAAATAATCCTATAAAAATCTTATGGAGTTACTAGGATATAATCTTTAATGAAGATAATTATAAGTCTTTCTTCATTAATAGTTCTAGACACATCAATTACCACCATTACATAGAAAAAAGGTCTCCTAAATAAATCAAATCTATTATATAATGAAAAGTAGCTGCTAGGTCCTCTTCCCTTGGCCAAAGTGTCATTTCCTCAAATCTAGTTACTAGCAGCAAGTTTAGAAATATTGTGAAAGGAGAAAAAATATTAGGAAGATTTTCATAAAAACAAATGTCACCTCACCTTTTGTCAAACATTTGCTACTATTACGTTCCACAATCGTTTCTCAGAAAAAAAAAACGTAAGAATCAAAATTGTAGAGCATTAAATATACTTCAATTTCATATACAGGGTGTCCCGAATTTAAATGGCAAAACTTCAGGAACTTATAGGGGACCGAAAAACTAAGACAAAAAGCTTCTCGTCACGAAACAACTCCAACTTGTAAGTGTACACCTCTGCAGCCACCATGAGTTCATAGAAAGTGCCATATAATAATGTTTCGACATGCCGGGAACGTATTTTTGTTTGTTTACTACTTTAAGGAACTTAATTTCTGGTCAAAGTGTGCGGCTTTTCACGAGAAGCCGAAACCAAGAATTTTCAATGCGTGAGAAATTAGCCGCGATCCAGGCCGAATTTTTTTAATTCCTTTCTTAGCGAGCACCTACGGCCCTAGAGGAAGCTACACACCAAATTTCATTCCAATCCTGAATGAGTATTTGACAAATATATAGTAGATAATTAATGTGAATGTATCAAGTAGTGGACGAAAAAATCAACGGACTCGTAGTTATTTATGTTCTAACCTTTAATCAAAATTATTCTATACAGGGTGTCCCGAATTTAAATGGCGAAACTTCAGGAACTTATAGGGGACCGAAAAACTAAGACAAAAAGTCCTTTAGAGATTTGCTCGTTTTTGCTTAGTTTTAGAGAAAATCGCAAAAAAAGAAACAAAACAAAAATGTTACAGGTAGCGATTATCACCTTTCAAAGTTCGTCAGGCTAGGCAGTGAGATATGTAAACACTTAATGTTATCCTTTACATTCTTTTATTTGTTTACATTTTGGTTTCTACTAGGATTATAATTCCTAAATCAGTCTTCAGTCAGTTACTCAGATATTTTTGTGTGGATAGCATCAGCCACAATGCCGCATACATATTCTAATGTTGAATACGCTGATATGATTTTTGTGTAAGTTTCTGTAATGGTAATGCTTTAGAAGCGGTGCGGGAGTATGCGCGCCGATTTCCAAATAGAAGAGTGCCTAATCGACGAGTCTTTCCGTTACCTTTTAATAGACTACGATGAACTGGGTCATTCTTAATACGTAATGAATTCGACCAATTCCAGGCAGCAATAAGAGCAGATTATCGGAGAAGAAATTGTGTTCAACGCCACTTCGATAACAATCCTGAGACTAGCATTGAGAGATTGAATTTTAGTAACTGGTTTCTTGACAATTTCGCGATGATAATTTATTTCCATTAAAAATTATATGGACCGATGAAGCTACTTTTTCAAGAGGAGGAATTGTTAATCAAAGAAATTTTCATGGGCTCTTGAAAATCCCAGAGCTATTAGGGAGAGTAGGTTTCAGCATGAATTTGCTTTAAACGTTTGGCTTGGAATTTGGAACGGATTACTGGTGGGACCATATTTTTTACCTGGAAGATTGAATGGTATCACATTTACACATTTTTTGGAGAACGACTTTTTTAATTATTTAGATGGCGTTCCCTTACAGCAGCGGATTGAAATGTGGTTCCAACTCGATGGATGTCCAGCTCATTATAGCAGAGTTGCTCGAGCTTGGCTGGATATAAATTATCCACAACGATGGATTGGACATGGAGGAGTAGTACCTTGGCCACCCAGATCACCTGATATGATACACATAGATCTCTTCGTATGGGGAACCTTGAAGCAGAAAGTTTATTCGGTGTCAATCAACTCAAGAGAGCAATTAAGAGACCGAATCATAGATGCAGTGCACCAAATATCATCAGAACAATGTTTAGCTGCAATTTATCAAGTAAGTGCTAGATGTAATGCTTGCATTGGTGCAAGAGGACAACATTTTGAGTAATATTTACATTAAAAAGAACATAACATAAATATAAATGTAAATAAATAAGTATAAAAATGAAAACTTGTTTTGTTTCTTTTTTTGCGAGTTTCTCTAGAACTAATCAAAAACGAGCAAATCTCTAAAGGACTTTTTGTCTTAGTTTTTCGGTCCCTTATAAGTTCCTGAAGTTTTGCCATTTAAATTCGGGACACCCTGTATACGTTTCCAGTATTTGCTTGCAATGTTTAACAAAAAGTGAGGTAAACATTTTTTTTTATTTCTAAAATTGTCGATTTTTAATAATGTATATCTCGAAAACCGTTGGAATTTCTACGAATACCTATATAATTAATTTTATAGGAAATTTAATGAGCTTTAATTTTGATCTGTTACATATTTTTCTAGAGTCCACCTTTTTCGAGATATAATCGAAAAACAAAATTGGGACCATCTCCCCTCCCCCCACCTTTAGCTCCCCCCCAGGTGTGGGGACTTTTAATATGTTTACCTTTTAACTACTAACAAAGCTGTGAAGTCAAAAATTATCGCATATTCCATTCACTCTATTCCCCTCATGACGACACTCTTTATCTGTGGTCGCACTTCTCTGAAAAAACACGTTTATTGATACTCATTCCGAAACTAACTGTTCAATCCATAATTTCTATTTTTTATATCAAAGCTCCTTAAATTTACTATAAGAACCTATATATGAATTTTTTATTATGTCACGTTATACACTCAAACCAGCCCACTGAATTTGTGAATATCGTCATACTTTGCCAAAAAATACATATTTAGCGTTCAGGTTTGGGTGTATTACGTGACATCATCAAAATTTCATATATAAGGCCTGACAGTAAATTTTACCAGATTTTAGTTGAAAATAATAAATTTCAGATCTGACAAATAGTTTCGGCGTAATGGTGAAAACTATGCCAAAACAACTTGGACTTAAAATAGTAAATAAAATAGTAAGCGGTTTTTAAAGTGCTGGTATGGGTATTTAATGGGACTTGATAAAAATTTCATATATAGGTTCTTATAGCAAATTTAAGCAGGTTTTAGATAAAAAATAGAAATTTTGAATCGAACAATTAGTTTCGGAATGAATATCAATAAACGTGTTTTTTCAGAGAAGTGCGACCCCAGATAAAGAGTGGCGAAATGAGGGGTGTAGAGTGAATGAAATATGCGATAATTTTTGACTTCACAGCTTTGTTAGGAGTAGTTAGAAAGTAAACATATTAAAGTCCCCGCCCCTGGGAGGTGAGCTAAAGGTGGGGGGAGGGAAGGTCCCAATATTGTTTTTCGATTATAGCTCGAAAACGTTGGACTCTAAAAAAATATATAGCAGATCAAAATTAAAGCTCATTAAATTTCCTATAAAATTAATTATATACGTATTCGTAGAAATTCCAACGGTTTTTGAGATATACGTTATTAAAAATCGACAATTTTAGAAATAAAAAAAAATGTTTACCCCACTTTTTATTAAACATTTTAAGCAAATACCAGAAGCGTATACATGAAATAAAGTAAATTTAAT